>VXBU01011902.1:297438-323257 GCA_013400315.1 Bombycilla garrulus | reverse complement strand
TTTTTTTTTTTTTTTTTTTTTTTTTTTTTTTTTTTTTTTTTTTTTTTTTTTTTTTTTTTTTTTTTTTTTTTTTTTTTTTTTTTTTGTAGTTGTTTTTTGTTTGTTTGTTGGTTTGTTTGTTTTGGATTTTTGGTTTGATTTTGGGGAGGGTTTTTTGTTTTGCTTTGTTTATTTGGGGGATTTGTTTGTTTGTTTGTGTTTAGTTTTGTTGTTGTTGTTTGGTTTTGGGGGAGGGGGTTTGTTTTGTTTTGTTTTGTTTTGTTTTTTCCCTCTCCCCTCTCTCTTCCCCTCTCTCTCCAGGTTCTCAAAACTTAGTATGAACCTTCATAATGGCAGAGTCCAAGTTTCTGGTTTGTCACAAGAGCCAGGCAAATTTCCCTGCATTTGTGCTTTCATTCCAAACATTTCATAGAGCTTTAAATCACATCCAGGAGCTCTCTTCTGTGTTTTACAGAGAAGAAAATTACATATCTGGCTACTCATTGAAATTATAACTATTTCATTCACCTATTGAGTACAGTATACTCATCATTTGCAGGCAGCAAACGAATACCTTAACAGATGGGAATTTATATTGTTTCCATGGTTACAATAATAAATACAATGCTGATCCACCCAGAGTACTCTTGTTTTTCAAAAGAGTCTTTAAATTACTTGCATTTTCCAATGGATTTTAAACTTCCTTTTTTTACTATGATAATCTAGAAGCTATTTTTTATTAATCTAGAAGCTATTTTTTTATTATTACAGCATTTATGTTAGACAGTGCTGTTGTTACAAGAAAATGCTATTTCTAACTTCTTTGAAGAATGTAATTAATGGATTGAGTAAAAATAATGCTTCACTGTGTGCTTGTTCTAAAACATAGAAAGATGTTAAAAGCGGCAGTGGAGATACCACAGGAATCTTGAATTTCACCTTTTTTTCTTCTTTTTTATGGGAGTTGCCAAAGAATTCAACCAAGAACTGGATAAATATTGAGAATAGAACTGATTAAAAAACTGTAGGTTCATTTGGGAAGAAAGAAAAAAGGCAAAAATGTTAGTGGTAGGCTTTTTGAGACTGTGCATGCATTTGAGCAGTACCTCAAATTATAGGCCACATAGCAGGTTCTTTAATCCGCAAAGAAATATTGTCTGAAGCAGTAAAGTCCTGTTTATGCACAAACCCCTTATTTCAAAGTTAATAGGCTAAGATTGCTGAATAAATTGTACATCCACATTACCCATTCTTCAGTCCATTTCTGTGGCATCGCTTAAAACTTTGCAACCTATTTTGCCACTTAGCTCACCTAAAGGTAAACTTCACTTGAATCTGCCTTTGTTGTGATCAAACACTTTGCAATGGGCATTTTAATGGAAATTATTTATTTCAGCATTTCTCTTTCTAAAGAATTTAAAGACTCTTTCTGGGGCTAACAGAATTTCTATGTATGTATTTCCTCCCCTTGGAATCAGATGGAAATGCTGTTGAGATACAATGCAACAGTCAATTTGAGCAGGAATTTTCCTTCCAGAAGTAAATAAATACTGCATCCTGCTGAAATGGGAACAGACAGGTTTGGAAGGGAGAGTCTCAGGAGCTGCACTGAAATATGTCAGAGTAGGAAAGGCACCAATACTCATGGGAACTGGCATTTTAATGACCAGAAGCAGTCAGTGGGGACACTGAGCAAAGCTCATACATCCTAGTCAGTATCTATTGTATCAAACCAGGTTTGGTTCGTAAATTCTGATTTCTAATCCTCTGTTTGGCTGTCTGTGAAAATCTATGTGGGCCTCTTTTTATTGAAAAACTACCTTGATTTGGAGGTTGGGCGAAGGAGGGGTGTAGACTGGGGGCTGATGCTAAACATTGATTTTACTGTAACAGCCTGGCCCGACGCGTCGCTTAGGAAAGACTCGGTAATTATTCTATTGGGTTGCTTCCCCAGGCTCAAGGTTCAAATTATGTAGGCTGACTGTGTGGCAAAACAGGATTAAAAATGTATTTAAGGCAAGATGCTGCCTGGGCTGAATACAGACCCACTGCAACTTGCCAGAAAAACAGCGAGCCAGTGCAGAGAATTCAAGAGGGAGTCTGTCTGGATTTAGGTGTTGACCAGGCTTTGGGCTCATATATCAGCTGAAGGGCTGCAAAGAAAAGCAGCACGTCTCAGGGATCCTTTTTGTTTTGTAAAGATTAGTAACTCCCTGGTGTTCTCTTCAGTGTAAAGATAACCGTGCTTAAGAAATTACTTGGCTACATTTGTTTTCCTAGCCTGTGTTTCTCATTGATTTTGAGTAATCTTTTCAAACAAGACATGAAATTCAGAGGAAATATATCTTAAGCAGCCGGGTGCCTGAAGGAATGAAAAGCTTGCTGGTGATCTGAGGCAGTAACAAGGCAGAGGAGTGCTCCAGGACAGAGCAGCCACCCCCTGGCATGTGCCACTCCAGGTCTGGCTGGGTGTTGGAGCACTGGGACCCAGAGTTGTTGGTATCTCCCTGGAATAGGCTTGCACCAAGTTTTGTCACCTGCTGTGTTTGAAGGATGCCCAAAAATGCAATGGAAAACACTTAAGTAGCAGACTATGAGCATGTGAATCAACCACAAGTTGCAATTAGAAATTACAGAATCAAAAATTGCAGTAAAGGATTTGTGTGTGAAGTAAAGTAAAATTCTTATTTCTTTACGTATATGAATGCTGCCTATCAATGGTATTAACACTGGTTATCAGGATTGGTTTTAAGCAGATATCAAAGAAGAATAGGATTCTTAAATGCTCAGGGCTTAAATGCTATAATGGAAAATATAAATACTTCTCTCCCAGAAGTATTTTACTAAGCCTTTGTGATTTAATAAAGGCCAGAGCAAAGATTCTTATTCAACCTTCCAGTCTGTTGTTTCACCGTGCTGTAATGGGTGCATTTCTAAATCTTGTTCCTTGAAGGGCACCATTCATCCTTGAGAGGCCATAAACTTCAGGAGAGCTGGCAGAGTTCAACTGCTTCAGAGTCTGCTCTTGCAGTGCAGGCAGGAGTAGCCAAATCTGAGGGACAGCTGCTGTGTACTTGTTTTGTTTGGTTTGGTTTGAAAGCAAAGGTGTAATCAGAAAGAAGCCCCATGGACTTCAGGAATTACTGAAGAAACCAGAATAGGTGCTTATTAGCTGAAAAATTAACCATGTGTAACAAGTTTCTTTTAGGTAGTCTATAACAAGAAATTACTTGTGAATGAATGTGTTCTTGATTAGCAGAATACCCCATAATCACAGGACAGTTAGTGGGATGCATGGGTTTATCCTTTCTCCTAAAGTCTCTCTTTAAGCACCTGGTACTATTGTCTGAAAATGTGCAAGATAAGATATAATCAAAAAAATTACACGGTAACCATTAAAAATCTTCCACTGGAACACTGCTAACTTTTTATATGGATTTCAGAAAGGTGATTATACTTTGGGGCTGAGGGAAGGGAGGAGCAGGGAGTAGATTGAAAATTTTACCAGTAAGCCAGCTGTGTTATGCTATTTAGCATGTCCAAAACATGCTCATGTCTTGATCATGGGACAAATTTCAAAGGTAACCAGTACTAGTTAGCACTGATCATCTTCGTAATGGTATTCTGAACTGTAAGTGAAAACAGAAATTATGAAAATTTGGTAAATTTGAAAGTCTTTTTAGTTAGAACATTATTTTATGTCCCTGACTACTAGAATTAATAAGGTCAGGGTTTCACACTTGGTCTCTGATACACTGTATAGCATATAGTTTGGAAGTCATAATTGTAAGGCTTCCACTTTTCCACATTTGTATCTTTTTTTCATGCTATTGGAAAGAGAATTACTTCTTTTTTCCCATTCTTTTGGTATCAGTTTTACTATATATGTCCTATTTAAACTGTTTCTGAATGGTGAATTTTCACTTTAGAGGAAAAGGAGTCAGGAGAACTAGAAAATTTTGCTAAAACAGGATTTGATGTAGCTCAATAAAAAAACAATTTTCAGTAAGGCTCAAGGTTTGTGGGAGACTCAGAGCCTAGCCATCACAAGGGCTCCACAGTCAACATTTTGTACTGCTAGTCTGTTTAGAGGCTTTGAGGGACAGAAATCAAATCTTATGTGCCTACACATGGAGGGAAAACCACTGAAAATGCATAAACATTAACCTAGCTTTTCCGTGTGATGGGCTCATGTCCTTCTTTTCACTGAACATGGTCCAAGCATAAGATATATAACTATTTACTTCATTTTCTCTCTAGCTTTTCTAACATTTCTTTGGCTGACTAAAATCCTCCAAAGTACTAAATCTTCTTGACCTCAGTTATATACACTGGTGAAGGGAGATGAAGCAGACAGTGGTCTTCTGTGCAAAGGAACGTGAAGGATAATGTTCCCTCTCTCAGTGATCTTTCCTGACCTGTTCTGTCTCCCAGCATGGAGTGTCAACATCAGTAAAATATTGCAAGCTGATAATTGATGGGTGGGACAAGTGCTGATGAGCCAGTCCCGAGATGCAAATCAAGAGACTGTTTCCCATAGCAAGAATCAAATATGGTAAAACAGTGTTTCGTTCAGCTTTGACATTAATACTTTCATTTTCAGCAACATCCAAAGAGCATCCTTATTTGGTGAACTCTGGCTAACACAAAGTAGTTGCCATTTTTTCATTAAAATAAAATGTATGCTTTGATGATCTTGATGAAAAGCTAAATATACTTTTTCTTAAACTATCTATTTCTAAAATTAGAATCCTTCTCTAATGGATATCTTTACCCTGGGTTAGGTTTTACACATTTGGCATTGCTTGTTTCTTTTTTATATAGAGCTTAGATCAGGGACAGATAGGGATAGCTTAAATGTGTTCACAAGATGGGACATATTTAGACTCAGATACTTCAATCTGCATTAAAAAAAATTAAAAAAAAAAATCAGCAACAAACCAAGAAGCAAAACCCACTGGAACTCAGGAAGTCATGCCTCATTAGCAGGTGGTTCTCCTTTCCTGTCTCCTGTGGAAGCAGGTGTGTTATTCTTAGGAGGACTCCGGGTTGCGTGATTTAACCAGTTATTTGCATTTAATGCCAGGCAGATGTTTGATGCAGATGTTTGATGCACCAGGCCAATACCCAGCACAAGAGTGACAACTGCCCATGCTGCTACTCCATCACAGCTCCGTGGGAAAAGAAACCCTGAGAGACAGAGGCTGCTGGGCCTCTGGGTAACTCTGCTTTTATCTTTTTTCCATTCTGCAGATTTGCTTTGCAGAAATATTTTGCTTTACTTAGTACTTTCTCCTCAGTATATGCAAAAGACTTCTCCCAAATGAAACAATTCAATAGGGTGCAGAGGTGTTATGCACTGTGCACAGAGATGAGATGCTCCCCACCACAAAGGTGGAGGCAACACTTCCTAGAGAGTCTTGTGCATTTTGTATTTCCAAAAGGAGAGCCTATGGAAAGAGCCACATACTGTTCCTTAACATGAAATTTCTTCTTGTTACCTAAATCACCATCTATTTGATCTCACTGATGGAATGAAGTGACAAAAATCCCAGCTGCCATGGCTTCCAGATGACTTTTTTTTCTCAGTACCAAAGAAGTGCTCTTCACCCAACAGTACTCTCCGGTCAGGTTTTATCATCTCTGCTGTCACCACTGAGGAGTTACTTCCTTGACTAATTCACCAATACAGCAAACTTTGAGAAGTCATCACATGACTGTTTCTTTAAGGCACCAAAATATAGCTACTATTAAGGAAAAAATAAGTCTATAATTTTTCAGTGTATCAGTGTTTTAATTTTGCTAATCAAATAAATGTGATGGCTTCTGGAGCAGCACACTGAAGTAATTCTCATTTAACTTAGATGGGCAGGGTGGGGTATACGCCCCTAAGCAATCTGAGATTTGTATTTCCATGTGGGAAATACATCTTTTTGTTCAAACCTCTGATGTTTAACCATACACCTGTCAACTTTCCTTTCAAATACTCCATTTGTACCATTTTGGTTGCAGTCCTGGAAGTGGGTGGTTGTGACTCTCCTTGTTCTGAGCAGAACCCAGAGCAGTCATACCATCATTAGGTAATGACACCCTAGAGTTGACAGGCTTCCAAAATCTTTTCGGTCTCACAACTGATACAAATCTTCATAATTGATTTGGATTGTGGGGCTGCTAATACAGCACTGAGTAGCAATTAATGCTAACATTTTAGTTTCATTTCATTCTGTCAAATACACTTGACATTCTTTTTATGTGTGAGATTGCCAGGTATAAAGCCATGTGTCTCATTATATGCCTATTTGTCACCTCCCTTCAGATCGCTGACACAAGTGATGCAGGTAAAACCTCCCTACTCTAAATTCTTTTAACTCACTGGTTTTGCAAGAGGAATTTATAAAAGATGTGCCTATAGTTTCCAGTAAATCAGATCAATTGTTTCATTAGAAGGAAACACATGGGAAAAAAACCTATGCTTCCATTTAAAATAACAATAAAGATATTTCCATTGCCTGAATAAAGATATTTCCATTATTGTAGTGCCACTTGGAAACAGAATCATATTTCACTGTGAGTTATATGTGCTTCTGCTATTTCAAAATTCACTAGAGTTATATTTGTGCAAATCAGGCTGGCATTGGTGCCTGGAATGCCAGCAAGTCAAGCCTCCCATAACAGCAGCACCAACAGATGTGCCACAGGGCAGTGTACATTTTCCTTTACCGCTTTTATGCTAGGCTGAGATTCTTTTGGCAACTCATTAAACGTATGCACAGAGCACCAGTTTAACAAAAAAAATATTATAGAAATTCCTCATCTTTCAGCTGTTCTATTATTTAGTGAGCATATATTGTGTTTGATTAAGATTTGGTCTTGGTGGCCCATGATGTACTAAAAGGCTTTTTTTAGGACTGCTATGTGGATGCTGTAATCATTTGATCACTGTGAAACTACAGGTGCTTTACTTACTGTGAAACTGCTGATGCTCTAGCAAAGTTTCTGGTTTGGGGGAAAAAAATTAACAGGCTATTCAGGATATTAATACATGTGTTGTCTTTTCTCTGTCAGCATATACATACCATATACATATGGTAAAAGACACAGCTCTTGCTATCTACTCATCTTGAGCACATTGACTTGGGGATGTATCAGTGCCAAACAGTACATGACAATTTCAAAGAGCTCTTGAAAGGTAAACTTGTGACATGACAAGGAGTGTGTGAATGCCAGATCCAGGAGGGATCGTGAAAAGCCTCTAAAAAGTGTAGGAATCTCCACCATCCAGTCTCTGCACTATAGGGGGTGGCACACAAGCTGGAAGGCAGCAAACAGGGCAAATTCCACCCCTGTTTAAAGGTTCATAGGTGCTGCTCCAACAGACCCTGCTATGGTTTTATTCAGAAACTCCTCCAGCCTCAGAGGAGACTCAGGGGCTGCATGCAGAGCCTCTCTCCTCTGAATACCCTGGGCACCCTCTGCTGAGGATTCAGAGGGAAGGGGCAGGAGAGCTGGCTGAGGCTGCTCTTCCCCTCACCCCACGCTTCTTCCTTTGAGTCGACTCGTGGGCTGGGCCAGCAGAACTCACACTGCTCAGCCTGGGGTTCAGGGGCTGGTTACACAAATCACCTGAACAGGGCTACCTGAGCAATGGAGAAAATAGCTATGAAGATTTCTCAGGAAACCTTGGGAAATTTCTGTCTCAGTTTCCATTTTTTATTACAATTTTTGGAAGCTGAGCAAGTTTTAGTAGGTCATTTGTTCAACTGTGAAGTGCAGCCACGATTGAGTGAGCTTTGGGATTCCTCAGTCCCATCTTCATCCGTCCATTCATCCACTCCTTTGTTAAGAAAGAAGTGGTAAACTGAAACCCCACCATAGAGTATTTCAAGATTTGAAAATCCAGAATCTGAAATTAAGGAAACTAAAAGCCTTTTTCTTTTTTCTTTTTTTTTTTCCTATTTTGTTTGTTTATTTGGTGGTTGCTGTTTAAAGCACACTAGCTGTTCCTTGAAATATTAGTTAGCACTATTTCCTTGTGCACTTTGAAAGCCTTCTAACTGCAAAAAACATTAACATGTATTAAATAGTTAATTAAAAGTTAGTCTTAACCCACTGGCTAGGCAGTTTCAGTCTTCAGTAATTCATAATTTGGTTTCCTCAGGATATGTCAGTTCCTAAAATTTTCAGCCTAGCCTGCTTTGATCCATGTTGCTTTTCACTGTTTTGAAAAGAAAAATGTTTCTTTCAGTCTTACCAAGCAAATGACTGTTAGTGGTGGGATCACTACAGAGAGACCATGAATTTGAAAGGCACTGCTGTGGAGCTTTTTGTACTCTGTATTTGCCAGGGTTGTCTGTGCAGTATCTTTGACAAGGTGGTTGGTGTCACCACTTCATTATGACTTCTTGAAGTGTATTGTGCAACATAAATGAGCCTTCTGCAAATGTACACAGGCTGTGGTGGAAGGGGGGTGAATGAATGCATTATTACATAATTTTTAAGTCTCTCTAAGCTCTTTCCTTTTTACGCAAGTTTAGCAATTTTACAAAATCCCATTTGATCTAAATCATGTTAGAAAGAGCCTAATAACAGCTTTATTTCTTGTTATTAAATCACATTTCATTTAAAAAGCAAAAGCACTGCAGAAACATTATTAAATAACATCGTGATGCAACTGTTTGGGACTCACTGGGCTCTTTCTGTGCAGCGTGCAATTGGTACCTGCCAGCAGAACAAATCAAACACAAAAGAGATAGCAGAGGTCACAGCATCAGTGTGTGTGCACAGCTCTGTGTACATTTCTACAGATTCTGCACACTGATGTTATAAGCACGTATTCATACCATGGTGTATCACTGTTACAGCATAATCCTCTTGAAAGCAAGATGCTTTTCCCAAATGATCTCTTGTGCTAGCACTTATTAGTTTTATATTTTTTAGTGATTGATAGTTTTTCTATGGTGTGCTATTTGGTGCATAGGACTTTATGGATTTAACAGTTTTATTAATTTGAGAGGTTTCCTCTGCACAGTAAAATACCTGAGTATGACAAAGGAAGCATCATAAATGAATTGATTTGTCACCTATCAGAATGTAATCCAGCAGTGATTTCATTATTGTGGTTATTTCCCCTTAATTATCTGCAAACTTAAAATGTGACATAACAACCCTGTATCCATTGACAGAGGAATAAAGGCAAATGTGACTGGGTTTCACAACCTCCAGATTAGTGGTGCTTTAGATTAATTTTTATTCCTTAAGGAACAATATTCCTTGAGATTAACAATTGTTGGAGTATTGCAAGTGAGCTTTGTCTCCCTGGAAAACAAGGGATAAGTTGTGATAAAATTCTGGTATTTGAACACGTAACACAGATGTTGTGGAGGGCTGCATGCATCCAGCATGATGTGGTTTCTCTTTGAGACACTTCCTCAGACCTATCACTAAGTGGGTACAATATATACCCATACATTGTACAAATAAAAAATTCTTACCACTGTGAGTATCTAACAGGATAGGAAGGGTTTTTCAGCACACACAACTGAAGTTTTCAAGACCTAAGAATTGACATAAAATCAAGATACTGAATTCTCTCAGGTTCCTTTGTAAGTCCCAAAGTCTGGAGTTTTATTCACATATTTACCTTGAAACAGCAGTAGCTGTTAAAAAAAAGTGATTCTGTTTTGACCCATTGTGAAGAGGTAATTTAAGAAATCCTGTGCTGAAATGGACCTGGAACACTCATGTGATTTTTTTTACCACAGTCCAGGGTAGTGACTTCTTGAATGGTGAATTTTCAAATGTTGAAATCAATTGAGCATTGTGAGATGCACTGAATTCTCTGGGATTTTTATTGCCTGAAAGTCTGGTAAAAAAATTATAGGATCATAAGATCATGTCTCAGCAGAGGCCATGATTAAACAAACACAATTATATGTTTTAAAATGGAATAGACAGTAACTGAACTAGCTTCCTACTGCCACAGTCCCAAGCCAAAGCACCCGGTGAAGGGAGGTTATTCCTAATGATATAAAGAGTTTGAAATGCTGCACGGGACCAGGGGGAATGGAGATTTGCATTTCTTCCTTCTCCAGGAATCTAGCTTTTCAGCCTTTCACCAGCTGGCTTAAACCTGAGAGCAAAGGAATGTCACAGAAGATAGTAAAAAGCCAAATTGTCCTAAAATATGGTACCAGTTTATTGATATCCCAGACTTAATATTCAAAAGCATTGAAAATATCTAAAAGTAAATTAAGTATCTCAAGTAAAATATGAGAAAGAAAGCATCAGAGCTATTCTTTGAGGTTAAGAGACTGGATGGAACTACATAGGAGCACATGCTACTGGAACACTGCACTGCAAATATAAAAATACAATATTTTATCCGGCCAGAAAAAACTGTCAGAAAAAGAGAATTCATTTCAACTAATTCTTTCTTCCTGAGCTTTGCTTTCATATACTGTATGTGGTTACACCAGATTATTCATGTGCACTAATTCTAGGTTTCATTTGAGTTTGCAAGATGAATGAGAGACAGGCTCAAACATGAGAAAAATGAATAAACCTGAAATAAATTCAAGGTGGAAAAGTGCTCCTCCTTTCTACCCTGACTGTTTCATTTCCACTCTGTGGAAATTTCACTCATTTCACTCATTTCACTCATTTCCACAATCACAAATGAAGGTTTACAATATGTTTGGCATTAAAATAGGCTGATATGTGTAAAGCGTATCTTTCAAAGTAAATCTGTGGCAAGAGAGTTCCCACTAGGCTGTGTTTGCATAGAGGGAGGTCACGAGTGTACCTGCAGCAGGCCGACCTATCTGAAATCTTACAATTAGTGAAAAAATCAGGAAAATATGAAACTGCCTGGAATTTTCCTAGTATCCTCAAAATATGTTCATAATCACACATTCACAAATTTTCAAAAGATTGATGATTATTTTCTGGTCCAGTGTTTCAATATTTGCTATAGAAAGGGCATTTCTGGTCACTCATGTTTCTGTTTTTGTAAGACTGTAGTAGAGACACCCAATCCACAGAGGATTAAGATATCTACTATATCTAAGTGTTCAAAACAGATCAGGTCAGAGTCACTTAAGAACATAGGCTTCCTTTTTATCTTTCTTTCTTTCTTTTGTGTGTAGTTTGCACGATTTTCTTTTATGTCATACAGCAAATAGTTAAGTGGTTTACAGGATATCAAGGAAAAAGGGTCATTTATTTCCATGATCTGGTATCGCTGGGTTTGCTTCCTTTTTAAAATAAAATCAAGCAATATGATTTTCATGGAGGGAAAACTGAGAAAAAAAGCAAATTACATGAGTTAGGTGAGATGTCAGCATCTCATCTAGAGCAGTATCTCATTGCTCCACTTCAACATAACATTCGTATATGTATCTTTACAGAGAAACTATCTGAAAACATCAAAAGGCAGTTCTGAAATGTAAAGTCCGAGTCAAGATAAGTTTTCATTATGAGGATAATAGTAGCACACTGGTGTCTCATTGTTACAGACCATCAAAAAACCACAAACGTGGAAAGAACAAACTTAATATTGATTCATCCTTTATTCACTCACAGCAGCATCAAGACACAGCTCTGACCGCAGTTATGTCTCAATAAAGCCAAATTAACTCAGCAAAATTACACCAATTCTAAGCCACAGTGGGATCAAAATCCCACCTTCCGTGTTTGTAACACTGAGTTCTAAGCAAATTATTTCCAAGTACTTCATCCTTATCAATGTGTTCATCTTTTCATTTACTTGAACAGTCATCTAACATGATGAATAGCTTCTAGCACCTTTTATTTGTTTGTTCATTTGTTATTTTATGTATTACCATTTATGATGATTTGTTATTTTTTTCTTTTAGCATCTAACATCTTAGTTTTAAAAAGCAGTAAGAATTGGTTTATTTTTTCTACTTATGGGACACATTACAGATTAAACAAATAAATAAAAGCAACAGAGAAGAAAATAATGAAAAATATCATTCCTCTGAGATTATAAAATCAGTTGTGATGTTCTTTGGTACTCAAAATATCTAGTTTCTGACTTTCGAATGCAAAATCTGCTCCAAAAAAACTAAAGAAAACATTGACCGGCCCTTTGATATGACCTGCAAATATCAAGAGGGCTGTTTGCTTATAATCATGTCTTTTTTCATTAGCACTTCTCCAGCTCTTTTGGAAATCCTGGTTCATGTAAAGGGAGGTGTCCAAGGTAAATTATCAGTTACCTATGGAAAAGTAGCACCCGCAAAGAAAAGTTTTATTCGGCTGACTAAAAAAAAGGTTTTGAGGGGTGAGAGTTAATCTCCCATGGGAAAATTCTCCCTACATACTCAAATCTAGTTGTTTAAATTTATATGACTGTTTTGTATAAAAATAGACAGATTTAAATATCTCAAGTAACAGAATACACTGCCATCTACCTTCCCTTCAATAAGTCATAGCAGTGGGTAATTTTTTTTCTTCTTAACTGTACTGTATTTGCTGTCTGAGTTCCAGCTAGTAGTAAAGAACCAGAACCAGTGTGTGTGTCCACATCTTTTCTTGGTATCTTGCTAAAATGTGATTCAGATATTTGGTCTGTTTTTTATGAACAGCTCTTAAATCTCAAAGTGACTTGACTCTTCATCAAGAGCCTGTGTGCATTGCTGGACTCTGTAGTGTCCCCTATCTCCTCAGAGTGTGGGACAGCTTGAAGAGAAAACGATAACAGCACTTAGAATATTTTATAATCCATTAGTTACAATAGTATTTTTTTAAATGGACCTGTTAACTCAAGTCCTATTTAGAACTTCAGCTAATCTGGGTTTCCACAATATTTCAAAAAATTCTTTTACACACACTTCTGTCTTTTGACTGCAGCATGAAATTAACCTTTCCTTTTCATTTGAATTAATTACAACAGAAATGACTTTAAGAAAATAAAGCAAATAATTTATTCCCCAACAAAATCCTTCTGTTTCCAATGAAAGTAAGGGAGGTTTTGGGGTTTAATGCACAGAAAAAAGTTAATTTCCATTCAGACACAAACTTGGCTGTTGTTTTCACTGGTCCCTTAGCTCAGACTGCAGGCTGAGGTGCTGGCACGGGGCAGTCAGGGACCAGGCTCCTGCAGAGGGGACCAGGGACAGGGAGGTAAGGCCAGAGGTCAGCTGGAGTCCTCATCACTGGCTGATAAATGTGTTCCTGAGCTGCCTGAATTTGTCTGTGGTCCTTGTCACAGTCTCATAGTACATTTACCTCTGGTAGATTTTAGTTTTTGGTGTCCTCCACTGTACAGTGAGCAAGTGTCACTATGGCTCTCTGTGAGGCAGAGGAGATAAGTGTCCATGATTAATGATGTGGACACTATCAAGCAGCAGGAGCCCATCAACCTGTGACAACTTTCTATTCCATGGGCATTAAACTCCTAAATGCTGTCACAGTCCTGGAATAGATTGTAACAGACAGCCAGGAACAAGGAACAGGAAGGAGTTTCATAACCCTTAAGTAAATGCATTTTACTAGTAGTTATTTTTGCCTCCATTATTTTTTAGACCCAAAAAAAGAGTTTGGAAAATGTTCATCTCAGCTGCTTCCTAATCTGTTTAGGAAACACCAGGTCTCTTCTGTCTGTTACTGCAGAAAAGTGATCATTACTGTGCCGTCTTTTTGCTGCTTTATTTGTTCACAAATGTGATCAACAAAGGCCAGTGCTTCTCTGGGATAAGGGAATTTATTTACATAATTTCTGCAGAAACATACAGCTTTGGTCCTGTCTAGGTATGAGAGAAGCAGTGGCTAGTTCTTTTTCTTCTAAAGTCTCAGAACTGGCAAATATTTTAAAAGACAGACTTTTTTTTTTTTTTCTTTCTACAGATGATCTCTTCTTAAATCAAATACTGCTGTCAAAAAAAAAAAAAACAGAAATGAAAAGAGTGGAAACCATTTTAAAAAATCTTGACACATTCATGTACTTTGAACAAAATGCTTAGAATTTGCTCTGTTGCTCTCGCCCCCACAAATACACAGCATGAGGAAGCCAAAGCAGAATAACCAGGTGACGATATTAAAGGGAGACTGTCTCAGCATTGCTGAAAATCTGGAGCTGGGAGGGGGCTGGGTTCTGGGGCCACTGTGCCTCTGTGTCTACCTGCTCACAGCAGGGCTGCTGCCACCCCAGGGCTGCTGCGGACAGGGCCAGGATGAGTGCTGCAGGAGAGCAAAGGTTCCTAAGTCTGAGCATTGCCTGATGAGGAGGAAATGCTGAGGAAGAGGAGATATGGCAAGAAGGGGGAAGTTTTGGCATTTGTCAGAAGTGGCTGTTGGTTTGTTTTGCTCTGGGAAGAGAGACTATGAAGGGGTGTGGGTCTCGGATCTTTGAGTTCATCTAGAGAGCTGCAGCTGGGTCTTAAAGACACAAATGAATTTTAGTAAAGTGCAAAATCTATGCAGCAAAATCTTTAACTCCTTCGTCTTGGTCTAGAATTCTCCAAAGCCGTGGGATGCAATGCAGCTCCCAGGGATGCTCTCTGCCCAGGGCATGGCTGTTTCTCCTCCTGGTGCTTCACACGTTTCCAATCACAGCTCACAGTCAGCAGTGCAGTGTTCCCTGAGAAAGAGTTAATGTCGAAAGAACTTCTCGCAACCGGGCTTAATAGATTCCTACCTTTCCAAAGAGCGCAGGCAGCAATGCGCAGTTAGGCAGCTGAGTTTTCTTTTAAGTCACTGTTTCTTTTTTCCGCACAATCTACGTTTTTTATTTATGTGGTACAGCTGTGGATGAGCACTGATATGGAGCATTATATTCCTTCTCAGGTGTGAAAAAACAGCTGGATGAGTTATGAATGTGTCATCTTCACTTGAGCGTATTGATACATCCCATATGTTATTGACTTGTGAAATGAATACTGATTGTAAAGAAGAAACATAATGCATAAAATAATTCAGGAAGATCCTAGCGGCAAAGTCTGCAAATAAAATTCTACCATTTTTTTTCCAAAACTCAGGGAAAACAGTCTTACTTGCAGTTTTGATATTTTAAGTGCAGAGGCTTATATTCAGGGGCTTTCTACTGATCTGCCCTAGAATGTACATTGTAATACATCATAGCAGAGAGAAAGGAGAGACAGGAAGAGATCACATCCCTGTAGCTTGTCATGATTATTTGTACCTTCAGTGAAGAGGTTGAAAGCAGATTCAGAGATCCCAGCACTGGGAAGCTCCTGTCTCTTTGGGCAGGAGCACTGTAAGAAAGGCCGGGACGCAGCGCAGCAGTCCCGAGGGCTATCTGACACATCAATTACCACCAACACAAGTGGCACAGGGCCCCTTTGGGAGCTGCACCTGCCAGAGGCTGCCCCAGCCTCTAATCATTTTCTTGATGTATGAAAAGAAGAATGAAAAAGAAAACTTCAGCTTCTCTGACTGGAAGAAACTATTAGAGATACATTCTCTGAGGCACCGAATTGTTTTGTACCCTTAGGCACTAAAAATCCAAAGACCCTGAAATTGTTCAAATATAATAAGAGAAAAGCACCTGCTTTTTGCCACCAGAACAATCCTGTGTTTGTGCAAGTTAAAACTGAAGCAGCAGCTTTAGATGCTGAGAATTCCAGGAGCTTTGTTTGTATATTTCCCATTATTCAAGAAGTCTTTGACACAAACAGTTTCTCTTGGAGGTCTGAATGGGGGATTGATCTGTGAGTCATTCTCTCAGTGCCTCTGGAAGCAGATATTTTTTATTGTTGCTGTTGGGACATATTAGCACAATAACAATATCATGCAAAATTGAGAGACCTTGAATTTTGAGTGTGCAATGCAGTGGCCCCCTAACCCTGCATGGACTTTCTGGGGATAGAGCCAGCAGGGATATTGCAGTAGTTTAGTTGGGAGGCATCCAGACTGGACTGCTATGGATAATAAGAGCCCAGGGGGCTGAGAACTATGGCCTGCCCACAACAGCTGCCTTTAGCAGTAAGTGCTTTTAGGAACTTATTATAGCTGTAATGTGTTAGTTGCAGCAGCCCTAGACCCTGGGTGATGGGTTTCTTTTGTTGCAGAGAGCACAGAGAGCTGGGACGTGGAGGCTGACTCTCACAGCAAAGGCAGCCAGTGTGAGAGAAGTGCTAGAAATTTAGAGGAAGAGACTGTGTGAGGGTGTTAAGCCAGGAATTCCTTTGATTCTGTCAATCAATTTCCAAAACGATGTATTCACATTTCTAAAAATGCAGAAGTGACTTGGGTGATTTTGGGGGAGGGGAGTAAGTCAAGGTGAATTATATTCCTTCTGCCTCGGTGTAATTCCAGCATCCTTTCACAGCTGTAAATCTCCCTCAGAAAGCTTTGAAAGTCTTTTTGAGTGTTAAAAGCTTGGGTGGTCAAGGTCAGGTGAGTTCCTTCCTCCCCCTTTCCCCAGACAATGAATACTTTTAAGAGGCCTACCCTTCTAGTTATGTTTCGTTATCTGCACTTTTTATATCCCTCTCCCTACAGGAAACAAAGCAGCACATACAGCCAGCTAGGGGCTCCACTAGAGGACTGCATAATTCCTAACACGGATTTAAAAGGGAAAAATCCTTCTTTTCTTTCCTTGCGTATCCCCAGAAGACATGATCAATATCTAGAGCAGCCACACAGGCGTGGATCCCCTCGCTCCTGTGTGTGGGGACGGCATCTTCTGAGCAATACCTGCAAATACCGTGTTGCACAAAAAACAGGCACCAACAAACACCTTCCAAAAGAATAAAATGCTCTGATCTTAGAATACTGAAAATCTTTCCTGGGCCATATTCAGGCCCTGCTCCCTTCTAGTATTTGCTCCTATGTGTCCTGTTTTTAATACCAGCTTTGATTTGGGAAAGAATAGCACACATACTCTTGGAGATAATAGGACACACTGGGCATTTTGGCAGAGAGCAGCTTGAAAACACGGGCTTGCTCCAACAGTGATTTTAAATGTACAGGATGACATTCTGAAAGGATGTTATACTTTTACCATTGGTTATCTTAAAAATTTCCCATATATGCCTCTGTAAAAATGCTGCAGATAGCTGTGTTTCTCAAATGTTAAAACTACAGCCTGCAGCATATACATCATGTTAACTACTTTAATTTTTAAAATTCTTGTCTCCTTTTTGTTGTCTTGTATCAACAAAATTTCTGTACCTTTGAAAATGGAGGTCTGATTATAAGAACCCTTCCCAGTCAGGTCTTGAGATGCTTGCTCATATTATGAAATAGGGCCAAGGTTTAATCACAATTACCTGCCATGCTGAATATGATTTGTTCTGATCTGCACTGACAGGTCAGTTATGGTCATCATTATGTCAAGTTCCAAATACAGTAGCATTTCATAATGAGAGCAAGTGCACAGAGAGCGAGTTTTAAGCAACAGAGTGCACCATTTGTTGTATGAGTGGGAAGAGGTATATCATGGAACTGTGTGTACTGGGCATGTAGAAGGAGACAGTAAAAGCTGTGAATATTCAAACCCTTCCTGTACTTTATAACAAAATTCCCATTTAATGTGAGATTTAATTATTACCAGACTGTTTTCAAGAGGCGCCATTCTTCCAGTGGGGTTTGGGAAGCAGGAGCATTTGTGGCCACAGTAGGTAGCTTCAAAAAGAAAAACTCAGAAACTGCCCAGGTTTCTGGACCTCTTAGAAAGACATCACAGCTTTTATAAGAGCTGGAACAGTGCCAGAACTACCTGTCTGCAGGATTTATTCTCAGCTCTTCAGAGAGTCCTACCTTGTAAATCTAAACTGAATTAAGGATTGGATCCTAAATTCCTTTGGTTTCAGCAAGACTTTGGATCTTAATAACCCTATATATCAAGATTTTAGTGGTGGATAATCTAACTTATTGAAGAATCTTGTCAGTTATGGCATCATGCCAGTAACTGATCAAATCAAAACCTTCAACTTACATATATCTACAGAAGAGCCTTTTTCCCCCCTCTTTTCTTCTCTTCCAGGAAAGAATCCAGAATATTTACCATATAGATAATGTTTTTTCAGTTCTTTCTTTCACTCTCTTTTGAGGCTTGATTTTTTCTTTCATGGTACCTGTGAAGTCTTCCCTCTCTTACTAAGAGCTTCAGTTTCTATATGGGCTGCTATAGTCAAGGCAAACACCTGTTTCTTAAAGAACACGATAAGCCAGGTTTATAATTATGGGAAATGTGGATTTCTGAATGCATGGTGCTGGCTTGCACGTGCACCTCCTGATGGCAGAACTCCTCACTTACAAGAGGGTCTGTGCAATGAAGCTACAGGAGTAGAGTCAGCAATTCCATGGCTGTGATCCCCTATTGTATGGATGCCCAGCACAGGATAAGTTTGAAAAGTCTTTCAGCACCTCCTGAAAATGAAGTGCTTCATTTGGAGAGAAAAAAGCCAGCAGTGCCCAAATTGACATTTTGGGATCTAAACTAAACAATTCTCTGATTTTATGGGGCCAGGATGCTCAGACATAATCAGGGCATATATAAATGAGCAGGCCATAAACACCCGCTACACATTGTTTATGTTTGTGGTTGGGCTTGTCTAAATTTAGATCTCATAACCTGGCTGCACAAACACATCTGGCCAGGCCCAGTTCCTGCTCTTCTGAAGGGTCTCATTACCTGCATTTATTAAAATATGTGAATAATTTTGCTTTAAGTTTACTCAGGCTTTAAGTGAGACTGTTCATGGTAACGATTCTGAGTCCTAAACAGTGTTTTAGTGGGACTTAGTCCCAGACGTAAAGTCAAGGACATATTTCAGTGTTGGAGTGACTCAGACAAAACCCACTATCTTTCCTAAATCAAGGTCAATAGCACAATATGATCTGTTGGCATGATAACTATTCTGACTTGGCTAAAGGCTCCTGGATTAGCTTGGTTTGAGGCTGATGGTACATGAGAAATGAGTTCTGTGGCCAACATCCACCTCATATCCAGCACAGGGACATGAGCTGAGCACAATGTCTGCACAGCAGTACACAGCACCCAAGCTCCCACCTCTGACCTGGCTGAGAGCCACCTTTCCCTCTTGTTTTTTCTGCCTCACCCTGTAATTGGTGTTTTGTGGGTGCTGTCAGCCCAGTGTGGACACAGCCTTCCCAACCCAAATTCTCCGGGCAGCTCCCATCTTTGATTTCCCTGGGAAACTGCCAACATCCTACTGTGTTTCCAGGTAATTTCTAATTACTGCAGAGTATTTGCAAGGGAATAGAAGCAGATATTTCTCCTCTGGGTGTGCAAAAATTACAGAAGCCTAAATTGTACAATGGAAAGGGAAATCCAGGTGTTCTGATGGCAGGAGGAAATTCCAAAGGCCCGTAATGCTATTTGGGTGGGAGAAAATAATTATGGGGGTTGCTTCAGTTTTCCCTTTGTTTCATGCAATTATTTTCTACTTGATCCTTTGAACTATTGAGATGTTGAGGGCAAAATCTGAGTAATTTTCTTTTCTGTCAAACCTAGCAAGACAGTAGAAAACATATCACATTTTTAGGATAAATAATAACTACAGCAGCTCTTAAAGACTGGTGTGAGGCTAATAAGTGAAACACATGTTAAAAGCTTTGCTCTGCTGCCATAGATAAAACTCATCCCCTTTCTGGTATGTCCTTTATACACAAGTCACAGTGCAAACTCCCCGCTTATACGTATTGACAATTGGAAAACAGGCTGGCATTTGCATAGAAGGAAGCAAGCATGGAAATACTCAGTATGACACTTAGAACCTGCTAAAACAAAATACCCAGTTGTAGTAAAAATGTAGATGGCCTAGGTGACCCTAGCCCCAGTTTTGTTAAAACTGTGTTTAAACAGGCCATGGAATACTTCTGTTATTCCTTTTGCACCCCACATTTCTGTCCTTAGCTTCAAGTGGGAAATGTCACCAGCACCTCCAAGTATATAAAAAAACCTTGCCTGTTTCTACTGCTGGCAGCCTCTTTAGTCTGCACAGATGGGGCACTTCTCTCTGAAAAATCATGCCATAAATTGCACAGACAGTCAGCTGTTGTGATTCTGTCCTTGCTGCCCATTTTGCACTTTCTCTCTGCTGGAAAAGATTCCCCTTTGCTGAAGCAGTGTGAAGAAATTCCTCTATTTCTGCTGAAAATGAGAAACGGTGAATTCTTTAACTCTCTTTTTTTTCATGGCTATTTAACAAACTCCTTTAGCCAAAGATGGCTGCAAATGGCAATGCTGTCTTTGCCACACACAATCATTCAAACCTTTGGAAAGAGGTTGCTTCAGGAAGTCTGTCCTGCTACAGGGGACCCGGGTATTCAGCGTCCTTTGGAGGAAGTGCACACCCAAAAGGTGCTGCTTCATCCCCAAACATGACTGTCAGTCAAGTGTTTCCTCATGACTGATGTGCACGTGGAGACCCGTGTTCTGAGACCCTTCCTGGGCTTTGGCTCTTTCACTGTAGCTGAAGACCTTCTCCCCGAGGTTTCTCTTTGTTTCTCTGCGTGCTAGGTAGTGTCCAATTAGTCACTAGTGACAAGGGCAAAACAAGCAGGTCTTTGCACAGCTGCTCATAACTCACTGAGGTTTGCAGCAAGGGCAGGAATGGATCTGTGGCTCCTAGGAGAGACCACGGGCCAGAGACACTGCCAGAGGCCGCGTGGGTGGAGGCAGGAGTTCCCTTCTCTGCGCCCAGCCATGCCTGCTCTGTGTGTGCCCCAAAGGAGCTCAGAGGCACCAGGATGCCTGTCTGACCCTTCTGAGCACAAGCTTAGAGCGATGACATTTTCTGTTTCACTGCAGTCTGGGTCTGGAGGCTTTGCTTTTTACTTTTTTTACTTTTGTTCTCTCATTTGAGTCTGCAGATTTAGAACAAATGAGAATTTCTGGATCGTCTTTCTCCTAACTATCAATATTATGTAATTGTGCCTGCACTTCTGTAAGCTTTCCACGGCTTGTTACAGTTATATCTATATTGTAATAACTCTTTCTTTGCTATATCCCTAGGTTAACAAATTATTCAACCTTTTTTCAGAGTTATGTTTAAATGATAGATGCAACACTTGCCTGAATAAGTGTCTTCTGCAGTTTTAAAGGAAAGGCCAGAAAAAAGTGAACGCTACAGTTTCCTTATCCTTCAAAAGGCCATTGGAAAATCATATGAAACTACGTTACTGCTCACACTTGGAAGTTCACAAGGAGGTGGTTTCCTTTTCGTGTTGAGGAACTTTAGGAAAACATCCTGACCAAAAGTCAAGTAAGACAATCTCCAGGTTAGTTACTCAGTCAGTTGCCAAAATAACTTTTCCTTTCCATTCCACATGACAGAAGCCTCTACTGCACTCACAGTTTCAGATAGTTAAGTTATAGTCAT
Organism: Bombycilla garrulus; assembly: GCA_013400315.1. Classification (NCBI taxonomy): domain Eukaryota; kingdom Metazoa; phylum Chordata; class Aves; order Passeriformes; family Bombycillidae; genus Bombycilla; species Bombycilla garrulus. The sequence continues at coordinate 301,943 of VXBU01011902.1, read as the reverse complement.
GCTCAAAACAAAAAAAAAAACCAAAAAACAAAAACAAACAACAAAAAAAAAGGCAAAACAGAAGAAAGAACAGAAGGCATACAAGTTCCAGGTAGAAAATTCAGAGAAAATAGTGGCACCTGATAGATTGATGAAGATTTCGCAGTGTTTTACACTGGTTATAATCCAAGATTCACAGCTCATACTTTTTTTTAATTATTTCTCTGAGTGATAGCAGTGTTTTCTGCTGGATTGATGTTTTGATAAAAGGGTTATTGTGAAATTGGTTATGCTTCTTCATCCCAAAAACAGACGCCTTCAATTCTTTTTAAAACTGTGACAAACATATTAATCTATAAAGGTCCATTAGTCCTACAAATTCCTATATTAAATTTTAAAGAGTAAAGTTTTTAAGAATATTTCATCCATGTTTCATATCTGTACTGAAACCAAAAGTCATATGTGCTTAATATGCTTAAAGATCTCATAGTAATTGGCTCTCTTCTCAGACTTGGAGGGTTTAGAGCATATGTTTTTCAACTTGAGACAGATTTTTTTTAATCTGGTGCTAAGGTGAAGTATCATGCAATAGCATTAATGTTATGATTTACTGTAGTCCATTAAATCCAATTCATCATCTTATATATTTCCATTGCAAATTGGGTGTCTAGCTTCCTTTATAGCTCAGTTTCCAATCATCTTGAAGTGCTGAGAAAGCTAAACTACTCACATGTTTTAAATACAGGAATTTAGCAAACTTTAAATATATTCTTAAATTCATTGTCATTATTATTTGCCTTGATTGAGGAATGAGTTTTAAAAATGGGGCTGGAGAACACCTGCCCCTAAGCACACTAATAAATTCTTTATGTCCATTCTTTACCTAGCATGAAGAAATTTTCACTGGCTATTTGGTAGTCTATCATTTTTAGTTGTACTTCTTCAGGTTTATCAGTGAGAAAGTCCAGCAAAGTAAATTAAATAATCTCTCTAAAACTACAAAGCTGGTGAGAAGTGTTTTATCCAGTTTCACTTGCCATGTTTAAATCTGAGTTCAAACAAGATGCAAGATGTGAAATCAATATGTGATATTAGAGATTTTTAATACACTTTTTGGTGCATTTATTTATAATAAAAGCATTTATGAACATTGCAAATCCCTTAATACAAAGTCTGCAAAGGGGATGGTTTAAGTCTCATCAGCACTTACACTTATCTCAAAATACATAGTCAGAGGTAGCTCAATATCCCCAGAAATTCATAAATGTGCATTTATAAAGGAAAGAACAATATCTCTTGACAGTCTGGGCACTAACCATGGTTTAGAGCAAGTCAGAGAACCTCGTCACTGGGGCAAATTCTGCAGTTGAACATTTCCATATGTTAATAACAGCAGTGATGGGAAGGCTTTCTACACATATTGTTATGTGTAGAAAGTAAAATAAAAATAAATGGAAAATAACACTGAGTTTATATTTTTTCTTCCACAGGATGATAATACTTCTTTGCATGGTTCTAAAGTTAAAATATTTTTTTATTGAAGGGTTTTTTTCTCTTGCGAATCACAAAGAGAAGGTATGGGGGCTGTTAAGGAAAAACTGCAATCCTATTAAATTTACATTCATACCAATGTTAGCATTAAGACATTGGGACTGGTTTCTCATTTGCTACGATGCAAATGTATTCCATATTTTGCAAACACTTCAAGGCTGTTTTTTCTGCCAAAACTGTGAAAAGTGCCCAGAGGGTAAACAAGAATCAACAATTAGCCTGTAGCTAAAGCCTCCAGCCTCCAGTCTGGATTAGGACTGTTAAGAAAATGTCTGTAACAAGTCCTTAAGATCACAGTCTTTCCAATGTATTATTCAAAACCTGAATTACTATCAAATCGATTGGGAGAGAATGGCTGTTCAAGGGTTAGACATGAAAGTGCCAGAGTTTGCACCTCCTTTTCTGTATTTTTAGGTAACTTTCTAACTTTTTGAAAGCATTCCAGCAGACTTTCTCATAATCTGTTTTACTGTTCCACTGGACTTTGGCTCATAGCCTGTGCAAGTGACCAATAAACCCCTCAAGTCGACACAGGTGGTTTCTGAGGGCAGGATCTGACATGACCCGTAAGTCCTGTGACTGAAGGTAGTGTGCTTTGTTAATAAAAACCTGGGGAATTCTAAGGTTAATAATTGAGCCTAGGCCCACCAGAAATATATTTTCCATACAAAATATATCCTCCATTGTTCTTGGATGGTGCTTAAGCTCTCCTGGAGCAGTAGAATTCTCCAGTCCTGTTTTTCCATGTGTCACTTGCCTGCATCCACCCGTGATTCTGTGAAGTCAGCATGATCACAAATAGTTAACAGCACATGCTGTGCTCCCCTCCTTGGAAGAATTATAAATAAAATAGGTAGACATTGCCTTGCCCAATGATTTGCTCTTGGTCCTGTACCCAATCCAAACAGCATTTCTCTGGGATCATCCGATACTTCAGGAGCCATCGAGACTCAAAATCTCGTCCCAGAGAAGAGTGGGGCTGGAGAAAATATCTCTGCTTTCTCCACATATACCACTGAAGATGGTATTTTGGCACATGGGGTTAGTAATATTTGGTCAGAGCATAGATTAAAACATTTAGAAATCCTTCCCAAGAAGAGAAGACTAAAAGAAGAAACAAAAGGGTTGGGGGGTGGATTATTTATTTATGTTTTTTTGCTTCTTTCTTTTGGAATATTTGGGTAGCTTTTTAGATTTTTTTAGTGAGAAAATAATTAAATTTTTGAGAAAATGATTAAATTAATTTTTATTGAGAAATTGGGTCAAAACATATAGGTCTTACTTCAGCAAGTGCCTTAAGAAAAGAAAATTATACCCCAGCACAAAAAGCACATGTACATTTTGCAGTCAAATTTCCTGAATAATAAAAGCTATAGACCTTGACCAAATAATTGCAGTGACATGATGTGTAAATTCTGTTGTTCCTGAAAAGTCCTCAATGTTTTGGAAGAAAGTAGCAGGTAATAGAGAATAACTCTGAGCCCTCCATATTTCTAAACAAAATCAGTTTCCTCCTACTCATTTCATATTTCCCACATGAGAGACCAAAGCCCTGTCTAGTGAGTATCAAACCACAATTTAGAGACTGAGGTAGCAAATAAGTAAAAGGGACTACATTCCTGTCATTTTCTATTGCTATGATCCTTCTCCTCAAGACTGCATGAGATGTGATGCAGAATATACCAGATAGGGCCCTTGTGAGAATAAAGGAATTGAATACTGCAAAGTGGTGCAATGGGAGCCATATATAAATGCTAAGATAAATACAGATTTGATAAATTACTGGCAAAGGCACTGGAGGGAACAATACAAGATGATGCAGTCAGGCTTTTTCATCTCACTCTCACGACCCTTAGAAAAGACATGGCTTTCCAGAACCCTGCACCTGAGGCAAGATGTTTTAGTCATTTTATACATAATTACCCCTTGAGACCTCTCAGATTCTAGGACAATAAAATGTAACTCTAGGTCTTCAAGTGTGATGATATACGGATGTCCATTTCAGGACAGGAAAGATGCGATAGGTCCACATTTCTTAGCTCTGATTGCCACAGCCAACCAGTGTGTGTAAATGTACTGAGAAAGCATGGTTTCTGTAAAGAATTCAGCTGAGCTGCACCTCGAGCTCAGCACTGTGAGGGTTTGCTCCTGAGGCTTCCTGCACCACGGTAGGGCAGACAGGCAGGGCGTTGGGATTTGCACTGAAGACAGCTCCTATGGAGCTGAGGATTTCTCCCAGCTATCTGTGCTGAGCAGACATTTACCTCAGCTTTATGTACACTAGCACCTAAAAAGCTAATTTAAAATCAAAGATTTCAGGCATCTAGTGAAAGGAGAATAGTCATCATTGCTCCTGACATCCCTGTTTCTCAGAGCTGTTAGGCGAAGTGATAATTTGCTACAGAGGAAGTATACCAGATAGAATACATTTTTACAGGAATATCTGTATTAAGGAATACTTCTATAAAAGCTATTTTGTCTTGCATCACTTTTCCTGGCAGAAATATTACTTACACTAAAATCCTTAATGTGAGATGCCCTATAAAATAGTTGTTTAATTTAATAACACTCATTGTATTAGTCCCCCCTAAAGTAATCACTTTGTTGAGAGCACACTCTGTGTTCCTTTATTTGATCTGGGAATAAAATTATCCCGTCTTTACGTTAGTATATCCTTCTTATTCTTTGTAGAATAAATAAACATGAAGCTGTCACTGCAGAGCAGGCACTGCCTCTCCCTCTTATAAACCTTTTAATTTCCATGTTGAGAGAATTTTTCTGCACAATGATCTGTTTGGAATATGCTTGAAGCCCTACCCTTCCTTGCTTTTCTGTTTCCCAAGTAGATACATGATATATATATGTATATATGAGTAACCACAGAGAGTTCCTGCTGTCCCAGTAGGTTATATGTCCTATCAAGTTTTCTGTCCTGATCATAGAAGTGATCAAGCTATTTATCACAAAAAAAAAAT
>VXBU01011902.1:259753-296972 GCA_013400315.1 Bombycilla garrulus | reverse complement strand
CCAAAGAAAACCCCACCACAATTAAATCCAAAACCTGTGGAATAACTGGGTCTTTCCCAGCTAGGTGGGAGCATTAATCCCAGCTCTATGCTATATCCACTCATCTCTATGTCTCTTTAATTTTCAACAAAGCTGTAAACATGAATTTTGTAGACTGTTTTTGTACTATACACATGTACTAACCACCAACAAAATTTTTGTTAAAGAAAAAATAGAAATTCCTGGCTTTATTTACCAGAAAACAGTGTATGAAATCATGAGATGTAAATGTTGTATGCTTCTCATACTTAAGAAACACTGAATTGCATGGTTTCTGAAAGTTTCTGAATGGTGTCAAACTGGCAATCTGTTTGAGACACCACCAGCTTTCAGGGGGTGTATTTAATCAGAATGTTATTATTTGCAGCTTCTCTTCTACCTGAGAAGACACAAAGCCCCTTATTGCAATGTTTTCTGTTGGTGACTGGATACTTCCTGGAGCAAATGAGGAGATGTAAAACCACAGTGAACCCAGTGACCATTTCAAATCTAGGCCTAGTAAGTATTGCGCATTTGATGTTTAATCTCGTATCTGATCAAAGTACATATTGTTCATTTAGTCTTTAGTCTGGTATCTATCTGATAAAAGCATGTGAGGAACGAGTTGACAGCGTCACTGCAATTTGCCAGGCAGTTGTAAGAAATCATCTTCCAAACTGATGTATTTATTTGGTAGCACCTGTGAAGAAGCTAGCAACACAACAGGAACAGAAATCCTGTCAGCAATTGTCAAAGGACTGACACTCAAAGGAAAAGAATAAATACCCTGGGCTTATTCCTGGTTTTCTTCATAAAGAACAGCATTTCTTTGTTCAAATTACATCTGAGAGTTTAGTTAAGCAGTAGAAAGAAGGTGGTTTTATAAAGCAAAGAGAAATGCACATCTAAACATCTTCAGAGCAGATGGAAATTCGTGTATCACCCATGTACAGAGCACATGAGGTTAATTTCAAGCCCTGGGAAAAGCAAAATACCAGAGCCTCCAGCACCTCTGTGCCTCATCCCCAGTCATTAAGGAATAGGGTGCAACTGCAAGGTTAAAAATAAGTGGGCCCTAAGATAAGGTTTCTCACTTGTCATAAAGACAACATTTAATTTTATTTACCTCTAGCTGATTTTCATCACTGTTGAGAGGATCACCATCAGGAAACAGACAGACCCTTTTCTCACCCCTTGCAAGACTCATGTTTATCTCAGTTTGAATCCTTTTTTGTCATAATTCAGAGACCTGATATCCTTTCCTCTCTTAAAAGCAAAAAAGGAGGGCTCACAACTCAATGTTTCTTTGGTTCCTTGAGAAGCTTCCTGATCTCTGCACTGCCAGGAGGGGTAGACGTCTGCTCTGATATTTGGTGCCCGAGCCCCACACTCTGTCACCAGAGCCTGAGCAAAAGCAGCCCCCCCTGCCCCACAGGGCAGCTTTGTCCAGCTGCAAACTTCCCAGGGACTGAAAATGCAGCTCAGTATTGACAGCTGCCTCAGACTTGTTAGGCCCAAAGCACCCACATTTGGTGTGGGGAGGACTTGAATTTTCTTCTTTTTTTTTCTAATTCTCTTTAAGTTAGACAAACTTTAGGGGGGGTGAATATAAACAAAGAGCAAGTAGTCTGTCTAGTATAAGAGCAAATATTATAGATTATGAGCTGAGGGACAGGGCTCAAAAGGCAGCAATTCAGCAGCCAGTCAGAATCATCAACTAAATTTTCTTTACTTACTTTAGGATTTTTACTGCCCTCTGGAAGGACATCAACAAGATTTAGACACAAGCATATCACTACTGTAATGAACACTGACAAAAAAATTGAGAAACTGGAAGTGGAAATGCATTTGCAATACTTCTCTGGGAATTACTACTATAATTACACCAGTTTAGAAAGCAATACCTTTGTAAGTGCTTTTACCCCATCATGTATCACATGAGAGATTATAGCATTTTAATGACCTCGGTGGCTAAATTGTACAATATCTATAATGGTATGAAATCTAGGAGAATTTTTGGCCCCATTGAGGCCATAGAAAATCTCCTACTGACTTTGCTGGAGCCAGCAAAATCCTTCCTAATTTTTCAGGTGACCAGCTCCAGCCACAAAAGGGGCTTGTATTTTCCCCACACTCTAAAGAGCAAACTAATACTTTTCAAATACTTATGCTACAATTGCCCTGAATTTTATTTCACAAAAGATGTTATGACATGGAACACACTGTTTCTTCATGAAGCACACATCTTATAATAGCAGTTATTGAGAGGGTGATACATACATCACTATTTCTTCTGTCACCAAATGAAATGAAATTCATAGATCTGCTCTTAGCTAACGGGATACACATTTTATGGCTAAATAAGGCCTTGGAAATGAAAATCTTCTGCCCTTGTCAGTAGGTATATAGATCCAAATTAAATGAGCAAGTTACGTTAAGGCACCTGTAAACCTTGAAAGAGGGTGTATTGGCTTGTTCATTTTTCCTATAGATAATAAACTCACCCATCAACCATCCAGAGAGCAAGCCAAGGAAAGCAAATGTCATCCTGCCTTAACTTCCCCTATATGTTTTCAGTTTTCTGAAATTGAACAGATCTTCTATAGATAGGACTATAAGAGATTGATAGATGCCTTAAGATTGGTTTGCACATGAAAAGGTAATAATTGATCCCTGGCCACTTTATGAACGAGCATTTAGTGTGTTGTGCAATTTCAGAAATAAATCAGAATAACTACCTGATGAATAAAAGGAGGTAAAAAAGCTCACTTTCCTTCAGCTTTAGAAAATATATGTTGTGTTAGGGAAGGTGTTAACTGACAACATGTTTTAACTGACATGGCAATAAATATGACCAAGCACCAGCATTTTCTCCAGTGTGCAAACTGCTTTTGCAAGAGCCTGGAGAGATTCCCGCTGGTCTCTGCAGGATTTGGCTTGAGCTCCTCTGCAGGAATTAGTTCATGCCAGTGGAAGTAAATAGGCCCTTGGGGATGCTGCTGCTGCCACTGAGGTATTTATTTTTATAATAACTTGTTGGCTGGTACAGAGATAGGAAGTCAAGAGCAACCGCAGCTCTTGCATGCACAACTCCATACCATTCATCTTTATCCACTAGAGCCCTTTGTGAAGATAGAAACACGAAGAGCCATAAACTTTGGGGCCTGGCTACCAACACCTCCTGCACCCTGATGGCTACTGGCCACCCTTCTGGGAGCAGCTTCTTTCCCAGCACTCTGCAGTGCCTGCTGGTGCCTCCCAGCCACCAGCAGCCAAAACCGACCCCTTGGGCCACAGGATAATGTGCAATGAGGGCAACAGATCACAGGATTTTTCTGACTCACACAGAGCCAATAAAATGCATTTCTTAGGAAGAAACCTCCCTTACTATTTACTATTTCCAGTGTCTGCTCACACCGTGCTTTATTCAACAATGTCTTCTCTAGCTTGGCCCCTTCCTGGCTAACAGAGTCCAGATCTGTCTGAGAAGCTCTTCTTCTAACCTCCAAAATTGTCCCAAACAAATTACTCTGTTCTTACTTTCAAATCAGGTAGGAAACCCTACCAGATTCCACTAGTATGCTCTTCCCTTGCCAGACTTCAGAACTCAGAGAAAACTGAAACAGTAATAAGACTGAAAGAGCCTGTGATAATGACACAGCATTTTCACATCATGTGTGCTCTTTTATCAGTACTTACAGACTTTTGAACACAGAGTGGAGCCCTGTAGAATTGGCTGGTTTTCACATTTTTTAAGAGTTGTTTTCTCACTTATTTCCTGTTTTCTTACCAGCAGGCCCAACCACATCCAGAACCTAGATAATAGTTGTGTCAGTATCTCTGCCAGCTTTGTTTAAACTCCCTTTTCTACACTTTAAACAAGGTTGGAGTTCCACTTATTCCCTTTCTTATACATAACTTAAGTAAAACTTGACTTGAGGCCAACAATATCTAAGAAAGGAGACAGAAAGCTTGGGCAGAATAGGAAATAGGTAATTTTGGTGCTGTTGCAAGTGCTGGAATATAGACAGAGCATTTTCTAATAACTTTCTCCAGCTGCCAGTTGCTTGTTCAAAATGAAACACATATACTGCAGGGGGAAGAAGGCTGACGTGTTTTTAGGTTAAAGAAAATGTTGTCCAACATCTGTTTGCCACATGGTAGCCTTAACCAAAAATTTTCTCTCCTCCCTGCCATTGCTTGCCTTACTATGCACCCATTGGTTGCCTTCTGCACTCCAGCAGTGGCTTTCAGCCTACTGCATGATTCCAGAATCGTAGTCTTCACTTCCTTCTCACCCAGTCCAAACTCTCATTGGAGTTCACCTGGTGAAGCAGTCAAAAAAAGGGACTGAGAACCTCAAAACACAGTTCAGAGCATCAGAGTCCTCTGAGTTCTGGCAGGAACCAAACACCTTTTCAGTAGGTGGCCTCCAAAGAAAATCAGGAGCTCCCTGAGCATGCACTCAGCCACACAGCAAAGCCTATGTTAGCGTTGGTCAGCTGTAGCACCTTCATGGTTTGTGAACAGAAAACATCAAAGGCCCTGAATCCCAGAGTCCTAGCTCCCTCTCCTGGCAGAGCACCGCACTGGGAGCAGGAACGGGGTGCTCCCTGGCACGACAGACCGAACCCCAGCTGCAGATCTGCCGAGGGACAGGCGGAGGAACTGTGCCCTTCGTGACCAGAGGTCCTCTCTGCAAGGAGCCCAGCGGTAATCACGCAGCTACAGCTCTACCAGCAGGTTAATACAGGATTAGCAAAGGCAAAATCTATTCTAGTGAGGAACATCTGCGACATAGCTTTAGCTGCATAAAAAATATGTACTTGAGCACAGATAAAACTTCTTTGCTGCACATTATCTACAGTCCTTAAGGTTGGGGGTAGTGCAATTTATTTGCTAATACTCTGATACTAGACTGACTCGTGCAACTGTGCCATGTTCCTCTCCAACACCACAGCCTTCTTCTGTTTGCTGTTTCCTGTACACACTGAGCCCACAGAATGCCTTCCCAGACTGTAATTTTCTCCTTGAGAAGCTCACATCTCGGGGCTAGATAAGAACCTGTCACTGTGACAGGTAGTGCCCAACACCAGGGATCTCAGTAGCAGTCTCCAGTTTTTCAGAAACGTGTGGTGTTTCCGTGTGGGAAGGGACAGCTATTGCCCGTTGATCCAGAGTAGCTTCAGCAGCATCCCTGCCTAGTGAAATACATTCTGGCACCACATCCTTGGTCGTAATGGCAGTGGCAGCAGCAGAGGTGGCAGTGTGACACCTGTCTTCACGGCCCAGGGCTGAAGTAAGGTCCTTCTCGGCCAGCAGCACGTGCCTTCACAGCTTCAGGGAACCAGCTGGCTCCTGATATACAAAATACAGCAGGGGCTCACCCCAAGCACACAGGCCACTGAGAGTGAGCCGGGCTGCAAGCCACGTGCAGGTACATGAAATTTGGTCATCTCAGGCATTGACCATTAGCACCCTGGGGTGGGCACACCAGCAGTTTATTTCTGCAGTATTTTGATTCAGTTATTCATCCACCACGAGTGGCCGAAGTCCACTGAAAGCCTCCCTAGCAAGTGGATGGGCTGGGGTGCCGGGAACAGGGCTTGTTAGCATCAGACCTTCTTCACTCCTGCTGTTTCTGTGGACAAAGTGGGAATGAGGTTTCCTGAACAAGTAGAACAATAGGTCTCACTTAGGGCTCTTTCAGCTTTTGGCAATGAGGTTACAGCTCTTGTTTATGAGGAGCTGGAGGCAGCTCACAGATGTGCAAGCTGGTTTCTGCTGTGGTTATGTTTTCTTCTAGGTCTCACACTGGCGCAGCTTTCCCAAGACAATGGGTCCTTCACAGGTCAGTGCCTTACTTCAGGAGGCCCCTTCAATCTCCAGCACCAGCTATGGGTCCTGCTTAAATGGTGATGCCTTATGTTCTCAGAGGTCCATAAAAAAAAAGCGAAAGCTACATAGAAGCCGTTCAGTTCAGCCAAAGCTGTGGCTCATAAATTATTTCATTGTAAGTTAACCATCTCAATTGTAGGAGACTTTCTGTACATTAATTAGAATTAAATTTTTGTTTCTTCCTCAGGGAGAAAAAATGAGGTAATGAAGAAGAAAGAGGAAGACAAAAGGAAAAGGATACTTCTGGATATTGCAAAGATGTCTAAACTCCACCAGCATTCTCATCCTATTTGATGTTAGGTATCATAGGCAACTTATCTCTGTATAACCATAATGCCAAAATTTCTTCAAGAAACAAAGGTCCCTCCCCTGCAAATGCTCACACATTTCCTCAGTGAGCCCTCAATCCTGCATCCATCATCAGGTTCCAGTTCTATGCTGTTCTGCAAAGTGTTAACTTACTATAAGAAAACTTAAGATTCTTTGTGACCTGAAAAGCAGTGGTTTCATTTTTGTGCTTTGCCCCTCTTTAGAATTTTGTCCCTAGCAGTTATTATGTTCCTGTGATAAAAGCAAAGCTCATTACTAATGTACTACATTCTGGAATGTGTCTCACAACCAGTAATTAAATTATGGTGATTATTCCCAACTTACACAGCATTAATAATGTTAATGGATTATATCTAGTTTTGTTTGCTCAATCTAGTACTTGGACTGAGGATATATTTTGAGATATCTGAATATACTTATGAATTTTCTCACATTTTCTTCTAATCTATACCTACTTTTCTCAGTTTGTGCATGTTTTCTTAGAGTACAGAAAGAATATCTGCATACTTGAAGTTCTGCTTCCCCACAGTTCAAAATTTAGCCCTTTGTCTGGTAGTCTGTCTTGTGACGTGGCTAGCATTGAAAGAAGGGGATGTTATACCTAATGCATTCTTCTCTTTTATTTATTTCTTTTCATCTTCTCTCAAACGAGAGAAGGTAAGCAATTTTAAAACTGAGAAGTAGCTGTGGTCTCAAACAGAGAAAGGGTAACTGAATCAGTAAGAAAAATGTTTCTAACGCTGCAGAGCACTGAGTGAAATGGTGGTGTCAATCCTGACCAGCAGACATCCCAGCATGAATCCTTCCTTGGAACCTGGCAGGCTGCATTTCCTGAATGAACAGGCCCAGCACAAGGTTTGCTCTCACCACCCTTACTCAGGCAAGAAGCCCTTTTCACATTTTTGACTACACATGAGGTTTATGGGCTGGCAATTGTTTTGTAGCCATGAGAACAAGCAAGCAGTCAATTACCTAAACTTTGTAGCTGATCACAAATTTGGGAAAGTTCTCCATCAGTCAGAGTCTTTAAATCAGAGCTGGTTATCTCTCAGAAAGGGACAGTTTATTTAGAAGTGGCTGGTGCTGACACAGAAGCTATGGGGCAAAATAGTTGTAAAGCTGCTTTTATGCAGCAGACCAGATTAGAGACAAGTGCTGGATTCTGTACCTGGGACAGGGCAGCCCTGGATGTGTGTATAGACTGGAGAGAAGCCCAGAGGAGAGAGACCTGGTGGTCCTGGTCAATGGCCAGCTGAATGTGAGCCAGCAGTGCCCTGGCAGCCAGGAGGGCCAAGCATGATCCTGGGGGCATCAGGCCCAGCAGCCCCAGCCAGGCCAGGAGGGGCATTGTCCCCTCTGCTCTGCACTGGGGAGCCTCACCTCAAGTGCTGGGGGCAGTTTTGGATGTCACAATATGAAAACGACATTTAGGAGTTACAGAGAGTCCAAAGGAGGCCGCAAGGATGAGGCTTGAGAGGAAGCTGAATGAGGAGCAGCTCAGGTCCCTTGGTCTGTTCAGCCTGGACAAGAGGAGACTGAGGGGAGACCTCACTGCAGTTACAATTTCCTCTTGAGGGGAAGAGGAGGGGCAGGCACTGATCTCTGCTCTGTGGTCACAGTGGCATAGCCCAAGGGAAAGGCCTGAAGCTGTGTCAGGGAGGTTTAGGATGGATATCAGGAAAAGGTTCTTCACCCAGAGGATGGCTGGGCACTGGAACAGCTCTCCAGGGCAGTGGTCACAGCACCAGCCTGGCAGAGTTCAAGCAGTGTTTGGAAAATGCTCTCAGGCACATGGTGTGACTCTTGGGGATGTCCTGTGCAGGGCCAGGAGTTGGACTCGATGATCCTTGTGGATCTCTTCCAGCTATGCTATGATACTATGAATTTTTATCATAGTTGTGTAGGGAAGGATGTTGTGTATGCCCAGAGGTACTTTTTTAAATTATTTTGCAGAGCTGTGCATCTGTGGGTGGAGCTGTCATTCTGCCTCCCACGTATCTGTTATGGAAGAGATCTTGAAATGGACTGTGTTCTACGGAAAACATTGCTTCCTTTGCTTCCAGCAGCAGCTGATGTGTTAGGAGAGAACTGTCCATCTTTAGTTTAAAGACCAGTTTGGCCCCACAACTTGCTAGGTAAAGACAGGCCAGCACACTCTTACTGGTCCCAGGAATGTTGCTACTGATTGTGCTCACCCAACCATTCTGTATCAGCATGTCCAAGACTAGTTACAGCTAATAAGGCTCTCTCTGAAGGAAAAAATGAGACCAGACTGAGATTTATGACAATTCCAAGCACAGAATTAGCAATATGAACAGATGAGCCTCAAAGAATGATAAGGTGCTCTTTATCTATTGCAGAGGGGGAAACAAAAGTAATAGAATGAACTATAACAAACACCTTTTCTAAGTAGAGGTTTTCTGCATTTCCCACGACAGTCAGTGGAATGAGAGAAAAAAAAAAAAAAGTGAAGAGCAGAAACTGCTTGCAACACAGAAAAAAACTTCGAGTGCCAAGAACATGCTCCAGATTTTTTTAGAGATGCATGGCTCTTATCTCTGTCCTGATTCATCACAGCTTAGTCCCAGAATTATTCAGAATTCAAGGACCTTGCTCCTGCAGGGTTAATTGGTTACATTCAGCATTGAAGCCCATGACACAAATAGCTGCTTAATTATTCAATCCAGACTGAATTTAGTGGTAATGGAAATAAAAATAACAATGGCAAAAATTACATAGTTTTAGATTTTTTAGGCAAAATTATTTTTTTATTTTAACTGTACAATTCAGGACTGTGCACAGGCAGGAGGAGGCCCATATAAAGGAGGGGTTGTGCTGCCTGTGACACAAAAGATTAGCATCCCCATGACTGAAGAGGAGGAAAAAGAAAACACTGCCATAAAAGTGACAGTAGAGGTGAAGAATTGTGGTGAATGTGTAATGCACCGCTGAAAAGATGCAGAAGAAAGCATAGCAAACGAAAAGTCCTATCCTATCTACCCTGCTATTCCAAAGCACAACTTAATTTGAAGGGAAGAAGCTGCTGTTCTTGTTGGCTCACAGCATTTGTTCATAAACACAGGAAAGAAATGCTAAAGTGATACAATTACCATAATTATTATCTTCGTTCAGGAAATGCAGTGGTGATTTTCCACCCGGAATTTCATTCAGCAGCCCTTGTGGCTGTACCAGTCAGGAGCTAAAGGCACCGACAGCAACGGCTCTGGGAGCAAACACAGGAAATCTTGCGCCTCAAATGCACCAGCCGCGTGGGATGCCAAAGCAAGTCACAGACACAGGAGCACCTAGCAGTATTAGTCAGTCCTGTTACAAGGAAGTTGTGTCCAGTAACCAAAGATGCAGTGCAAAACCAAACCTGGCAGACGCACGGCACTCCAAGAGCAGGCAAAACCCATTTAGAATCAAGGGGTCTAAACTGGGGGGTGTGCAGAAGGTCACACTTAGCGTTTATTTAATTGAGCCCTCTTTTGAAAGCATGCTGTGCAGCAGGGTGGAAATAGGCATCTCAAAGAAATAAACAGGATCGCTTTAAACCCAAATCATCACTAAATGCAATGCTGCTGTGTACAGGGGATATCAAATTAGGGGGGTGATTCCCAACCCCCACCAGATTCCTGTTTTGCTGCAGCTTCCCAGGGGATGAGCTACAGGCAGGGCTTTCCTGTTAAGCCCTGGTTAAACAGGTATCTGTTTGAGTTTGGATAGGGCTCAGAGTAAGGCAGGCTTAATTACTTGTTCAGTTGATGACACTGGCAGTCCTGCTCACTGCTCTCTTATTTTTTCACTCAGATTTACTTTGGTAACTGGTCTGATGCAAGTGGGGTGGGACTGTGTGTGTTAAACCAAAACATTTTTTGGTTAAAAAAAAGTAAAAGTCTTTCACATGTAAAGCACCCAAGCCAGAGCAATCTAAAAGGCTAAGTTTGGGTTCAAGTTCTGAGTTGCATCCAAATTTCTTTCTTCCTCCTGTTTCCCTCCCCATGATAATTTTCCATCATGTCATTGAAAAAGTGGGGAACAAAAGGAAAAAAAAAAAGTAATGGCAAAGATGCTAGAATATCAATATACCTGTTTTTGTCTCTCTCTTTAAGCATTAGAAAAGGTTAACATTTTTAAAACAGATTAAAAAATTTGGGCTGTATACCTTGCATTTTTCACTACTGCATTTCATAATGCACAATGGTCAGATGCAAGTTGTGTTTGGATAATTTGGTAATAAAGGGACTGTGGTGTGCTCTTCATAGAATTAACCTAAGAGCTACATTGTCAAACATATTGGAGACAAGCTAGAGATGATCATTTTGTGTTTGGCACAAAGATAAAGGATTTCTGCCTGCATGTGGCTAGAAGTAAGGGATTGTTCTACAAGTGACAGTGGGGGAAATGGAGTTTTGTTGTTTTGTCACAGAAGGAAAAGGATTACTGTGCAAATGACCCTCAAGGAAAATGATTAGACGATGTATGATGACATGGAAAAGAGAGGTCACTGTATACACATCATGGAAGGGGCTGGGCAGTGTGTGTGGTATTTCTGAAGAAATAAGAATGTTGTGCCCAGAGTAGACCACAGCAGAGACTGGGTGCCACATGCCAGCACTGCTGGTCTGTTGGGTGTCCAGGACTTTCCTGCTGACTTGGAAATCCCAGCCTCCTAGCTCTAAGATAGATGGTTCTTTTCTACGTATGAATAGAGGAGCAGTGTAAGCCTAGGCAGATTGATGTTATTGTTATTTCCTTAGGAAAAAAAGGATTAAATATCAAGATGCATTAGAAAAATATGTATGAAACAAAAGGTTTTCACTTTCATCATGGCACCAAGTGTTTCAGTCATTGTTTCTGCGAAAGTAGATATTTACATTTCCAGCAGCAGCCATCATACCACAGCTTTCAGCTATGCTTTTCAGAGGCATGATAGGTAACGCAATGTGTTTGGGGTGAGGGCTGTGGTGCTTTGCACTGCTTTTGTATTATGAGAAAGGAGAAGTAACACATGAAGATAGGAATTATTTCTACCTTTATTGTGCCAATTTCTGGTTCAGGACTTTCCAGTTATTTGGGGATTTGTTTGTTTTCCGACAAGGATCCTGACATCCAGTTACTCATAACATGTCACTCTCAAGAGCCCTGCAACACTTTGTACCAGGAACTGCATTTCAGAAAAGGTGAAGCCGGGGTCAAACGCATTCCTGCTAATTGTACTGACTGCAGGAAAGTTATTCTATGATTGAATTTATCCTCTGAAGTTAAAAGGGGAAGCTGCTAATTGCTTTTAAGGAGGACCCAGAAAAATGACTATGGGCTGGCCAAGAACTCCCTGCCCAGGCGTGCAGGCGCATGCTCCCCAGGCACACACAAGATAAGCACTGCTAATCTTTTGGGGGAGTGTGGTATGAGAGGAGGATGTGCAGCTCAAACTGTGCGAGGGCTTAGAGGGAGATGCACAAAAAAACAGTGATAGAAAATGGGCTTCTATACATCCACGCATTTTGTACTGTTGGTACTCACTGCGTAGAAAAAATCCACTACATTGATCTGATTTCTTCAAAGCTGCCACCAGTGCAGTGGCACAGCCGCTGGCTTTTTTTCTGCAGTGTTTCTACAATGTTCTAAACGTCTTCAGGCTCCACAAAGCCTACATCTACTCTTACCATCATCTGATCAAGTAGCATATATGTTTCATCTTGATCTAGCTTTTTCTTCTAGTTTTCCTGCTTATCAAATCTGCAGTCTCTCTTTGAGTTGAAAAATTCATGGTTAGGGCAAGGAGAGACAAATAAGGTCTAGTTTGTACGGAATATCACAGAACAGTCCTGGCTTGTTGATGTGCAATATCACAAGGACAACCAGATTGCTTCTCTGCTAAAATTTATGATTGAGTGTATCAAAGTAAGTCTCTACTCATCATCCTGTTTTAATTATTTTCTTTTTTCCACTTTCCCCCGAAACCCTAACTCCCCAAACCTTTCCTACTCACAAGTCCAAGTTCTGAAACTTCTGCAATGCAGTCTTGTGTTGTGAATGTTTCTGTTGTCCGAGTCATCCTGCCCTTAGTGCTGAGAAGTGTAGCCCTGCAAAGGAAGGGTGACTGCCTGGGGCTTGGCAAGGTTTGCAGCTTCCTGCACGAGGAAGTGTATGGGGAAGATCTAAGGTGATGTATTGGCTGAACTTCCTCAAGCTTGGGCTGAAATTCATGAATGAGGGAACTAGATAGAAATTTGGTACATCCTGAGTTTCGGAGCTCTTACTAGTGGCTACCTCAGGAGACAGAGAACGCTGTAATAATTGCTTTAATAATTACTCTGTCCTTGCAGAAAGAACGCCAGGTGTTGTAAATAAGATTTCAACTGACAAAAGTTTCTGTCTGAGTTCTTTGGGAGCATGCAGCAAAGCTGTCAGACTGACTTTTTGCATTGAGCTCCAGCTGTCATTTCCCTTTGCTTGCTGGCTGTTACTGCTGGGTGCAGACTCCCATTTGAAGCTCTTGGCTTTGAAAGGGAACACCTCCTAGAGCTCAGGTAGACTGCTGCAAGCTCACACCTTCCAATATGACTTTGGTCTTTGAGACCATGAAGGAGGGGAGGAAATTGCCCTGACAATTGAAATTTAGCAGGTCTGGTTCACTGGTTAGTGAAGTTGATGGGAGACTTTCCTTCGACCTCAAAAAGAAAGCACCAGCATAGTAATTCTGCTTTATCCAAAGAAAAAGGTGCAGCAATATCAGCTAAGAATGCAAAGCTGACCGATACATGTCCAGTTTGAAACGTAACAGGTAAAGGTTACCCAAGAGTGATTTAAATAAGGCTGGGTTCTAAAACTGTTTCATATAAAGGGTCTGCAAAATATCCATAAAGGCTTTGCAGCCATTCCCCTGTGCCAGCATATGGTCTGGGCTCAGGCTTCAGCACACATCTCCCAGGAGGCAGGCAGTGGTTGTGGACAAAGCTTTGTGGTGGAATCAGGAGAAACTCGGAGTTTTCACTTCAAGTTTCTCTAGTTTGGAATGTTGATTTGAACTTGGTACCCATAAGAAAGATGAACATAAACCACTCTGTTGAAAACTGTGATCACCAGCAGCATGGAAAGAGCATCAATGCTGCAAGCAGAGTAACAAACTACGTGGTGCTACTGGGGAAGAGTGACTGGCACTGGCCCCAAGGGAGCTGTGGTTTGAGGATGGAAATCATTAGGCCCACCATTTACCAACACTCCTTCCCAGAGTAGAAACAGCAAAGACAAACTGCAGTATGGCTGCTTTTCTGTCACGTAAATGCCTAATGAGGCATGTTTGCTTGCAAAGAAATGGAGCATGGTCCAAATAAAGGTGATCTGGTGGCACTGAGCTCTTCCATGATTTTGCTCTTTCCCTAGACTGGTATTTTGCAACCCAAGTTTTCAGTTCAGGCTCACTGTTCAGAAAGACATTTGAAAACGAGGCAGAGGGAACTCCTTTTTCTTGTAAACCCACCTGTTTTTCAAGGCATCTCTGTTAAAGATGATGAAATTGCTAACCCAAACAGCTCCCTGCCCTTCATCTAGAGATTAGTGACTTCACCAGCACAAGAAGAATGAACAAGAGCGCTGAACTTAGAGCTTGGCAAGTTCGAAGCCTCCCAGTCTGAGATGGGAAAGCAAGGGAACACTCATAGCAGTGACAGTCTTTGAGTCCCTTTAACAAATTAAGGGACCAACAAGCTAGTGATACAGGATTGGGAACCAATCAGCCAAGCCCATCTCTGGTGTAAACCTGGTGTTCCTCCAACTCAAACAATGGAAAAGGGGCAAACAAGAAAAATCCTTGGTAGCAAATGTGATTAGATGAAGCAAACAGTGAAGACTCTCCTGTAACTGCAGTCCATCATGCAATTAGTTTCCTAACAGCTTCACCATTCAGACGGCCTCTTCCCTGGCGCAGAGCCACAGCAGCCAGATAAATCAGCTTTACATACACGACTGTCAGACAGAACTGCAGCTCCAGCCCTCGAAAGCGAGGCTGGAAGGCTCAGCTGAAAGGAAGAGTGGCTCAAATACGTAGGAGAAAACAGTTCAATGAGGAAAGGAGGATGTAGCCAAGCAGCACCAGACAAATACCTGGAGGCATCCAAGAGCCCAAGCAGAACAGCAGGCCTGTAAAAGCAGCTTGTAAGCAAAGGCCCTCGTATCTCTGGTCCTGTCGTTGAGATTACATGTGACCATTTGGAATAATGGTGAAGTGGAATGCATGTTTAATTAGAGAAATCAATGAACCCAAATGATTGGGAGGGGGCAAATCACTACGATACAGCTCCTGCCTCCCCTACTCAGCACATTTCAGACTGCCAGCACTGCAAGAGGGTCTGATGTGTAGCACATCACCAGCAAAGCAGAGTGGACTTTTGTGGCTGCTGTTTCGCACATGGAAATGCTGTGAAGGGAACAGGGAGCAAGATGCTCTGTTCATATGAAAGCTGCCATCTTCAGAAAGCCGTCGGTAGGAAAGAAACCAATCACTCAGCACTGGGGCAAACCCGAAACTATTGGGCTCCAGGGTTAGTCACAAATGGGCATGGTCACACCACATAGACACATGCGGAAGGATATTTTTCTTTTTCCCGCAGAAGTGTTCCTTTGGAAAGCTGGCAAAAAATTGACAGAATCCTTTTTGCCTGAAAACATTATTTTGTCAAAAAGATTACCAGTGTATATGTCAATTAGAGAGGAAAAAAAATCATAGCAGAGATTTTCCTGAAATATTTTGGGGTTTATTTCAGTGTTGTCATCTCAGTGTTTATTTTCTCTCATAGTATTTTAGAAAGTGTAAGGCAGGAAAGTGAAAGTAAAACTCAGTGCCTAACTTCTGACTGAGCACCAATGTTTCATTACCTTGGCAATTTTCACTTAATTTTCTTTTAGTTTTATTATATACTGAAATTTTAAAAGATCATTTCTGGGCTACTGTGTTATTTAGTGCTCATGTAACTCTAGGAAAATGTTTCCTGACTTCATACAAGCAGAATTAAAAGGGGGCCGTGATTATTTTAGGGGTTTAGAGACACAGAAACAGAATTGGCATTTTCTGTAATATATGTAAGAGTTGACTGAAAATCTGTGAACTCTTGCAGTAAGTAACCTTGTAAATATATTCGGTTTGTGGCTGTGGAAGGGGGAAAGAGATGAAAATTAACCAATAAAATACTTCACAAAAATATTAGGCTGATCTGAATCAAAAAAAGAAATTATTTAAATTCCTTGGAAAAGCTTGGCTATGTATCATGCCTTATAACTCCCTTAGAAAACTGTGGAAAGGAAGGGATTTTCTTGCAACAACATTTTGGGATTAGCTGAGCTATTTTGCCCAAGGCACATGATTTAAGGTACTTTCTTATTAGGCACAATTCCTGTCAGTTTTTGCATAAGAAACCCCAATCTGCAAGTATTTCTAGTGTAATACCACTGAAGTCAGTGAGTTTACACTAGGCATTACTTCACTCTCATCCTGTTTCCTTCACTTTATATATTTACCTTGGAAAACAGAATTACACCAATTTAGTTATTTATCAGATGCAGAAAATTGGCACTCCTTTGGAAAAGCATTAAAAACCAATTACAAGAGATCCTGCTCAAGATGATACCTGTCACACTAAAGGAGTGCAGCACTCATGATCATTTTAATTGATACTTTTAGATTAAGTGATCTGGCCAGCTGCAAACCAGCTGAATTAAAATTAAAATTAAAATGTAGAATTTGCATATTAATAACTAACTTCTCCACTTGAATCCATGCAGGGAACTACCATTGACTTGTAGTCCAGATCCTGAAGTACTTCCACAAATACGATGACTTTGCACCCTGTGTTTGGCTTCTCTGGGAATGGTCTTTGGTTTTCTGAAGACAAAATGCTCACCCAATCTCGTGATAAATTTTGTTTCTGTATCTGAAGCAAAGGATTCATTTTTTAGCAAGTGAAAAAGAAAACATATTGGTCTACAAATAAATCTAAAGACTTATAAAGATGTTTCAGTATTGCTAAGATGCTGTTAAACTACTCAGTCATCAGATCTAAAGATATTTTAAGTTATGTTTAATTTAGTGGAAGATGTACCTAACCTTTAAAATTGAGCCAGTGCTCTGTGTAACACTGATCACTTTCAAATTATAGCTGATTAAAATATAGTTGTAAATTATTTGAAGTACTTGGCTGTATGTTTGTACTTTTAATTATAAATTTACACGTTCTGACATGCTCTAACCACTGGTACTGAAACCAAATCCACTGGGAGTTGGAACTCTTTGCAGCAGTCCTGATGCAGAAGGCATTAAGCCTCTTGGTTTGAATTGCACTGGGTTTTCTGTTACATTTTTTGTCTGTATGTATATACCTAGAAGGTAAAGATATCCATCACAAGAACCAGACTGAGTTTCCCAACTTATTTGCAACAGGATAAGTCAAAGTAATTTGAACGAGGCCAAGGAAGTTACTCTGGATTTACGCTTTTAAGTGTAGCCAATAAAAAATGTGAATTAGTGCCAGTTAGGACAATGTTTGATTATTTTTTCATGTACCTTCACTGAAGTGAATATTAAATTTGGCCAGAATACCCATTTTCTATGGAAAAATGGAATTCTACATAGTTACAAAGCATTCAATCTACCTGAAAGCTGTTTTCTTTAGGAAAACTGTCCTGATGGAAATTTTCTGACCTTTTTTATGCCAAACTCACATTTCATAAGATGCTCCTCAGCAGATATTTGTGAAAGAAGAAGCCAGTGAGCACACATGTACACATCCCTGCCTGGTTACACTTGAGGTTCTTGGAGTAGAAAACAGGAAGGATGGGACAGTATCTGAGGTGATATGAGAGCAGTTAGGGTTTAATTCAGAAGACCACCTAGATTTTTTTTCCCAGAAACAATTAAACCACACCAAATTTCATTTCAGATTGAATAAAACAGTACTATTTTTATTCTTAAGGAAACTTTCCTGAACATCCCTTACCCTCACTGTTGTGGAGTCTGGTTTCTTTTTAAACAGAAAATGAAAATTTTGAACTGCATGCTATAACTATGCTTGAAGTTTGAACTGAATTTTGTAGGTCTGAAACGACACTTCACAGTGAATAAGCTGATTACATGAGAAAAATCTGAATCTGGGGAAGACTTAGAGGCCCTGGCTGAGGATCAGGTTGACTCTGTGACTGAGGATAAGTCACCGAGGGCAGACCTTCACAGGTATCTGGCTTCCAGAAAAGCAGTATTTTGGAGCTCTCAGCCATGATGCCTCTGTATGAATTCTGTAATTACATCTTTGGATAAACAAAGGACTGGCTGAATTAAGGTATCAGTTCAAATCTAAAGAGCCAAGGCCCACCTGACAGAGTGCTTGCTTCACTGGAAGCAGTGCAGGAAACACCTGAAGGTATTTCCATGCAGAAACCCCAGCCTTTCTTTCCCCAACATATAGGATTCCCTACAGAACCCTGAAGCCGCTTATTTTCCCATGTCATGGGCAATTCCCCTCCTATTTTCTAGGTGCAAGGACCAGCACGGCCCAGCTGGATCCCTGTCTCCTCTGCAGCCTTGCTTTGTGTGCTGCCGAGGACAGGGGCCGGGCAGAGTTCCCGGGAAGAGCTGCTGTCTGTCATGGTGATGGATGGGCTCTGAACCCGCTCTGCCTCCAAACGCCCCCAGCTCACTGGAAATGGCCAGAGCTGCTGAATTTCCGCTGCCCTCCCCTGTCCCTCTCTTTCTCCCTCTTCCATTCTGGCGTTGCCTGAAGGCTCTGCTGGCTGGCTGGAGGCGCTGCCTGGCTGGGGCACGCTTTGATGGCAGCTCTGGTTGCTGGGGGAAGAGGTGACGCAGTGAGGGGTGCAGGCTGGTTTGGATTTACAGTGCCAGCTTTCTGTGAATGAAACTCGTTAAAAAAAAAAAAATTAAAATCAAGCAGCTGTGGCTGCTGTCAGAGCCATTCCATAGTAGCTGAGTGCATCTGCTTTTCTCACCTCCAAAACGAATCAATATGGCTTTAAATGATTTCCCTGATGCCTGGATTTCTTGCCTTATGCTGCAGTTAGCCCAATCACGCAATTGCTTGGTCATTTCTGCCTTGTCTTTTCAGCCTCTCTCTCCTGGTTTCTTCTTGTTGCTTTCTCTTAAAAATACATATAAAATACTCAGCAGAGCAGCTTGGTTTTGCTCATATGTCATTTTCTCACACACAGTTGGCCATCCTTTGCAGCCACACACACACTCATCACAGTGCCTTAATACCTGTCTGCCTGGCTCTCTCTCCATCCCTCTCCCCCTCCACACACACACACACACACAGGCTGCCTGGCTGATTGCTGCCTAAGCAACATCTGCTTACCTGAGCTTTCTCCTGATGCGGTGGTTACTGAGGAAGTGCTCAGGTTTTCTTGCCACTCTGTCTGTCAATGATACTCATGCTTAAAAAATTTATTTTTAATAAATTATCTCTTGAGTTCTGGGGTTTTTTTCTCTCCCATACAGCTTCATGCACCCCCTCACTTTGGGTAGGCAAATTTGAGTGAAAACCTATCATAACTGCTAAAAATAAGATACCTCCACACAGATTAAACCTATGCTTTGGGTCTGCCCCATTTTCCTAGATCCTGCCTAATCTTGGATTTGGATTGTTCAGAACATGAGGTATCACTGGCGATATAAAAAGCCTTCAGAAGTGCTTATGCCTCATCTGGGTATATTGACATACAAGTGATCTGCTGAGAGAAACCTGCAGTCCATCAGTGCAGCTGGATGAGGCAGGAGCCCCCCCAATCCCCTTATCACTCCAGTGGTGCACATAAACACATTAGCTGCTTATTTCAGGCAGAACCCTCAGCTTACA
This sequence comes from Bombycilla garrulus, assembly GCA_013400315.1. NCBI lineage: Eukaryota > Metazoa > Chordata > Aves > Passeriformes > Bombycillidae > Bombycilla > Bombycilla garrulus. The sequence continues at coordinate 277,863 of VXBU01011902.1, read as the reverse complement.
AATCCAAACTGCTTTTGCCAGCATCGTCCCTTTTTTGTATTTATTTATCTTTACTGTGTATTTCTCTCTCACGAATTTTGCATTTTGAGGTGCTTTTATATGCCCAGCCTCCCGCTTGAAGCATGTAGCAGATCATTACTGGCTTCTGATTAGCACAGAGCATTTGAGTGGCATGCTGGAGGCAAAAATTTGAAGTGTATCAAAATGCAAATATGTCCCCATTGACCTCTGGAAAAACGAGTTACATTACAAAGTACTTTCAAAGGAAAGCCAGAAAGGAAGAGGAGAGAGAGTATGAATTTGCAGATGTTTGTGGTACTAAAAAAAAGTTAATCAGGCATTGTTACTTACAAGCTTGAATTCTGTGTAGCACAAACAGCTTTCTTTTCTTTAAAAAGAGTGAGGGGAGGGACCAGATGATACTTCTGCCCACTTTGTGTCTCACTCCACTTCCTTTACTAAAGAACCACCAAAGTGAATGGGGCTGATTGTGGTGCATCTTTTTTCAATCTGCCGAGAATCACATATGTAGTCTAATACATGGCGATGGCCCAAAAGAAGAGACACAGAAATTATTCATAATCCTTCTTTCAGTGTGAAAGGCTCCTTCTATAACCTCAGATTAATAAATCTGCATTTAAGAAGTAAATTATTTTCACCAAGAAAAGTGAGAAGCAGCCAAATTTGCCTGGGGAAAGTAAGGGTGGTATTAAGGCAAGTGACATCCCTGCAGTGAGGTATGCCAGAGAGCTGCACTGGGGAAAAAGCTCCAACATTACCCAAGTTATTTGAGCTGGTTTCTCTTTTAGCCTCACTAGTAATAGTGAATATACTGTTTCACTGTGGAAGACTGCAGAAAGACATTGAGTTACACTAGGAAAAAAATAGTCCTGTGGCCCAAAACGAAAGCTTATGGCTTGCCCTGATTCTTAGTCTCCACAATGCTTTACTGCAAATACTTGTTTGCCTGGAGGCATCACTTCTCTCTTATTCCCTGAGACAGAACCAAAAATGTGTCATCCCAAAGCAAGTAAAATGTTTTCAGGTAACCTACCCCATGCAAGCAGAGTTAGTACAAGAGTTTGGTATTTGCTCAGTGCTGAAATTAGCACTGCTGGTGTAATGAGGGCAGGGTTAGAGCACCCTTTGGCCCCCTCACTGCCTTCTGCACCGTTGCTATTTGGTGTTTGGGGATGGAAGGAAAGCCATGCAGAGATGCACATCTGTTTCTGACTGCACTCAGTAGCACATCTTTTTATTCTTCAAGCCTTCTGAGTGTCTAATGTAACAAACACAACAGAGAAACAAAAGGAAGGGAAAGAGCCTTAGCTGTGATGACCAGCAGCTTCTAAAGAGCACGTGGAAGAAGCAGCTGGAGTGACCCCAGGACTCCCAATGGTCATTTGCCATTGCTTAGCAGGTTCCTGTGTCTGGCTATTGCTTCATTGCACTTGATCATAAACGAAAGCTACCTAATGCTAATGACCATGGTGCCCACCCTAATCATGCATTTGAAATATTAATAAAAATAATTTATGTCATGTGACTGCTTTCTAACTAGCTGCTTTCAGGACTTTAGACTAGTATTATAAAAGACGTGCATTTATAAATTATTAGTCTGGAGCACATAAGCACTGCATACTGTGGGGAGCACTTTTGTAGCACTTTAAATTAATTTATTGTTATTCATTCCAGCTGTCTGTGATGTAAACCTTTGCCTATAAATTTGTATCATCATCCAATATACCATTAGACTAAAGTGGTGCCCGTGCTGGAACATATAATAAAACATATGAATAAGATTTCTGTGGGGATACTTCTTTAAAACTCTCTTCTCAGTTAATGACACAAGTAAACTATGAGATAATATAGTCACCCTATAACTATGCATTCATTAAAATATGTCTGGGGGGGGAGACTTTTAGACTTGCGCTTCTATTGAATACTGACAATGTTTTCCTTTACCAGATTGTTTCAATTCACATCCTATCTTGAGCAAAAGGCTTTGTCTGAAGCTATCATGAAGTCACTAGCTGTGACTGCCAGAGGATTTTTGTTGGACCTGAACTTCTCAGTAGTGGAAAAAGCTCCTGACCGCTGAATCACAGCAGTACAAGAGCAGAGCAGTTTTACTGTCTTATCTCCTCTGCAGGCAAACATTCTTTCTCCTACAGATCACCATAAGGGTAACAAAACCTTATCAGCATGACTTAACACCATAATGTTTCGATCCACTTAACTGTATAGATGTATTTTGTACCAGCCCATTGGAATACATAATTTCCTAAAATTTAAAGCAACTTCTGATCACACGGTGCTCTACTAAGTGGAGCTAGAACCACCCATGGCTTTGCTCTTGCCTTATAGGTCTCATCTTGCCCATATGCTTGTTAATACTTTGTCACTTTTGTGACAGATGGTTTCTATCGAGCCTGTTTGGAGGCAATCCTGCCCATCCCAGTCTTCCAGTAAGAGTTTTCCTGCTATTTTCTCTGATTTAGGCTCCTGATATCAAATACTGTATATGAAAAACAGAGACAAAAATTTGAACTTCAGATTCTCGGCTGTAGTGACATAGCACAACTTCCTTAATTTGTACCATCTGCTCATATAGGCTGTGCTTGTCAGGCCTAAAGCTTTCTGAGTCGTTCATCCAGTAGCAGGACTTCTGGAAAATTGACTGACAGTGGAAAATGGTACTCATGAAGAATAAATTTTGGATTATAACTGATCTCATAAACTATTACTTTGATGTAATAAAGTTTTCTGTTCTTTTTTTTCTAAATCTATCTGAAATACCAAGGTTTAGGAATCTGAGGCTTTGATTTGGAACCATCTCTAATCAACAAGCAGGAAGTCTGAAGTACTTGGGAATATGTGTACACTAATAACTGCCCTTTACAGGCAAAAATCAATTTGACGATAGAAGAGTAGATAGCAAGATACTACTTTGACAGAGAATTTTATTTTGATACAATATTAATTGTCCAAAATTATTGAAACACACTACATAGAAATGTCACAAAGGAGCCTCTAACACACCCCAGAACTGAATTCTGCTCCAGATAGTTGGACCACAGTGGTGGTCTCACAAGAAGATTGGTACTTCTTGGATGACATGTACCAAAGGCTAAATGACATATGGACACTCTTTTTGAGTCTGATTTGTATGCCACAGCCAGACCCTCATGTGAAGATCTGCACAAGAGGGAAAAACACCAGTGGGATGGAGTATCAGAAATAACCTGAGCTTTAGCTACATTTTTAGGAAAGTAGGTGAGAGGTCAGATTTACCTATCCATGTAACCCATGTCTCTCTGAAAAAAAACATAAAGCACTATCAATTTCCACCTCCAATGAAAAGAAAATAGTTACAGGAATCTTCTGCTGTAACAGCAGTGCAAGATTGTTTACACAATTTCTTTCTGCTTTTGCCTAGATGTAGGATCCACCAGAGAACTAGGAACCAGGGGGTTAATAATAGTGTAAGCTTCCCTGAAACTGGAGATTGGGACAAGAGATATACACCAGGGCCCTGAGAGGCCAAAGGAGGCTGATTCCTGAGCTGGAGGCTGGGCTTTAGCTGCTCTCTCAGCTAAGTCTGAAGGCCTTAGTGGTTACAGTGGTCAGAGTGGTTACAGGCTCTCCCTTCCTCCAGAGATTCTTTGTTCATATTGAGCTTCCTTTAAATATTCCTTTAAATATTCCTTTAAATATTGCATGCCCTCCTACTTCCAGCTTTAGGGTTAGTGTTCACCAACAGTTTTTACATTTTGTCTGAGGGTACACACAGACCTGCTCCTGGATTTTGGTGATGTGTTGATGTTGAGCCTTTTTCCTGAGATAAAATGTTATTTACTTCATCAAAATTTTATTTTATCTTAGTACAAAAGAAGAAAACTTGGTTGTGTGAGAAAAACTACAGAGAACTCTCTTTTTTATTAATGGCTTTATCACTGTCACTAGATGTGTTTTAATTTATTTAAGAAGAGCTTCCTGTCTTGTAGCACATAGCTTATAATTAGTCTGTAATGTAGATGGTCTCAAAAGAAGGGATTGAGTTGGTTTAAGTTACAGTGACTAACACAATAGTATTCATCTCCCAGCTGCTAATTAATCTGTTCAGCTATCTGTACTTACTTCCCTTTCCTTACTCATTACTTAGAGAGACGGTCCTTCTTTTTTTTTTTTCCTTCTTAGTTAACCTGTAATCTTTCAGGAATCAGCTGAATTGACTTCATTCTACTGAAGTTTGTTCAAGTCCTCTAAAGATGCCTCATGGAGGGGGAGAAGAGGCATTTATCTTCAGTTTCCTCATTTCAGATGATGCTGGAACAGCTGCTGAATGTGGTGTTTCATTTTCCCTTGTTTGGCAGGACCAAGCTCCTGTGTCCACGATGGTGCCCAGCAGCTCCAGCCAGGCCTGAGGGTCTCTCCATGTGCTGAACTGCCCAGATGCCCCCTACACCCACAGAGGGCCTCCTGGATGTGACAGAGGATAATGCATGGATGCCAAGAACTGAAAGCTTCAGAAAGGTTCACGGCTGCACCTCTGCACTTTGGTGAGCTGCCTCAAAATAGCTGCTAGGGGAGGGTGAACACTCCACCTTCCTTCCACAGCTGCCCCCAGACTCTGTGTGAAGAGCAGGGAGAAGGGCTGGGAGCCTGTTCCAGCCCCAGCTGAGCCCAGGGACACGGGGTCCGTGTGCTCCAATCCGAGTCCTCGAAGTCACTGCCGTGCCTGCCACATGAGCCCCTCACAGGCACGTGCTCGCCTCTGTGCCCTGTCAAAATATCCTTTAAAGCCCACTTCAGCAGCAAGCTCCTTAGTTTCCTTGCCAGGAAATGTTAATTACTGTGGTGAAGTCTTCTGTTTTCTGTGGCACAATAACAATTAATTTACACCATTGGAGAAACACTTACACATTTTTTATTAAAAATCAATAAAACCAAATCAATACGGCATAAAGTATACAATATCAAAAAGAAAAGCTCTTGTTTTTATACTTGAGCATCCCTAATAAAATTCCACTGTTGATTCAAGCATCTTGTCTATTCTAATCTAATGAGAAGCTGTCACGTGTCTTTTTAGCATTTTGGAAATGACTAAAAATGGCTGTCCCAGTACTTGGCAAAAGAGTGCAATAATTAACCCCCAAGTTGTAAGTCAATATGATGATGCAAATGCTGCTGCATTCATCTCTCTGCATTGCATCACCTATGCACCTGGCAGTCCATGGAATCCATTTTGAATCAGGATGGAGGTTAGCTTTTATTTATAGCTGTAATTAGAAAAACACTAGCACTAATGGAGACTGCTCTGTTGCTTGAACATGTCACACAGACTAAATTCCACAGCAATTTTTGCATTTTAGCAGGTCAAAGAGTAAAACAAATAAATTGCTTCATCTTGGGACAACCTGTTTATTCTTCAGCATCTGATGATTTACTGGAATATTGATTTCAAAGCTTTTCAGGGAAAATTCTCTCAGTTGTTTTTCTACCACTGCTCCAACTACACGAGGTGCCGCAGAGCCTGGGAAGGCAGCTCATGCCACTCGTCTCATGGTTCCTGGGCTCCCCTGCAGTGAGGACCAGGCAACACCAGCGTTTCCAGGTGGCAGGAGTCCCACCACAGAGGGGACAGAAGCTCTGGGATTTGCTCAGCAGTGCCCCAGCCCAGAGCTGCACCAGGTAAGTGCTCCCCCAGCCCACAGTGAGGCATGCCAGGCACAGCACTGAGGAACACTTTGCCCTTTGCAGCACAAGCTCCTGCTGCGGTTTGCACATTTCTGAGTGCATCCACAATGGTCACAGCTGATTTTTAGGAGCTAGCCAGAACAGAAAGGAACAAGGTAACTTTAATCCCTGCTGGATGGGCAGATTGCCATTTCCTTTCCACAGACAGAACCTCTGGGTTTGAGTTTGATGTGCTTTTTTTTAACAGCGAATTGATAGATGGTCCTTTTAAATGTGTGAAATGATCCAGAGATGACAGTAGGTTTTTCAAAGCCGTTAGACAACTCGGGTAGCCATGGCAGTGGGCTAGGAGGACAAGTGTCATTGAGATAAAAATGCATTAACTAAACTAATTTAAAAGGGACAGAGAACTCACACAAAACCACCAGAAACTCCTACTTTGTTACAATGGTACTGGGAATCTAGACATGATAGCTAACACCAAAACTAAAGAGACTTAAAATCAAAGTTTTGCAGATTGGGATATTTGGCTTGAATTGCCTTTAGAAATTGCAAAGTGTGGCAATATGCTACAGAGATACTGAAAAATGTTATAATCTTAATTTAATATAATTAAGATTATATAAATATAATTTAATATTGTGCACACTTGTGTGTGCACCAACGTTCCCTGCTGCAGCAGGAGCTCAGATGTAACCACCATTTTGTTACCATGATAAATGAGTTTAAGGTTTCTCACTACTACAAAAATATACATTAGTCCATTCTGGGTTTTGTGTGTGGTGTTAAATGTTTTTTTTAAGGTCTGTTCTCTGTGTGGGAAAACATAACTACTCCTGAATGACTTTCTGATGCCTGTTCCAAGTTAAGACTACCCCTGCAAAGGTAGGAAGATTATTTGCATTATATGTCTTTCAGACTCTTGAAATATGGGTTTTAAACGTATTATTAATGTCAGACACATTAGTAGGTCCCACCAAAGCAAAAAGGATGTGCTTGAGGGCATTGATGACTATCAGCTAAGAAAAAAGCTGAGAGATCTTGTTTCCTTCACAAGGATAATTGATTACTTGTGGAATAACTTCTCTCAGAAACTATCACTTGATCTGTATTTGAAATGTATAGGGAGTGTGTTGTACGTTAGTAATCTCCTACTGCAGAATTGATGAGTTTCAATAACACTCCAGTATTTTCACATAGAAACAGATGTTCCGTTGGACATCCCACAGCAGAAAATCAATCATAGGTGAGCCATAAGCAGTCCTTCCCTCTGAGAGGGCTCCACAGTGACAGCAGTGCGGGAATGAACCTGCCATTGGGCTGAACTAGCACAGTGACATTGGGACTAGAGCGTTTCTGGGGCAGGCTTATGGTATTCATACTCTTTGCAAATCAGGCACATTAGGTGATTTGCATGCTCTCCAGAGGAGCAGCGCACAGCTCTCCACCCAGAGCTGGAGCAGGCTGCCTCTCAGCCATTAGCATGTACCTGTTCTGCACCTCTGCAGGGATGAACCAGGTAGAAGTGCAGTAGGAGAGGCTCTGAAGGCAAACATCATAAGATAAGTAACTACCCCAAAGATCTGACTATTTACCTCAGCCTGACAAAGGATGGCTAGGGTACCAGTGATTTTGCTTTTATTCAGAAGTTTATGTAGAGTAAGAAGTAGAAGTAATCGTTTTTCAAATGTTATAAACACATAAGCACATTCAAAGATCTTCTGGAATAGAAGATGTTTTTGAGGTTCTAAGCATGTCATTGGTCTTCTGTTCAGGTAACATAGCATGGCACCGCATGAATGTGTAAAAGGAATTTTCCAGTGATACTCCTCATTTTCTTTTAATGGATGTCATGACACAGAGAGAAATATTAGATGCAAGCAAGCCCTATGGTTTTGATTGTGGTTGGTCTGACGATTCTGGTTTGCTTTAAGTGGAAGCTGATGAACAATGGTTTAAAAGGAGAAAGGAAAACAGCCTCAGCACTGAGGTCAGCCAGCCACTTCCTACACCCAGCTGTTTCAGTTTATTTTTTTAATTAAGTTTGGCTTAAATTAATGATGACAGTTTAAAGAGAACTCTTTCACCTATTTAGCTTACTTTACATCTGAAACCAAGTCTCTTCTGTCCAATTGCATTTTGTTACAAGATTTGCAGTTAGGTTCCTAAGAGTCCCTGGTTTCTCCCCACTTTATTTTGTCATCTCTCTGCTCAGCCATTGCCCTCTGCCCTTTTGTGCCCTTTCAAAGGAGGGCTAAAGCTATTGCTGCTGCGGTACAGAAACAAAGTGCCTCCTAATTGATCGTTAATACTGCTGGAGTGTGAGGATGTTGGGAATTGCTAGATCAAGCCCATTTACTCCAGCTTCTGGGTCAGCCCTTCAGATGCTATAAATCAGAATTCCTTCCTGCCTCCTTCACAGCACAGTGTAGGTTTGTACCACGGAGGAGCTGGGTCAGGGACTCTCCTCTGCACGAGCACCAGATCTCTACTTCAGAATAGTGGTAGTTTATTTCCAGAAGCCTGAGAATTAGCAACTCCAGTATTGCTATAATTATCAGCAATTTAGGTGAGGGGGGAGAGAAACAGAAGCTTCATTTTTCAGAAAGAATACAGCTTAAAACAAATTTTCTAATCCTGTGAGATGCCACAGAGTTACATCAGTAGGCACAGTCCCAATGGCTTTTCTAAGCCAGAAGAGGCTCTGCTTTTTTAACAAAATATCATCTCCTGTGGGGGTTTTGGCTTCATTAATGTGGGGATTACTTAACCCCCTCACAACTATCAGTTTAAACCTTCTCTCCAGGCTTGGCTACTTTTCTTCCACCATTAGAGCAGGTTTTTTTTTGACTGGAAGACCTCGCCCTAGTATTTAAGGTGAGAGCTGATGACTCATAACCAAAATAAGAAATGAAGTGCCACTCCTTATACCTCTCCGCATTTGCTAGGAAAGCAGTAGGAGTTGCATCATCACTCATTGCAGAGAGAAGCGTGATCGCTATGGAGGGCAGCCCTCTGTAAATAGTGAAAACCTTTCTTAAATTAACAATAATCCCATGGCCTGAGTGGTACCAGGTTTGGTGATTCATGCAAGACTACCCAGGGAACTGCAGCCTGGAGGAGGCTGGCAGAACCAGACAGACTTGTGGTGGTTTGGTCATTGGTCGCTTAGAACCAGATTGTGTCTCATCCACCTCGCCCTTCCCAGTGAAAGTGAGCAGAGGGAGGGCTGCACGTAGTAATGAGATAATGACAGGACAGCCCCACACCCGGCCCAAATCCCTGACAGAAATCAGCCTGTGCTGGGAAGAATGACAGAGGATGCTCTTTTGGGTGAGTCTTTCACTTTTCTGCGATACAGTTCCTAAGTTATAGCTCAGTAATGGTGACAAATGTTTTGTGATGCCTAATTTTAACAATGTCGTACATTTTTGCCATCACACATATTCTTACTGAAATGATTATATGGCAGGTCTGAGATCAAATGAAGTCTGTAGATGTTTGGTGAAATCTATAGAAGTTTCTGGGCCAAATATAGCTAAGATAAGCAGCTGTGTATTGACATAAAAAACTGTCAGGAATTGAGATTAATGGCAAAGAAATTTAGTACTTTATATGCATATAATTCATGTAAAAATTCATAAAAACAAAAGCAGTTGATAAAATCTCCCTACTCTGCTCTCCTCCAAAGGTACCTAAACCATTTCGTTTACTTGGGATGTCTTCGTCCTCTTTCATTATTAAAATATTTAACTCAAGTTTTAGACAAAAATAGAAGCATTTGAAGAATGTAATCACATGTTGTTTTCTTCCAAGAAAATTTGTAGAACCTACTTCACTGAACTTTGGACAAATTCACAACTTTAACAGACATTGAACAATGGTTTTTATAATGTTCCACGGTGATGAAAGCCTCTTCACTTGAAAAAATTATCCAGCTGTATTTCTGGTCTTTGTCGAAGGTGTTAACAGCAAGACACTAGCACCTTGTTTTCAATTTTTCCTGTCTTGGAGACACTACTTACATTTAGGCTTTCCTTTTACTGGCGGTAGCTGCAATGGTCTGGGCTTTAATCACCAGCAGCTGTAGAAATGAGAATAGGATTGGAAAAGCAAATGTTGTCTCCTTGAAGATCAGTTCAATTCACATCTGCATGTGCACTTTTCCCCTAGTATTACACTCCAATTTAGTAAGGTTTTGTGTACCTTGGGAACTCATTCTTGGCTCTCTTCCCTCCTTTGAGTTAAAATCATGTGTAAAATACTTATCGTGCAGGGAATGGTGATGTGAACTAGGAAGAATATCTTTTGTCTGGTTTATTTCAAAGTAAAATTATACAGAATTTAGCTTATTGTTTTGCAGAGCCATAAACCTCCACAAAACTCCTTCTGAAATTAACCAGACTAGTAGTGCTAGGCAAACCAAGCAATTGCAGGAGTCTAACAAAAATCTAGCTTGATGTGATATTTAATATCCATCTTTTCATGCTGCAGCTCAATGGTACAACACAGAAGGGATTTGCAGGCTCTGGACCATGGAAAAATCTATCACTTCCTGATGTCCATCCTACCCTTCTGGCAGAAGTTACTGGAGCAGGGTGGCAGAGGGGATAGTTTCCTTGCTCTTGGGCCACCCCAGTTCACAGCACGTGGTGTATTCATTCCAACATCTATTGATTTCAATTTATGTTAACATGCTGGGCTGTGAGCTGCAGCAGGAGGGATCTCTGGTTCATGACTCCTGTTGGGTTCAGAAGAGCTGAGGTTATCACCTCAGCAGTAACCTCTTTAGCCACCAAAGTTGAAGCAGATTCAATCATGAATCAGTGCCCTTAATTAATTTTCCTTTATAAAAGCCCAAAGCAATCATACTGATGTCAATGAAAAAAGTCCCAGATGAGAGTTTGATTGTTTCCTCAATATAAATAAAAAAGTAGTTAAAAAGCTAAAAACCAAATGGGCCCTTTGGGGAATGGATTAGGTCATTAATATATCACACACATATGTCAAAAATCTTGTTTTAACAATTTAACCTCACACTTTCTTAGGACAAAACTAATTACTACTGAAAGAATAACTTACCCTCTCAGTATTCCTTTAAACCAAGTTGCATTGGTTGAAATGTAAGAATGCATTTAAGGAAGAAAAATTGTGCCCCCAATAAGTTCAATTACACTCCCATATTTTTATGCATTGAGGTTTCCCTTCTCTAAAATAAAACAACAAACAACAACAATTCCCATCACAATTTGGCCATAAAAACTCAAAAACATCACTACTGCCTACCAACTCTCCCCAGTTTACATCTAAATAAAGAAATCTTTCTTTTCTGTAGGTCTGTGTATAGAATAATCTTTCTTAGTATTTGGGTAGGTCTCTCCACTTGACGTAGTCTTATTTATTCTCAGTCCTCCATATTTGAGACCTGTGAAGAGATATGCAAATTATAAAGGACTGTATAAAGTTTTGGTAGAGACTAAATTCTGAAGACTGCTGTGGTTAGGTCAATATTGTTTTACTGTTCAGTGCAGCCATATTAAAAGAGGTTGTAAAGGAGAAGTGCTATTCCAGGAAAAAAAAAAAATCTTTTTACTTTGGTCTTTGGATGTCCTTACATCCCCCCCGGCCTTGTCAGAATATGTCTGCAAACACTGTATCAGTGGGCAAGAGCTGATGCAGGAAGGGGCTGACGAAGGTATAAACTGGAAGAATTGATCACAATGGACAGGAAATGGTCAGGACACCCTGACCTATCCCATGGGATCACACCAGAGAGGGAAGCCAGGACCACAGGTCAATGGGGCTGCACTGAATTGAGTCTACAGTGCTCTGGATTTCAGCTCTTTGGAAGGGATTGGCTGTGTGGAGATACACAGTTGTGGGCCTCCCCAGTCTGCCCAGTGGCACCAGTGCCCTCACCACACATATGGGAAAGAGACACTTGTGTTCCAAATGCCCACGGTGCTGAGGTGCACAGACAGTCACCAGCAGGCACAAAGGCAGGCTGCTTCCTCAGGGAACATTGTGTGGCATGAGGAGCTGCGGAGACAGCACAAACCCCAGTGAGGTACTGTCTGCCCAGCCTCAGGTTAGGGAACAAACTCTGATGTAATCCAAGCTCTTTTGTCTCTGGTGTGGTGCCTGGAAGTGATGCTGTCCGCTCTGGATGGGCTTGATCTCCATGAATGAGTGCAGTAGCAAATGTATCTAAGGGCAACTGGAGAAACTGAGTCTGGGACCAGAATAGAGGCAAGCAGGTGCATGGCCCAGATGCACACTCAGTCAGAGAGAGCAGCTTCACTGCTGTGGGTTGATTCCCACAAATACCTACAGGATCCCTGGCACATAGCAAGCAAGTGATGGTAAAGCAAATTAACTGCTGTTTGAAATTTGATTTGTAGCTTTTTTTTCTTCTCTCCCTCTCTCCCTTTCTCTTTCTTTTTATTTAATAACTGTGCTTCACTATGGCACCTGGGAATATTTGTCTTGGTAATGATTAGGGAATAAAACCTCTGGCAGCAGGATTCTGCAAAAGGAGATGGGGGCAACCCAGTTCTCGTGCAGCAGCCTCACAAGCCTGGGTTTCATATAGCATAGCTGGATGTTGGAGTGAAAGCAAAATAACTCTTCAAGTTCAAACTAGGGCATATTTAATCTCCTTTGGAAGTAACAACAAAAAATAAGCCGGTGTGCTTTTAAAGAGAAATCTAATAGAAGTAGATGAGCACACGCCAGCCAGCCCTGCTGAACCTGGCCACTGCTGTGCTCCACAAACACATTTTGTCCTGGGAGAGTGGCCGGGAGCACGGCTGTGCCTGTTAGTTGTGAGCAGAGCCCCTGCTGAGACACAGCCAACAGGTTGCAGCAAAGACAGCTAACATGGAAAAGGTTTAACAGTGCTCAAACTGGGGGGGAAAATCTCCTGTGAAACAGCCTCAGCCTGGTCCACCTGTAATAAATGAGTGAGTTCATCAGCAGGCCTCTCCCACAAAGGCGGGGCACTGGGTGCTGTCCGTGCCACTCTCCTGTGCTGGATTTTCACCATTCATAGAACCCAAACTGAAACATTTTTGGCTGTCAGCCTGGCACAAGGCTGTGACCTGCCAAGCCTGGGGCAGACCCTGCCCAGTGTGCAAGAGTGGGGCAGTGAGGGTCTGGGAACACCTACCAGGGAGAACCAGCACGGATGGCATTAGCAATTGGAAAAGGAATGTTTCAGGTTTTTTCCTCTATTTAAATACAAGCTGTTAGAATCTGGCAGATCTTTTACAGAACATAGTTACATGCATTTAGGTGACAATTGCATTTTAAGCCTCTGCCTTCCTTGCAGTAAAACCACCACTGAAAACCTGAGCCCAGAGCCAGTAGAGAGGGAGATGTGCCTTTACCCACCAGTGCTGAGCAGTTTCTCCCTGAGGAGGGGAGAGGGGGCTGCCAGGGAGCAGCTGTGAAAATCCCTCTGCAGAACCATGGCCGTGCCCCCATGTGAGAGGTGGGAGACTGGGGAGCAGCCACAGCTTTGGCACAATTCAGCTGAGATGCTGAGGTTGGAGTTACCAGCATCCAGGTCTAGGGACAGGGAATTAAGTGAGAAGCTTGAGAGCAGGATGGTGTCCAGCAAGCCAAGGGACATCCATGGACTTTGCCAGGGCTCCACCGCTTTGGAGATGGGGAGCCCAGGCTGTGGGCTGCTTTCCAGGAGACGACAGCTCCTGGCACCAGCTGCTCCCCAGGGATGTGTGTGCAGGTCCTGGTGCGTGGGTTTGGGCACCTTGGCCTCCAAGGGCCGCTGGTCACATCAGCACAGCCAACAGCAGAGAGCTTTTATAAACTATTAACAAATAGGCATGTCCAGGCTGTGTAAGGCATGGGTGAAACGCTTCCCCAGATAAACTTCCTTCTCAAGGGAAGAGTAGGGGCAGCCATTTGCAAACGGAGGTCTGCTAAGCTCCATCTACGAGAGAAATCATAACGTGAGCTGGGCAATGCAGACTGGATGCCAATTTTCTTTTTTTCGTGGGTTAAAATGGAGCCAGTTGCAGCAAACAACGCTGTAGATTTATTCAGCTGCAGAACTGGCACACAGCAGGTGCCTTGGAGGGACAGAGGGAAGGAGCAGAGGAAAAATTAAAAAGGCTGATGAGAGTGAGCAGCCTGAGAGAAACCTCTGGAAGGTTTGGGCATGCAGGCGGCTGCACTCATGCTTTATGTCACCGCAGAACATTAAATGAGCACTTAAAAAGATAATTAGCACCTTTTCATTGGGCCAGAAATCAAAGGTGTAATTTACCAGAAGTCAGTGAACAATGTAAGAGATCTAATTTAATCACATTGTGTAGCATAGCCGGGGTGAGAAATCAGAAGCCCATCCTGGCTGAACAGCTGCACATATAGCAAATGTGCCCCCACCAGGACACTGCCACCAGCAGCAGAGACACAGCTGGGGCAGGTGGTGAGGCCATGCCGGCCCCAGGTGCTAGTTGAATTCTACTGTATCATTTTAATTATTTCACTTATTTCACAGCAAAAGCAGAGGGTATGCTATATATAGAAGAAAATGCTCTAGTCTAGAAGAGGTGGCAACTCATAGCCAAGGTTGCATGACGGTTCAGGTGCTCCTTCCACAGCCTCTACACAGGCTGACAAGATCAGCCACTCTAAAGTCCAGGAAGATGAGGAGGAAATGGAGGTTTTGTTTTAGCATCATAAATGAAAGGTGATCTTTCAATATTTAGATTTCAGTTTAGATCTGGACTGCCCAGTCTTGCCTTAAGGCTTCGGAATGGGTGATTCAGCTTCCTTCTTCTTTTGGTATCAAATGAAGTGTTCAAAAGATCAATAAAAGAAAAAAAAACCACTATTAAATTTTAAGTGCCAAATAAAGAAAGTCAGCTTTAACTCAGTTATTTTTCAAGCCACAGCTATAGCACTTTATTGGGATTTCTTAAATAAAAATTTAAGTTGTAAGCGCACAGTTGTAAAATCAAGCTGTTAGCTGACTAACAAAGCTGCAGTACAGCAAATCATATTCAACATTACACCACTTAATGAGGATTAAACTTTGTCCCCTGAACACTACTTCATTTCCCAGATTTCTATTTTTTTTTCTTCCTTTTTTTTTCCCTTCATAAATCTTTATATGTGTTTCCATGGCAGCATTGAAAACCTGGAAGTCCTAAGCATGGTGGCCAGAACTCTAGATTAAAATGGCTTATCATCCTGGCCACCTTTTGATAAACACAGGCAGGTCCCTGCCATCGTCCTTCCCAGGGGTTCACAGGTGCATCTGAAAGGGAGCCGAAAGGCAAGGCAGGCCTGTTTGTATCCATGTGCAGCTCTCTGCCAGTCATCACAGTGAAGCCAGCAGAAGGCAACAAACCTGAAGGGGATGTGGCCTCCACTGAACATGTCAAGAGAACGGTTTCTGCTGATTTAAATGATAGCCCTGACAGGAGAACCTGTCCTCACTTTCTTAGAGATATAACCTCAAAAGAAGCCACACATGTAATAACCATAACATAATAGGACTACACAAACCAAAATTTCAAATTCTCAACTTCTATTTTATCTATGATTTAGCTCCTGTGGAAGTGTAGGTGACTGAGAATAGTCCAGACAAAGAGTAATTATTGCAATTCAAGAAAACTGAAAAAGCAGTAGTCAAAGTAGTAAGCTGGCAATCCCTAAGAAATATGGTTTGCTTAAGGAGAATTAAAGCAAGAAAAGCGTGTGTCTTTACTGCAAAACATTCACTCAACTCAAATAATATATTACCTGGCTCCTAATTATTATATCTAATTATGGATTGGCCTAAGCACATTGGCAAGGGAAATACGTCATAAAATGTATGTTGAAATATTACTGTGCTATTGCTGAGTCAGCACCTGGGACATGAGGCATTAAATATCAGAATCTCTGGGTGATTTCAGTGTTTTTATGCTGTTGTTTAACCACACTGTTAAGATGTATTGTTGCAAACTTCTCCTTGCTGGTTAAATTTAGCTTCTCTGTTCTCCAAGTGCAACCTGATAACTCCTAGAGAACTGTCTTCCCCATTCTTGCACTTCTCCTCTACCAGACATTTTTTTCCCCCAACTGGCCTTATTATTTTTTTTTAATCTATACTATAAACATTGATAGTTTCAAGTTTCACTATAAAACTGTCTGTGTTGCCTCTCGCTCTGTGCTGCAGCCTGGTATCACTGTCTTGCAACCCCTGCTTTCCTGAGGATGCTTTGTACTCTTTGTCAGTGCACGTGATGCACTGTCCCCTGTTCTGTAGATTACCACTGAACAATATCCTACAAACCACTTGAGAGACTTGGACCTTGAAGCTGAGTACACGTTAAGTGAATTAGGATATTATGGCACAGGTAAAAGATACTTGGACATAAAGTACAGAAAAGAAAGCCCTGGAATGAAAGAATTGTTTCTCACTATATCCGTCCACGTGCTGGTAACAGGAGAAAGTCTGACATAGGTCCTGTGTTTCAGCACCCATGTAAAACATGGCCTTTAAAAAAAAAATTAAAAGGCAGTGCTTAAATGTTAAAATTAACTGTTCTAGGATTTTCTTAATGGGGAAGGACCCCTAAATCATTGCATTTATTAATTTGTGACCACTATTTTTTTTAAACAATGCCCCTAAACCTCCTCTGAAATTAGTAATCTCTGAGAGAGTTTAAAGCAATTACACAAAAAAATTATTTAAAATAGCCATCTTGCAGTCATGTGGTGACTTGCAATACAATTCCTGTTGCTTTTTCTCTCAATTATGATCGCATACTGCACTTGATGACTGTACCAGAATGTACAGTGGGCTATATCCCAGAAACGCCTTATAATGTGAAGGCTTGGGTAAGGATGAGCCAGTAGGCCACAGATGTGATTGACATGACCAGTTCTATAATATAAACCTTTCTGAGTAATTAACAAGCTGAATTTTTATCAAAAACTTCAAGCACACTTGCATGTGGAAAAATAATGTAAATGGAACAAGCAGATTACAGTACTATTGATGTCCCCATTCTTGGAACATTCACAGAATAGAGGTTAAAACTATTATTAGAAATGTAAGAAAGCGCCTTGATTTTGCTGTTTACACAAACCACATGGATCTGCCCAGTGTGGCTGCTGGTTTAAGTGAAAAGAGAAAGGAAAATCTCAATTAAACTCAGGTTGTTTAGTCTGAATCCGGTGCAAAAGTCTGAGGGAGTGTGTTCTGTCCTTGGAAAGTCTGCTTTTATGTCTTTTTAAAAACACTGGATCTCTCCATTATAAAGCACTCTGATGTGTTTTCTCCTGCCTCAGCTGCATACTAAAATGTCTTGAAGTTCAAATACTCTGTGATGGACTTTAATTGATTTCCAGTCAAGACTTCTTAAATCATGTTTCTGAAAGATCCACTTATTATTGGCAGGCTCTTTTCCCCATTTTGACTACTTTGTGGTTCTTCAGTTCTACAGAACAGGAAGCAAAATATATTTACATGCAAAAGTTACCTGAGGCAAAAGAAACCAGAGGACAAAGCCAGTTGCAGTGGAGCCAGCACTCAATGGCTGTGATCTCTGAAGTGCTGCAGCCAGAGGCTGGCAGGTGCCTCTAAATATAGACACGGATATTAAAATGTTAAAAGTACAATACACAGAAAGCAAAGAGAGGAAAATTACAAGTTTCAAAGAGTGACTTTCTCTTTTTCCCTTGTACTTGCTGCAGCCACAGCAGTCTGGCCACAGGTCCACTCGATATTTATAAAGTTCAATTCGGTCACACACCACAGAAACACTGAAGACAAAAACCCCCACACAAAACCTGTTCAGATGGTCTGCTGTGTGGTACTTAAGGCTGATGAGCATTCCATGTAATGATGGCTTTGGGTCTTCTCCTGGGGACCTGGGTCAGACCTCTCCTTACATGAAAGAAGAACATTGTCCCCAAGTCCATGGTCTGTGAATTGGATCCTTAGATGTCAGTGCAGGTAATTTTCAAAGGGAAAGGACTCCGGGGAGAAGAGCATTTATTAAACCTCTTCGGTTCTTCATTCCGATAAAGAATAAATCTTCAATGTAATAAAAAATAGTTCAATCTTTTGAAAATATATACCAGCGCAATCTCAGTTACTTAGAAGTTCAGCATATTAGCTGCTAAAATGGATTCCAGCAGCTCTCCACACGTTTGTCCAAAATTTCCAAAACTTGCCTGCGCAAGTGCAAAGTTACATTCCATCCTGAGGAAATGTTAATATGCTGTTACACTTTTCTAACTAAGCTGCCAGCAAAAGTTTGTAGGCCTAGCTTCCTAAGCAAACCCCTGGACAGAGAATGCTGTGTCCTGTTCAAAAAAAAAAAAAAAAAAAAAGCACATATTGCCTTCTCTTTAACAGATAAATTTGGAAATTGACATGACTTTTT
>VXBU01011902.1:234573-259673 GCA_013400315.1 Bombycilla garrulus | reverse complement strand
CCTGCGAGTCAGGACTCGAGCCCCCATCCCAGCTCTCATGCAGTGCGGTCCGGGCCCTGCTGCTGCCCCGGGGCGGCCGCTCCGTGTCCCGCAGCACAATGCCGGGATCCGGGATCCAGGCTGTTCACGGGGCTGTTTGCACGGCTCCTGCAGCACTGCGGAGTCTGCAGAGATGGGCCGAAAACTTCCGAGCTGCAGCTCCACGGGCAGTAGGAGGAAAGCCTGTTCAAAAAAAGATCATAAAATGGGCCAAGAGTTAGGCTGTGGAGGTGGATGCTGCTCTCAGAGAGCACGTAGTCCTGAGCAACTTTGGTTTGTGTGGGGCAGTTCATTTCTGTGAGGTTCTTCTTTGCAACAGGTAACACTTTGCACGTTTGGGTATTTCAGAAGTGCTCTACATTAGCTTACACCTAGCACTGACTCTGCCAGGTGTGTAAAACTGACACTGATTTCCCATTGATGTCATTAATATTTTATCAGAACATGGCCAAGCATCTCCTCACAGCCTCACTTGCTCATTGTACCCCTATTCCTAGGGAGACTTGTTTTTTAAAAGCAGGACCCTGCAGGGCAGAGGCCACAGCTGCTGTGTGAAAAGAGATGGCAGCACACATATGGGGAGTGCTCCAGAACACGTTTGGTAAATCTCAGGGAAGCTCCACTTCATGGCAAAGACTCTCAGAAGACCTCATGCCTGACGGGAGAATACGTGGAAGAACACAAACTATCACAGTATAAAGCAAGATGTCTTCTGCAATAGTGTCCTAGAGGGAATTACAAGGTCATTACCTTGCTTAGAGAAAACCTTTTGATCCCAGGATAGATACTGATAAAAGTGAGGGGCACTGCCTGCAGCAGGTAATGCATGTACTGTAGTCTCATGATTGTAACACACTTTGGGAGTCCTAGAAACACTGGTCCAAAATAAACAGAAAATAAAGAAAATGAGAACAAGACCATCTCTGTTAAAGAGAAAGTAGAGCCTTTTCCCAAGCAGGAAATGATGTCCTTACATGAGTCCCAGCCAGAATGAAACTGCAGAATGAAGGTCTTATTTAGCAGATTTTACTTCTTTTTTTTTTTTTTAACTATTCCAAAGACTCCGGACCTTTAAAAAGGCAACCTAAAATTTTCAAAATGTTCTTCCTCACTATCATTTCTCAGCATTTCAACTAACCTAAAAATAACAGTACTACTGTGAAAGCTGTATCATGTGATCTTTTTTCTTCTTTGAAATATTTTTCAGTGAAATAGAGTGAAACCTGATGAAATGCAATAGTAAAATGCACATGTTAGAATATTAACTATATTTCATTTAGGAATCCTGATTTCATTCAAAAATCAGTATGTGTAGCTTTATTATATTAAAAAAAAAATCAAGTAAAATGTTCCCTAAACTATATTTGTTTCCTAAAAGTACAGACACATGCTGTGCAAGAACTCCTTAAGACTGAAATGAAAGCTGTCAGAGGAGACAAACTATCTTGAAATCACAAAATAACTTTTCTTATCTTATCAGACACCACCACACAGAGACTGAATTTTATACCGCTGTACTGCTGACAGTTTCCACAACTGTAGATCTTATGAGTGACAAGTGCAGAGTTAGGCCACAATTACAAAGGTAGCTGGAGACAGACCTTGATGCCTGGTAGCATTTAAAGAAATAAATTATTTTGGTGTCTGACTCCCAGTGAGCTGATTTGTCATTTAAAGCAGGGAAGGAGGAGGGGACGTGTTAGAAGTTAGCAATCCACTAATCCTTCTGTGATGACAGAACAGAGTTGAACAAACCGTCATAAAAATATTACAGGTGAAATACAAGATTTTGCACAGCAGAATGTCCTGGGCAACAATTTCTTTGTTGAATTTGGAAAGTACCAGTCCCCAGGGAAAATGAAGCTTTTGCAGTTTTTCTGCTTTCATTTCAGAGACCTTTCTTTTGCAGCCTCCACCTCACATGGGTACCAACCTTGGTGTGAAGACAATGTAAAGATGGACCTTAAAAGAATTTAACAGGTTCATCCCAGCACCACAGCTCTTTATGATATGATCAACTCCTGCATGCACAAACAGTCATGCAGAGTGGCACGCCAAAAGAAGGCGATTCTACCCAAAGTCATTTAAAATAAATCATGGGTAGAGTGGACTTAGAGAACACAGCAGACTAATTCCCTGGTTTCATAGTTTATATATATGCAGCTCATTCATGTATTATTTGAGGTTAAGTTGGAGTCCTTAAGTCAGATCCATACCTATTTGTTTATGTTCTGAATTTGGCCCAAATATATTTAAATACTAAAAATTAAATATTCTGATAGCAAATATTTTCAGGAAACTTAACCTTGTAAGTGCAGGTAGAAGACTAGAAGATGAAATCACTCTGAACAGCGCCAGCCATTTGATTCACTCAACAGCTGAAAGGAGAAGTAATGGTAATGAAAACATCTGGGACAATAACTAGGAAAGGAAAAAATTATGCATATTTCCTTTGCTCCATTTGGTCAAGATTGGAGTAAACTTGGGAAATGAAAGTGTTGTAGTGCCTGGGGACAGTATACACCAGGATGGCTTTGCACATAGCATAATATAGCAGAGAACTAACCAGAAGGACTATTTATTTAAAATGAAATAGAGAAAATTAACCTATCCATTAATCACTGCAAGCACTGTACAGGCTAAGTACCATGCTAAATGACTATTTGCCTGCCTACAAGTGCAACCACGATAATTTTAGCCCTGGTAGGATGCTGGAAGAGTGCATACTTCTTGCTTTCTTCTTGGAAAAGAGCTCTTATAATCTGCATTGGTTGCACTTTCCTACTTTGTAAATAACAGTGGCTCCAAAGGCTTTACAGCAGATGTACTTGAAAGGTATTCAGAGAGAGCTTGAAATTGCAGTTTGCTTTAGAACAGATAAAACTGCCTTCCTTCCTGTCCTTAAACAAGCAGGAGCTTTTTCTACATTTCCGTTTCTCCATCCTCAAAGGTGGGAGATTGACCCTTGTCCCTACAGACCCTGCTCAGCCACTGTCACAGGGAGCTGGTGGCTGCTGCTCCCCAAAAGACTCTGGATCACAGTGGTGCAAAGGGGAAAAACGCTGAGCTATTGATGTTATTGTTCTGCTTATGTGTCCTTCTAATGGTTTAGAAAGCAGAACTAGAAGCACATGTTTATTTTTATCTATCTGTTGTGAAAGGCAGAAGCAGCCATAAGGAGTGATAGGAACTGTGATACACTGGATGAAAGAGTTTATCAGAAATGGGGACTCTCTAACTTTTTTTTTCTTTTTTTTTTTTTGATAAGTGAACTATGTAACTTTCCAAGTAAAGGCATGTTTTTGGGGTGTGGAGGATTGGGAAGTGAAGGCTGAGAACTTTTGCCTTTCTCAAAATACTCTACAAAACTCATTCTTTCTCCTTTATAAAGAAAGAGAGAATTAGAACTGATTAGAGCAGGTTAATTTTGGTGGGAAAAAAATCCCTACAAATTTTTGGATTAACTTTCTACAGTAACTTCACTCTTCAATTCCTAAAATCACAAAGAATTTCACAGGGAATTGAAATCCCTTTATATTTTTAATACCCGTATTAATTAAATATTTTAAATTGGTATTTTCTGGTAAAAGAAAGGATCAACTAAAAATTATCCACAAGGTTTTAACTGCCTCCATTCCTCCCTTCAGCTGTTCAAGTCTGCTCTGCATCTTCCTTGGCAAAAGGCTCATTCCCGTTTTCCTCACAGCCTGCCTGTGACACAGCAAATGTTCCGCCAAGACCAAATAACCACGCACAGTGGTGGCTGCTCCGGAGCACAGGGCCAGGGCGGCACAAAAACATTTCTGTTCCAGCCTAAGATTTGTCATGCGAGCGTAAACCTTTGTGTGGAGAACTTTATCTGTGCTTAGCGTGAGCGTGTAAAGCAGACGTAAGTAAATTAACCGGCACAAGACAAATGTCAGTGAAGTTAGTTTAAGAAATTTAAGCTGATCCAAAATGAAACATGCTCCCTTTGGACTTGCCTGCGGTAGGATATTTGTGTAGCAGATTTGCATCTTAATTTTAAAACCAAACTTAAATATTACTTCCTGTTTGGTTTTTCCTTTTGCCACGGACTTCGGCAGGCTGCAGAGATACCCCTGGCAGCCACGAGGATGCCCTGCCCAGGCAGCTGAAGAGTGCCAGGGGGCTTTGCCAGTGCCGCTGCCACTGAACTGCCTCTTGCTGTCTCTTGCACACTGGGTGCTTTATCTGCCAGGAAACCGGGAACCTGGTCACTCTCAGTGCAGTTCAGAATGATAAAAACAAAAGGTATAAATCAGATGAGCTTCATTTGAGTTGTAGGGAAAGGGTTATAGTTTTGCTCTAAAAGTTTATTCATGTTGAGGCATTCTTGAAGATTACTCTGCCATAAGGGTTTTACTTTATTTATGTATCTATACCAGGAGACTAGAAATAAAGACTGGAACTGTGGCTTTGCTCCAAGACCTCAGTATGGGTACTTGACTGCAATAGAGTAGGAGGAAAGAAGAACACCTTTGGAAGGTGTTCATAGGAGAAGTATGTGGAGGAAGAAACCTTCTATAAGTTTATACCTGTTAAAATGCCAGATGCCTCCTTCTCTCTGCTTAATCATCTCAGCTGCTCTGAGCAGGAAATTTGGGAACTACAGTGACATTTAAAACTCCTCCCTCTGGCCAACCAACCTGCCCAACTCTTACATCCTCATCTGCTTCTCACAAACTGCTATTCTGACAAGTCCTAGGGAGCACACTGCATGTCAGCTGCTCATGCACAGCATCTGACACCACAAAACATGCGAGAGGGTCCATGGAGCAGTTAGCTTACTGCAGTGGATACCCAGGAGATTCTTTTCTGCACAAGGCAGCATGTTCCAGTGCCCATGTTTGCTCACTGTATCCTGTATATTTCTCCTAGAATAAAGTTCCTCTTCATTCCAGGCAGTGCTATGAAAGGCCTCGTGGTCAATAAAATCCTTCACAACCTGTGGCACAGCCACCACCGTTACAAGGTGCCTGGGGGACTGACCTGTCATAGTTTCAGTTAAAAAGAAAAAAACATATCCTTCTTGTAATGATGTTATAAAAGATCCCCCTTTGATGTACACGGTTTGATGAATTTAGGGTTTTTTTCTCAGAGTTATGCAGTTTAATGAATGTTTTCCTGTGTAGCAGTAGCAGCAGTGTTAGGTTAAGTGCTGTTAGCCGCCTTTACAGGCTCAGAAATAAGAGAATGGCATAAAACTTGATGCAGTACACCACAGACTTTCTCCTCTCCCAGCATGTTAACTATTGAATTATTAAAGACATGATGGGATTTATTGCTCACATTCCATTATGAAATGCAATGTGCTGAAATAGGGCTGACCTTGACGTCCCTTTGCCAGTTCCAGATCCGGTTTCTGCTGGTTGTCCTCTGCCAGATAAGTTATTAAAGTTGTCAGTGGTGCCTCAGAAGGCAGGTCTGGTCCTTTCTTTCAGAAAGGATGTATGTTTATGACAGGAGTCTTCTGACTCTGTGGAAAAGCAGTAGGTAAGAGGGGCTCGAAGCCTCCAGAAGCCTTGGCCAGGCGCAGGGCAATGGGAACAGGAGCAGTCTCTGTGCTGGCTGGAATTTCCTTTTACAGGAGTTGCAGCTGGCACTCTGGGCCTCCCAAAGATGACTGCAATGAAGTCCTTTTTCCAGACTAAATAACCATGCTAATGTAAGCAGCTCTCTCAGAGGCTTGAATATTTTTAACAAGATTCTCTTGATTTAAATCAAACAGGTCTCTTACCTCTGCCTCTTCCAGAAGCACAAAAAGGCTTGTGGGACTTTGAGGAAAGCAGTAAGAGGAGAGACTGCTATTTCTCTCTCTCTCTCTCCCCTGTCCTCACTCACAAATGTCTTTACCATTTTCTTTGGGTTTGGATGAACCTTCCTGCAAGCTCGTCAATTTCCAAAAAATCCTCACCTGCTATGAAGGAGACCATCCCATAGAATTGAGCAAGTTTTGGATCAAGTCTCATGCATTTTTAAGAGGCTAGTTCTTTACCAACAAGCTTCACAAGCTGTATTTAACATTTTTCACAGACTATCAAGATTTCCTTGCAAAAAATTGGTGAGGACAGGAGCCTGTTAAGAAAATTCAGGTCTACTAAAGGAAAGAAACTTGCAATAAACTATGTTAGTGGGTATTCGGATTTTGTTTTGTACCTGAATTATGTAATTTCAGGATCTTCCTCAAGCTGATAAAGAGATGCCTCTTCTAATTTCTTTCTTCTAGGAGCATCTGTGGACACAGCTTGCCTGTTTCAGCAGAGGATCCTTTCTGACTGAAGCTGTGCACTATGTGAAGAGACACAGAACAGTTACGTATTCCAGATTCTTCAGGTGAGCTGTGAAGCCCTGGCCACTGTGGACACTAATTAAGCAAACCACCTCTCACTAGAAAAGTATTTTAAAAGTTTTCAAAGTCTCACAGCTGCTGGAATGCTCAGTATCCTAATGGCTATTGATATAAACTGCTAGGTTGGGTATAAAAGATGTATGTAAACATCTCGGTGGCTGACGATCTAAGTATTGCACAGAAATAGTCATAGGACTAAAGCTTTTATTCTCAAGTGTTAAAAGTATAAACTGGGTTCTTACCATCTCAAATTCCTGAAGCATTGTCAAGCACTGATTTTTTTTCACACCTCTACTGGTAATGTGATTATGTATCTGCTGCACTGCAGTAAAAGGTAAAGCAATTATCATATAGTGTTTATCCTTCTGTTTTGGAGTACTATGAAACTCAATTGAAGGGTAATCTAAATGCATGAAAGACTACTGACATACAAAATCTTGTTATTACTTTCAGGACAGAAGAAGGACAAAAGGCACGGTAGTACATCATTTGCTAAACACTGTCTTCCATGAAATCTGAAAATCTAATTTTTATATCTAGTATTTCTGATAAGCCATTCCTTAAATACATTCTGTTTAGCAGCTTTGTTTGCATCCCTGTATGTTTGCTTCTGTAGTTTCCAAAAGAAGCCACTGCGTTAACTATGGAAATTTCATCTTACCCCTTATCATCAGAACCAAAAAAATGATAGAGAGCCCCTGAAATTCCCTATCCTAAACAGATGTTAAACACCATTTCTATATATTTTGAATGATGTTATTGCTGATACTTGCTTTCAGAAGATGAATGCTCACCCAAACACAGGATTCAATTAGCATTCTCTTATGACTGCATCCGTATTATTCTTAACAAGCAGACTCCTTGGTGAGAGTGAATATTTACCTCATGACATTAAATCCACAGTTTTCTACCAGAGTCATTAATGGTCATATAGCAAATGATCATCCCAACACCCTGGCTGCATTCCAGTTCAAGTAATTATATTCTGCCTCTCTTAATTTCCTTTAGAGAGTAATTGGACCTGATAACATTCTTCACTTGTTATCCTTAACTGCTCTGCAGCCTGACCACATCTCAAAGCTTCAAGGACTTAATCATAGCTCCCAATAGGTGAAATACTGATAGATGATCGCTCTGCTCACCCCATCTTTTTATCACTTACAAATCCATTAATTATTGTAACACCATCTAACAAATTCAGCTCTGCAGGTACTGTAGACTATACGATTTGTATATTGCTGGGTGCCTGAAGACATAAGTCAGGAGCTCAAATGATCTCAGTAACTTATGAACTCATTGATTTTAGGAAGCTGGTGATATAAAACTGCTGTACCTTTTATGCGCCTCTGACTTTGCCTACATTAGTGAGCCATTAGGCACAGAAAGAGCAGAGCAGTGGGACAGTGCAGCTGCCTGGGAGGGCTCACAGTCCCATTTAGAATGTATGTGATTTGGCATTTTACTTCAGACTGCATTTAGTTTGATTTACTGGACTGGACATCCCAAATCCAAGTGGTTTAAGTGTAGGCCATGGATCTCTCTTCTCTCTAAAGGGATTGATGCATCACTGGCGTGTACCTCAAGTAGAACTTCTGGTTTTGTTTCCTTCACAAGGAATATGATTCACATGCACCAAAACAGCAAATGAAACCAGCATAGGATAAATGGGAATGATGGAGAGATTTGCTGCAGAGCTGTTCTGCTCTCCTAAATGTCAACGTGCTGAGGAGCCACTGTACTCTGGAACGGATTGTCATCTATTCAAGCACTGTTAAAGGACAACAAACAGACTTTGACACGGGACAGTTCTCTGACCAACCGTGAGACCAGACAATAATAAGGAAACATATAACTGACTCATAATGTTCAAAAGGAAGTTTTTGGGGAGGAAAGAGGAAGAGACAAGCATGCTTCAGTAGCCTGGTGGGGGGAGACGTCTTCAGGAAAAAACTCTTGAGCCCTAAAGAAGCTATTCCAGATGGCAAAGAATCTGAGAGACAAAACACGGAGGGTTCATCTGATATGTGCTGGTTTATTTTTGAGTGATTCCAAAGGGACTAAGCAAAGAAACAGCGCCTTTGCCCATTTACACTGCAAAGCAGTTAGAACATGGAAGAAATCTCAATATGGTATGAGCTGCCACAGCTGTGACAGTGGATGGGGGCTCCAGAGTCACTCTGTGAAGTGACTCAACAACCCAAAATACTGGATCATGGTAATATGAAGAATCTTTAACATCAGGAGAAAGCAATGAGAAATGGTTTTGCATTTCTGATTTAGTTAAATTTCAGATTCAGATCTACTTTAAAGTAATTTAAGCTTAAAATATTTCTGAAAATGTTTAATTTTAGAAAACTTCTTCCAGAAAGGAAATCAAAAGCAAAGAGAGGGTGATACCACTTTTTTTTTTTTTTCTCTTTGTGGGAAAAAAGACTAGAAAAATCATCCATAGCTTCTTTTCCTATTCACAAAAAGAAATATGTCTATGCAGAGAGATTGATCCAGTCTGGCTTTTTAGTTGAAATGTGCCCAGCAGTTCTCTGCATGCCCCATATATCCCAGAAATTTATTACATGATGTGAAAGTCAGTCTCTCAGAAAATAAATACCTTAGAGCCAGCAGCAGCCAGAAGCTGAGGTGTCCTAAAATGAGCATTAATCTGGAATGAAAAGGGTGACTAGCTGGAGACTTAAGAGCTGTGTTGCAGAGATGTGTGTGGTTCCTGAGGAAGCTCATGCTCAAATTCTTGTGAAACACACCATTTAGCACTCGCTGCTCTACAGTCACATTCTTTCGCTTCACTGTTTATATTTACTCACCTTTTTCTGCCTTCTGATCTTTGCCATAGCTTTATAATTTTCAGTTTGTTTCGCTAACATTAAGTGCAAACAGTGTGAGACCAAGTAAGACATGGTCAGGAAAATGACAAAGAACATGGTGTCCAGGGCCGGGCGTTATCCTGAGGAGCCAGACAAGATTTTAATTATTTCAATTGCCTTCTCTATATCCACGTGGTGCCCCCCACTGAAGATCAGGAGAATGAGGGGAGCCCTTTCTCTGTTACCATGTTATGAGATAGGAAACATCTCCCATATCTGGGGATGTGGGGCTGGAAGGGGACACCCAAGTCATCCAAAGTGACTCCTGCAATGGTGTGGGAGATATTTAATGACAGAAGGCTCCTCAGCAGCATGACTCCACATCTTCCATCATGGAAATGCTTCCTCATGCTCCCCATGATAAATAAGAACTGTAGTTTAAAAATAAAATAAAATAAAAAAAAAAAGGCCAGGGATTTATGATTTATCACAGACACAAGAAGGGCATCAGAGTACTGTGAATACCCTGTGTCACTGCAGTAACAAAGGACTTACTGAATTAAACTTCCCAGCCATTACAGACAGCAACTGTTTTCTGTTCCATGTTACAGAAAAAGTAAAGGAAAATCCAGCTTTAAATGGAACAAATATTTCTTATTAATACTGAGGATGCGAGTAGGACACATTGACCAGATAAATTAAGGAATGTAACGTCAGCCACATCTTGGACCAAGCAACTTCTCCTCTGATCCAAATACATCTGCTACCAGAGAAGAGCTAGGGCAAGCTGTCCCGTGTGGTATGAAATATCCTGTCCCTTGCCTCAAGAAAGGGAAGGTGAAATAGGGTAACTATATAATGAAATGGTGCTCCATCTGCCTGTCTGTTGTCCTGCAGTGCAAAGTCTGTTGCCATTACTCCATCAAAATTAGAAAACAAAAGTCTATGTGCCACTAACTTTAAAAATATGCTTCTCTCACAAATTATAGGTTGCAGATGACCATGGGAAGTGGCTGAAGTGCTTAATAAGAGTCTTTAGCTCTGTCAAAGACACCTATGCCGAAGCAACGGTAGCTGCCCATTATCCTCTAAGAGCTGCTCAAGTTCTGTCTGTATTTGCAGGGTTTTGGTAACAAAACTGTGCTCTGTGGATGGGGATCAGCTGCTCATTCAGGGCATATAACCCTCTACAGGGTGCTGGATGTTGTGACTGGTCCTCTCTGTCACCCTTCTGAGCAGGGGTCAAGCTATTGCCAAATTGCCACATTTCTCCCAAAAAGACATGAATGAACGGACAAGGGTGAACACACTGTTTTGTGAGTCCCACGCTGATTATTTTAATGACCATGGGCCCTTCTGGAAACCTTGTGGGGGGTACAGAATATCACAGATGTGACAGGAGCTCAGCAGCTGACTAAAAGCTGTCCTGGGGGACTCACTTATTCATGGACAGATGCATATGCTAACAACAGACATCCCATCATCCTTACTGCCATCACCAGTTGTAACTATGAGGACCCAAGGTAAACCCCAGCAGTATTCAGCTGTAATTCCCAGTCAATGGGAATTGTCCTGATTAAACTAAGACTGCAGCTTATCGAGTATTTAAAACTCCACTTGAGAGTAAATATTGACACGGTTTAAAGGGATCAACTAAGATGACTGGATTCTTGTTAAAAAAATTTTGTGAGTAGAAAGAGCCTTTTACAAAGTCTTCATAGTGTTTTGAGATGTCATTTCCTGTGATAAAATGGTAAAAGGAGAAAACTTGCTTTAAAAGTATATTAAAATCTCATGTTCCTAAACACTTATCTTTAAATGAACAACTCTTAAAATAATAGCTCTCATAAAACTACACATCAAGTAGCTCTTTGTGTGACTTATTAAAGGGTGGTGGATGATCCCACACCGGCAGCAGAGGTAAATAGATTAAATTTCCCAAACCCATATTTTTTACTGTATGTAAGCAACACAGTTGTCGGTCCTGAATTTTGTCTACTTTCATTTCTCCTAAGCGCAGAACATTTTGCTTTTCTTCATCAGTCACCCTTTGTATACAGTGAGAATAATACCTGTAACATCAGCTACAGAAGAGATTTCTAGGGATGGACAGAGGGATGGATGGATGGATGGATGGATGATGGATGGATGGATGGATGGATGGATGGCTGGATGATGGATGGATGGATGGATGGATGGATGGATGGATGGATGGACGGATGGATGGGAGGAAGCAGGAAGACTGAGTGGTCACCCAGAGCCCATGACTAAGCCAAAGCCAGAGGGAGGTTTTCCTTCTGCTTTGTGGTGGGATAACCCCCATGGCAGCTCTGTGCCTGACCCCGTGCTTATCTCCCGAGGGAGCTGGAGCCTGCAGCTTCCCCAGAGCCGCTATCAGCGTCTCCCAGGCGATGTGAGCCACAGCAGGGGAGGAAAGAGCGTCCCTTGCACTGCCTCCCCTCAGCGGCAGCCCGCCACAGCCGGGCCGTGCCGGCGCAGCCAGCTCCAGATGCACACGCAATAAACCACAGCATTCGCTGCTGGCTGGGGCTGGGGAAGGAGCCTGGGCTGCTAAAGAGAGGAAGCAGAGATAGACACCAATATTACAAAAGTCTTTGAAATCAAAACAAACCTCAAAAAGAGCTCCCTGTTTTCTTTCAGCAAAAATCAGAGAATTAAATCTTTGACTTAGTAAATTCTTTCTTTTAGAAAAGCAAATTTAAAAATGCCACAGTGATGAACAATGTAATAAAAAATCACCATATTATTCTTGAATGAGGTTTAACAAAAATCAAATAAAAGCAATTATCTGAATTTTCAAGAGGATCACTTCTTCCTTCCCTGAGGTACAAAAGAGAATGAATTCAGGAAATCATTAGAATCAGAAACTGGCGCTGCACAACAGAGCCAGTGTTTGCTGTACAAAGACAAACAGAAATCTCCTCCCAGGCTGACAGGCTTCTTGCTAAGGCTGTTGGAGTGGAAATTCCACCTATAGGTGAAGAAGGGTAATTAGAGGCACAAGAATTTCTTTTTAGTAGGGCTGGCTTTTCTACTCCGGCGCAGGCTTCGGCTTTTCAAGTATTCATATTCTTCTTTACTCTTACAGAAAGAAATTGGACACATCACAATGTTCAGAGCTGCCCACGGATCCCTCTGAGCAGGTACATGTGAATTAACACCCACCAGCACACACCACGTAGCACTTGCCTGCTCTCTCTTACTCCTGTGTGAATCTAGATGGCCCAGTTTATCCTTTCCTTCTGCCTCTTTCTCACCTGGTGGAGAGTGTACAACATACAATTCTCATCAGGAAAGGGAAATACAAATCTTTTGTGAGAATGTGGTGATTTCAATGACATTTTAGAGGCAGAGAGCAGAAATGCAGTATTTCAATACCCTAATTTATTTTGATAAGAGGAAAGCATTTCATGCTGACTCATTTCAATTTCTTTGGATTCCAATGTTATGGTATATTAAATAATGCAATATTGATATTACTGTTGAATATTTTGATGACAAGCATGTTTTTTTAAATATGCATGAGAAATCTTCAATGTGCCAACTGGTTTTTTATTCACACTTTGAATGAAAACAAATTCTGAAGTAGAAATCTTACAATCAAACTAAAATGTACAGAACTAGATTAGACATATACCACTTGGCAGCCAGACTCAAAGGAGCTCCATTGACTTCAGAGGAGTGGCTTTATCTTGCAGCATTGTTATAGGAGAGCAGAAGTCTGTCCTCTGTGTTACCAAGCACCACTTGTGAATAGTTAAAGACCATTTAAAAGGGGCAGATCTTACCCTGCTGGACTGACATTCATAAATGCTCTGACTTCTGCCAAAGCAGGACAGATGAGATTGGATGCTACATTTTCACTGCGAATGTCCCACGGCTTTGCTGTACTCTTAGATCATTTAGGACTTGACTCAGTCTTGCAAAAATGGGTCATTACACATCTCATAAACTATTATCACTTTTCCTATGAGCCTGCATCTTGCTCTGAAGTCAAACTTCTCATTGCTGATTTTTGGCAGCCAAACAAATAAAGAAGTGGACGCCAATTTAAAATGTACCAAGAAAAACATAACAACAGAAATATAAAACTGAAGGAGAGAGACAGGGAGCAAAGAGCACCTGATTCTAATATTGCAACAAATTTTATGCAAATGGTCCCTCAGCGAAGGCACTGGGCTGCATGAGTCTCCTTGTCGAGCATTTTGTATAACTTGGGTCTTTACTTCATGTCACAAAAGCAGAATAAAACCACTGAAATGGAGGGAAGTTTGACTCTGTTCCCATCAATGCCTGGTGGGATTCATTGTTCAGC
This sequence comes from Bombycilla garrulus, assembly GCA_013400315.1. Classification (NCBI taxonomy): domain Eukaryota; kingdom Metazoa; phylum Chordata; class Aves; order Passeriformes; family Bombycillidae; genus Bombycilla; species Bombycilla garrulus. The sequence goes on along the minus strand of VXBU01011902.1, from coordinate 246,109 downwards.
TTCCTTGAAAAGAAAGCAACAGCCTTCTTGTTACATGTATTTTATAATACTTGGAATTTAAGTGCTGTTGGGCCAGACTGCCTGGTTTCTTCGTGTACATTTTCCCCAGAGAAATAGCTACCTTCTTCAGTCATCTCCACAGCAAAAAGAGATTGAGAAGCACAGGGTTTTCAAATTAATACATGAAAAATAATCTCACTACAGATGTCTAAATATTTTATGAATTACATGATTTCAGCTCTGGAAAGATGTGTCTTCCACATTCCTATAAAACAGCAAAAAGATTTCTCATATATTTTAAAAGATCAGTCACTTCTCTCTACCCTTTCCTCCAGTTCAGTTTAGAACAAGAGAGGATGGATGTTTCATATCAGGCTAAGGGATTGTTTTTATAATTTTTTACTTTTTCCCATCTCCATCATTTGTGACAGAGATGGATGGCAGCTCTGCTTTTCTCTTCCCTGCTCTGTAGGGCCAAAGTCTCCCTTTAGTCCCCAAGGACTAATTGTAAAACATCACACAAAGAAGCAACACTGAAGAGAGGATGGCCTGCATTAGCAAGGATTGCCCATAACTGGGATTTCCCTCACCTGTGGAAATGATGAAGCAGTACAGGCAGCATGAGAATTTGTGCTTCTTTCTTCTCACTAAGATTTCCTTTACTAAAGTTGCCTTGCGATTTCAGGACTTTGATGAGGGTACCTTGTATTCCACTGATCTCATCTTCAAGTCCTGCTAAGTCATTGTAGAACATAAGGTTGGAGGTGTCACCGGTAACCTCTGCTCTTCCCATCACATGAAATTATGGAGTGTGAATTGAAATAACTTTGGTTCCTTGTTTCCATCCACAAGTTTGATTCAGTATTTAAACAAAACCCATAGTAGCAGCCATACAATGTATGCTATAGGTGCTTCCAAGTTTTGGGAATATTTCAGGTTTTTAAAGATGTAGTAAGAAGTGGTCTTAAAGCCACTCTACAGCTTGGGACATTTTGATAGGGTATAACTGCTGCATGCCAGTTGCCAAAAGAAAAAAATATACAGAAAAGTAGCATTCACAAAAAGAATTTCATCATAAGTCAGGAAGCCGTTCACTTAAGTCAAATTTGCTGCATGAGCCACTGTTTAAAACAAAACACTCACAGAAAATGTAGAATCACTAACAGGAAATCAAATGGCTGCTGTTTTGGTGTGTATACTGGAAAAAAAAGTGTATGTACAGAGATTAAATGAAATAGAACCCCATGGCTAAAGAAATTATTACTTAAATGACTACTTTTCTGTTTTCAAATTTTCAAGGGGAAGGGAAAGTGGGACAAGTGTAATTTTGCTTGGAACAGTAGTGTTATTATTCTTCCTTAAAAGAACAAGCACAGCAAACAAACTACTGCTAGTAGGCTTCCCTTTGTTGCCATATATTGTGATACAGTAACTAGAAAATAACTGCTTTGGCTCACACCAGGGATGAATTTATGGGGCTGTGCCTGCCCAGCAAGGGGAGAGCTCCACAGCTGTTGGTAGGAGGTTTGTAAGGATGACATACTTAGGTGGTTTAAGTTCCACTTAAATGACGATGACTCAACACAGCGATTTAAAATATGCAGACACTATTGCCGACTTGTTGGAACAAGACACTTGACAATGCAGTTTCCCTTTCAGACACAGGTTCAGGTGCAGGTTCTGCTCAAGCATCTGCCACTGATTTTTGAGTAAATCCTGATGCCTGGATTCGTGAGAGTATCTTGTGTTGCTGGGTGCTTGGGTTGCTAGTATCCTGTGAAGGGCACCTTCCCTGCGGACAGGTTTGAAACAGACAGGTTTGTATATTCCAACAGTCCCCGCTAATAACCTGCTGTGTCAGCGTTTCTCGGGTGAGGATCTCAGAGCAACCAGTTTATTTCACAACCACCACCTGTGAGGCTCATTGATATGCATATATTTGTATTTACTAGATCTTCTTGTATTTAACAATGTTTATTCATATTTTTCAGGCAGGTCCAAAGAATCACACAGATGTTTAATTTCTAAATAAACGGTTTGCTAACTGCAGATATTTCTGTGTCCAAGCTATCAATTTGAGACACTGTGAACATGATTTTCAGATGAGAGCAAGTTTTCTTGCTAAGGAATGTGAATGTCAGTTGCACCACCAAACTGCTTTCGCTAATCTGTTTAACAAAAACTGTTTTCATAAATTAGGCACTGACCAGAGAGATGCTTCACAGAAAAAAAAAAAAAGGTGCTTGCACTGGAGCAGTAAAGAGTAAGTAGGACTAGCACTAAAACATCTACATTGCCTCCTTATATTGGTTTTCTAAGTGACTGTGGTCATTTCACTTTCTGAGTCATTTCACCTTTTGATGATACAGTTTTCCCACCTGCGAAATGGAGACACTGGTACTGACCTTGCTGGTAAAAAGATCTTTGAAACATATTGGAAAAGCAATGGTGACATTTAGGCAGTACGAAGAGAAGAGCTCTGTGTCTGCACCAGGCCTGGCATCACGTGTGCTGCAGCAAGCTCACAGCTGGAGTATGAGATATCAAAAGGACATATATGGATCATATTAGGAGATATCATAAATGCCTTCAATTCACTAGGTCTTAAAAAAAAATCCCTCAAGCCCAGGCAAATTAATTTTTCTCCTTGTGAAATGTAAATCTTCCCCATACAGAGGCATGAGGATTTTCCTGTCTATGCAAATATATTTGGGCAGCATTGGGTCCAGGGGACCTTACTGGATTGCAGGCTTACTCAGCTGGGGTAGTCCTTTTGCTGGAAGCAAGTGTTTATCATACAAGTTCCCACTAGACATAAACATCCGAAAGACCTTTGGTCCTGCGTTAGCACAAGTTAAAGCTCTAACCTAACCTGGCAACGCTGCTGTTCAACAAAGACAAGCTGAAATAAATTCCCTACAGACACACAGAAAATGTGCTCCAGCTGTAACTCACCTAGTCTGCTTTCCATTCGTACCCTCAAACCCCATATTCCATGGTTTTAGACTTCCATCACCCATTATCTGAAGAACAGATGAATTTACTGAAAAATTAAAGCAAATTAATACAGCAGATCACTGTATTTAGCAATGCTTCTCCTTTTTTTTCAGAAAGACTGCATTTGTGTAAAATCCTCTGCTCGACAAAGATTCTCACTTAATTATAAAACATTACTGCAAATTGAAAATTTTAAAATGACACCTTACCATCTTTAATCCCCATCAAGCATAAGTATAGGAATTTTTATGAAGATAAGGGGAAAAAAACCCCTCAAATGTATGTCTAAATATTTGTTAGACACAAAGCTGAAATTACTCTGTCCTCAACAGCTTTCCTGCTTGGATTGAACCCCACCAATTAAAAGCTGTATTTAAAATATTTTATTAGATTTTACCCATTGTTAAAACATAGATACATTTTTTATTTAAGCTTTAAAAGTGAAAGAGTATGGAAAATTATGCTGTTTTGATTCAAATGTAGTTCTGGTAATTTTTTTTTCTTATGTTAAGTAAGTTCAGAAACATTTATTAGTCCACTTCTCAGAAACAGGACTGGGGCATTTGTAGGGAGAAGGGGTTGTTTGAATTAGGTTGCTTTTTGTGGTTTGGGGTTTTTGTTGTTTTTGTTTGTTTGTTTGTTTTTGTTTGTTTGGGTTTTTGTTTTAAAGCGGAAAACAATTTGCAGATTAGACATTCAAAAATAAGATTTTTTTAGAAAACAAGTGTTCCTGACAACTCCTCCAGCCCAGGAAGTATTAAAGAGAGAGCTCATTATTGCCCCAGCTGTGGCTGAGGAGCCAATTTGAAACAGCTGTACTAAAAATCCTCCTGAAATTAGCAGCTTGGTACACCCCAGGGAGCCTTGGAGGAAGGTTTGGAGTGTGGTTTTACAAGTGTCTCAAGGCTGTAAGGCTGTGGTTCGGGATCTTCTGCTACCCCAGGTTCCTGTCCTCAGTCCTGCAGGTAAGGAGAGCAGCTTGCACTGCGCTGGCCACAGTGATGGGAGGAGATGTGAGCACAGAGCTTTTTGACCCTTCTGTGTGGGGTTAGGTTTAAATAAGTAGCAGCATGTGGGTTTGAGTCTGATAAATCTTCTCATAGTTTTGTTGCACATCCTGAGGAAGCTCTCTTGTGCCTTGGCTTAAGCTCTCAAGTTTTAGTGGCTTAAAACTCTTGAGCTGATTCTCTACTGAGGTGTCTGTGAGTGAAGACAGTTGTGTATGTGACCCAGAGGCACTGCTGCTGTGCTGTGGGGACCAACGTGCACACCCACAATCAAATGGGGGGTGATGGCATACAGATTATTTCTGCATTAAGTGCAATCACATTGATGCTTTATAAGTGGTCTAAGTCTTATGAATCTAGACAATTTTCAATGGCTAAAAAACACAGCACTTGACTTAAGTGATTAAGATCCTCAACCACAGTGATTTGAAAGGGAAGGCTTTTTAGTGTGACATGCTTTGTAGTGCTCTGACTTCATAGTACCTTGTGTTATCTTGCTGTGCTTCTTGAAGAGCCCCTTGTGGTGCTGGCATAAGGATAATGGGATTGTTTGAGGGAGTTGCTCAGGTTTGCTGCAGAGGTGATTAAGAACAGCTGAACAGCTGGAACACGCATGTCTCGCTTTGCTGGTTTTGTAGGAGATGTGCCCTGTGTGTTTTCACAGCTGCATTTCCTTCGTAGGCCCAAAGTCCTTAATGCACAGTTAGCTCTCCCAGAGCCTCAAGGTCCATGGGCCATGGCAGCAAAGGCTCAGCCGGGGCTGCAGCACGGGCTGCTGGGCACAGACAGGCAGCTCCTGCCTGCTGGGCCTGGGAGGTGCTTGCAGGAGGGCCTGGGCTCTCCCCAGAGGAAACCTGCAAGTTTGTATCTGAATACTTGAGAGTTAGAACAATGCCTGAAGTCTTAAGGGAGGACATAAAAGGGGGAAAACCCCAAACCAAAAGCAACTTGAATTTCCGGTGGATGGCTCTTGCACTAAGACAGCACACCATGCTGGGAGATCGATCCAAAACCAAGCAGTGCCAAGATATTTACACTGACGTGTTCAGTGGAGTGTGATAGGCCTGTGGGAGAGGGGGAAAACCAGTAATGTTAGGAAGTGATCACAACAGCAAAAAGAGCACAAATTCACTTCTGCCTTTCACTGGTTAAGTGAAAAGTATGAGATGTTAGGTGTATAAAGTGGGGTTGTACTTGATCTTTAGTTTTAACCTCCATGTGTTTTGGATTTTTTTTCTAGGTTTTATTTTTCAAGTCTGATAAAAGACTCTGGAAAAAAGTGTGCCTGGGCATGACAGCTGTGTTTGATGATAGTGTCCTCTATCCACTTATTTATATATAAATATCTGCATTTTGTTTAAGAACTATGTTCTCCTGAGCACCTTCCTCCTCCCTTTTCCTACTAGGTTACATGACTGACACTTATGCCATGACAAATCCATGAGTGTCTTAAAAATTTACCATGAAAACCCTGGAGCTTTAATTATTGTGCATTTACATAATTAGTGCAAATACATGCAATTACCATGTGTACCTACACAATTACCAGCTACAATGATGTACTAACAATCCTTATTAAACTTTAGTGGGGGAGGGATGCATTGATTGTGTGCACAAGCAACATCTGCACTACAATCTTTCCTTCTTGCACTTATTTGAAATAGCCCTCAGTGTTTGAGGAGGGGCGGTTAATATGCTGGAAGCAGTGACATACAGAAAGTAGGTCAATAAGCTGTCCAAATTAGAGTTCTAGTGAGATGAAAATATAAGACATCCTTCAGCAATATTTTCAGAATGCCATAGCTTCTGCAGTTAGTGCAACTCTGACAATGTTTCATTACCTATAGGTTAATTGTAGCTATATCCTCTATCACATCTAGTGTTCACCTGAATAGAATTTCCAAATTTCTCTTGTATCTGCACTCTTCCTCCAGTTACAAGTGTCAGCATGACTGGAGTCCTCATGACATGCCCCTTGGCTGTTATGTCAAGCTGAATGTCTACTACTGGGGAAAAAAGCGTTTCCAAATTACCTAATTATATTATTTATCTTAATTAATCTTTGAATTATGAGGAGGGGAATTTCAGCTCATGAATGTTTTTTCTTGCAAAACACATGCTTCCTTTATTATAGAAAGTATTTAACATAAACATCCCAAGCATTAGAAAGTCTGCTAATTCCATAGTTCTCTGGGCTCTTCTGTTCTCTAGGAATTTCAGTGGCCTTCTACTTTTCTTGGCTCACATACAATAAAATACAGCAAATGATGCATTAGGGACCACACCTCTTCCTGTTGTGTTCAGTTTTGCACTTATTCTTCTATTCAGCTGTAAGGAATTTGTTGCCTGTGGTACTTCAGTGAGAGAGCTTTATTACAAAATTCTTCACTGCTCCTTCTGCCCTAAGTAGTCCCCCAGAATAGGAAAGAAAATAATCTGCTGATTTTTTGTTCTGTTTTCCTCACTCCATGGACCAAGGATCAAGCCTTCATGGCCTTTTGTTCCACTTGCACATACACATGCCTCTGGAGAGTACAGCCACATGGAAGAGAGTGGGGTTTGTTTTGGTTTGGTTTTTCGTCTCTTCTTAGACAGTAGAAAACCATACTGTTTGTTAGGGCAGTGAGAAATGCAAAGGCTAATTGTTGCTGCTAAATGCAATAAAGTATCACTTTGGGCTCTCAGGCATGTTTTATGACCAATATGACAGTTAGCAAATAAAATCCCATGCTCCAGAACATTTATGCATGTAAACAACTTATGGTTATTTATTCATATTTTATGAATTTATTTTTTCTTTTTGGAAATTGTATTAACTATCTCTTGTGGTACTAAATACTGTCAGTTAGGGGAAAAAAATAGATTATGCTGCTTGCTAAGTTGGAGAACCCATTGAGAATCCAGTCCTAAGTGTGTTTAAGGCTACATTTCGTTTAGCATGACTAGCTGTGTTACAAAGCATTACAGATAGTGTCCTGGCAAGCTCTGTCTGATAGGAAGCAGTTCTCACTGTCTTGAGAGTAACATCTTATTTTACTGTTGTTTGCTCTTTTTTCACATTGTCAGCCTAGCCAGTTTAGACTCAAATCTCTCACAGATGCTCAGACCAGAGTTGAACGCAAGTTCTCTACTTGGTGTTGTGGTTTTATTTTTGTCATCTGTCTCCCGCAGCAGCAACACACAAAAACTGAAAACAAGGGGGAAAACAGAAGTCGAAGTTTAATGGCGACATCCGTGTTTTACACATGGTTTAATTTGTTGTTCCTTAAATCTCATTAACTTTCTCCATTAAAATTTAGTGAGGCTAAAAGAAGACCTGCTTCCTGACAAAATCTGCCACTAGGGAGTCAGATGATAGAAAGATGGAGTAGTATTTCCTCTGTCATCTATGAAATGGAAATCCATACCATGGACATCTCAGTTAACACACCAAGTGAAGTGCCCTCAAGGTAGCTACAGGCATGTCTGGGGTGACATAAGGTTATCTGATTGCTTTATATGGAGCAAATTTAAAATAAGGTCCTGATGGCTGTGGTCATTCAAAATCCTTGCGTTTTATTTGGTTTTTTTTTTCTTTTGTTATGATGTTGCACATTTCATGCTGGCCATCTCCCAGCTTTGCTAAGTATACTCTGCCTGAATACATTCCCCTGACTTCCAACTTGGATAAGGTTTTGTTTTATTTCTCACTTTTCCTCCTGAAACTGTAATAGTGTAGTTTGAAAAGTATTTAATAACAACAGAAGTGACTCCAGTCCCTACTTACCAATCTCAGTTGGGATGCCTAGAAATTATTTACTGAAAGGGCAAGGTTTGGATGAGTCAAGTGACTTCAGCCCAGACCAAATTTTGATTTGAGATTTCTCAAAGTGGAGACATGCTTGGTACTTGGATTTGGCTGTAACAGAGCCTCATCTTCTTAAGAGGGTTAGCTTGCATGCTCAGGGGTACCTAATGTTTATATCCCCATTAAAGCATCCTTTTGGCACTATATAAGCAGCATGTTTACAATGTCCTTTTCCTCAGCTCATGTATGTTAAGTTCCTTTTCAGTATGTTATACATGGCATACCTTCTCTTCCTATCCTTTCCTTCCCTTGTTTTTTGCCTTTAAGCTGTAATTTTGCCTCTCAAAGGCATATATCCTGGTGTTCAGTGTTACCTTTCTATGTAATTTTTAATGGCTTTATTCTTTCTCAAACTAATCAAACCCCCCTGTATAATCCAGCATGGCGTGCATGTGAGAGCTGAGGACAATGCTATAAACTGCAGCTCTGATCCTTCTCAGAGTATACCCCATGCATAACTGAGGCATGAGTGCAAAGTTGTTCAGCATTCAGATTTACTTGGGGCTCGTGTTTGCAGGACTGGAGGTTTGTTGAGTGTCTGTCTTGCCTTATTCTGGCACCCCATAGAGCTCCTAGTGAGTTTTGGGCTTGGAGTACAGAGAACAGTTTGCAGAAAGAAGACTGGTGTGAATAGTGGCTTGGTTTACAAATGACTGCAAAAAGGATGTGTCAGTGTAAATTCCCATAAAAGACAAGATGTGTATCCTTAGTGGGTATCCAAGACGTGTCTCATTGATGCTCCTTGCCTTGCATGAAAGCTCCTTTGGAGGAATCCAGTCCCTCATCTGGGTCACAAATGACTCTGACTTAGGCAGCATAGGTTGAGGAGGACCAGAGCATGAAACTTAAGACAATGTGCAAATGTTTTCAGGCCTCAAAAGGAAAAGAGAAGAGAAAAAACTAAAAGTCCAAACCTCCAGTTACTTCCCTCTTCAATTTGTTTTTCTCAGTAAAATTGTTTACTTTTTTCTCTAGGACTCCAGTTGCATAACTGCAAATTTCCTTAATGTCTTAGCATAGTAATTTCATCTCTAATTTATGAATCCAAATAAACCCTGTTTTCTTTCCCATACTATTAGCAAAAAGACAAAAATGGATGTAGTATCAGCCTCTCATGTGTGCAGAGTAACATGTACAGGCTGACTGCATCCTCATTGAAAGTTAATCTCACTTTCACATAGGTGTTATTTTACTGCATCCAGTAGTATTCCTGGCATCCTTTGCTGTTGCTACGTCAGAAAAAGACTTGCTAAACTTCAACACAACTATTGATCAGAGTAAGCACTTGCTTAAGCTAAACCCATGGGTTATGACAGAGGAGCAGCTCAGAGACTTGTGCTGATGGATGAATAGTTCCATGAGGGCTCAGAAGACTTTTAAACACGTGTATCTGTGGAGCATCTGCTGGTGTGGTGCCAGGAGTGTGAGTCTAGCAAACAGCCACCAGGAAAGCAATGCTGATATCAGCCTGTTACAAAACCAGCACTGATCTCAGGCAGCTTTTCGTGCATGTTGTACACCTGCAGTCCTTGCTGGGCTTACTTGAGTGAGCTCGTAACCTAGGGAGCCTAGTTACTAGTGGCTGTAGCACCCGATAGCTCAGTGTGGAGTTGGGATCTAAGCATGCACCACCCACCTTTGGCCTCCGCGGTCTGTGCAAAATACTACGCTACAAAAAAAGCTGCATTGATAGCAGTTACCTGATAAAATTTGTATACACAAGTAACCTGTGTATGTCTAGACACAATGTCTACATGCCATCTCAATCAATTCCATTTTCATTATGGTACAGGATGAATTATGACAGCAGTAAAACCTAATTTGAACTGCAGCTGAAGAGGGCTAGGGGGAGGTGATATTCTGGTTTACCATACAATCCTCCAGAGAGAAGAGTTCAGATTTATCTTAGGTTATATAACAGAAATGAGGTTAGCAGATTTGGTCTAATCCCTCTTGGACATGCCCACCACAGAGCATGGAATAATGTGGATAACTGTCTGTCCGCATGCTTGCTGACGGCTTTGCTACTGCAGCAGCAGAACGCTGTTAAGCCAGGATCCCAGATCAGGCACTGAGGCTTGTGCAGCCTCTGTTTTAAAAGCTGTTCCAAGATCTCTTGGCCTCAGAATTGTCAAGAACACGAAGAGCAGCCTGGTCCCTTAGAACAAACAAAAAGGGCCCAATCCTTTGTTATTTTGTGAACACTGTTTTTGCTTTGCTCTGACATTACAACTGAGTTGGATAATTAGGCTGATTGGCCTAACTGAGGACTTTGTTTAGAGGGGTGTTCTTGGGGCAACACTGAATACCCTAAGCCAACCCTGCCATACATGTAAACTACAAACTCTTTTTTGCAGTCTAACTGACCAGTCCATCCTTTATGCCACAGCAGGCAACTGGCAGTGAATTGGAGCAGCTCTAAACGTTCTTTGTGGTGGATTAGCCTGGTCCTTGGCTGAAAAAAAGCACATCAACACACATTAGAGGCACTTTTCTCAATTCATGAATCATATCAGCACAGGTCAGAGAAAACTAAGGCTGTCCTAATCCTCAGGGAATTAATTTAATATACAAACAAACTGATAAATACACTACATAAACTGACTGCTGTAACTACTTCTGGGGCAAAAATTCACGGGTGACCAACACATCCTATGGAGGAAACACGAAACGTCTCCTGAGACCGCAGAAGTGAAGGGCTCTGTGTGGGCAGGTGTAGCAGTTGGGAATCGGGCTGTGACACCACTTAACACGTGCTGTCACTGGAATGCTGGCTGAGCTCGAATGACTGCAAGTGGCAAAGGCTGCTAGGGTTGCACCTCCCCTGTGGACAGGTAGCACTTCCAACCCCTTTGGTGCCCCTGAACAGTGTGTGGCAAAGCCCAATTTAGTAGAGGCACGTTCAGAGGGCACAATGGCACCTGCTAAATCACTACAATGATTTCCTGCAAAACCTTTATTTTCCTAGCCAGCCGTGTACTGTATTGATCAGTGACGGTTGCTGCAAGAAGGTAGGGTGATGCAGCTCGTAAATCCTGCATGATGCGCTCATGTGGAACACAGTCTGCAGAAAAACTACAAAAAAGTAAATGTGTGTTTACTAATTTGTTTCCAGCCTGGATGGTATCAGTGGAAGTTGTGCTTAAATACAGTGGACAGACTTGTAACCTTGTAATAACAGTATTGCCGCACAAAGATTTAATTTTTTAAGCTTATATTTCTGTAAGATGGTTTCAAGCAATAAAGCATCAAAACCTACTGCTTTGACTTTGCTCATGTCCAAGACAGAAGCCTGACAGCTTAAAAAAATATTAATTGCAAATGAATTCTTAAGGTATGATGCCCTGCCGTCTGCGTGATTATCAGGAGATTACTGTGTTGCTACAGTGCCCTTTCTGGTTACCTAAAAGGTTGTGCTTTTTCTGCGCCTGTTTCAATCCCAGTATCCGCTGTTTAAGCCTGTGGACTACAGGTTACCATCGCAGGAGCCGGTGGGGCTCGGGGAGGAGGGCGGCGCACCGTGACAGGGACAGGCGAGAGGTCACTGCGGGAGCAGAAGCCAAATTAGCTGGAAGCGCTCAGGTCCCGGCCCCCGAGGTGCCGGACCTTTGGCGAAAACACTGTTTTGGCGGATGGCAGGGTTCGTTCGTGCGGCCAGGGCAGCGAGCCCTTAGGCCGCACGGCC
>VXBU01011902.1:213363-231882 GCA_013400315.1 Bombycilla garrulus | reverse complement strand
CCCCGCGGGCCTCGGGATAGCATTCTGGGCTGGCGCGGTAGCGGAGAAGGAGTGCGGCAGCCTGAGACGGGGGAGGAAGTTGTTACTATAATCGGGGTTTTAGACTGTAAACTTTGTTTTGCACGTGTAAAGTTTAATTTCGGTGCCGCCTTGGAGGCTGCGATGAGAGACACGGGGCGGCGCCTCGGGGGTGCCCCTCCGAGTGCAGCCCCATCACCGGCTGTGCTAAAGGTGGAACCGGCCCGGCAGGGGCAGCGGGACCCCCGCATCGCCGCTTTTGTCTGGGGTTGCCGGGGTCCCGCTCACCAGCCCTGCAGCTGCGCGAGTTGGTGCAAATTGCGGCTGTATCGTCAGTTTGTCGAGACCGAAGGAAACTTAAGGCATAGCTTTGCTCTGTCGTCCGATCGTGCGCCGTGTGTATTTTTGTGCTTCAGTTAATAATCTGCGAACAGCTTAATGGCTCTGTAGTGCCAGAGGAATTGGTTTTCTCCATTTACTTCAGCAGGCCTGAGTGAAGCTGGTGTTCTGACTGCTTTTTTCAATGCATTGACAAGAGAGAAGAGGATTTAACTTGGCAGCCTGAACAAATGCTCTATCAAAGGTTTCCTAAGAGACAGTAGGAGTGCTGGGGTGATGAATGACCTGGGGTAGTTTTAGGGTGCTACCTATGCAAGCTTTCTTTTAAATATGAAATGGCCATTTAGAGCTCTGAATAAAACTGCGCGCATCAGAAAGGCGACAGGCTTATAAAATTTAAAAGGGCAAAAGCCCATTAATGCTGTGGCAAAGCTTTGGCTCCCAGCTCTGGTTGAGTAGTTCCAACTGCCGTGAAGTGCCAAAGTTTTTAAGGAATCTTTAGCAACAGCTTCTCTCGAGCTGTGGAACGGACCTTGGCCTTGCACAGTGGAAGTTTAATGGTGCAGCCTCTCCTCCCCACACAAGGTAGGAAAGGTGAGGGCAGTAGGCAGGTGTGAGGGCACTGGGGATAACCTAGGGGTGAAGCAAAATCAGAAGGACAATAAAAAAATAAAAAGCTGTACGCTGGAATGTATGGCTAAAGCGATCTGCTGGTGGGAACCTGTTCAGGTTTTGGTAGTGGGGCAGTAACATGGCACAGTGGGTAACTCAAAAATATTACTAGCACCAGCAGAAAAGTTTCACAAAGGAATGTGGCAAAGCTAAACACTTTTGAGAAACTAATCCCTCTGACGAACATAGTTGGTCGTGGACTCAGAGCTCCACTTCCTTCTGTTGACTGGGGAAAATGTACTATGGCATCAATCTTCTCTTGGCGGGGCCTGGTGCAGGTTTGTGAATGCCAGAAGACTCGCTGTGACCTTTTTCTGTTCCAAACTGAGGATGTTGAAACACCAGCCATCAAACAAAAGAGACATTGAAAGCAAGATCTGCAATGGAGCACGTGTGACTTTGAGGCTAGCTGAGTGCATTTGGTGGCCGTTTTCCTCAGAGTTAGGGGTGGGGAGGAGGAGAAGGAAAAGGTCGCTTATTTTTACAATGAGGCTGTGGAAAGCCTGACTTGAAATCCCATAGTCAAGTACTTTTTTTACCTTTTTAAGTGTTGTCTCAAAGTGCCTCGATTTCTGCTCTTTTTACATATGTATCTATAATTGCTACATTACAAGAGGTGGATTATTTTCCCCATGCTTGCAAGGAGAACCAGGAATTTTGCAGAATCCACTGCATAGAAAAAAAAAAAGCTTTAAAAAATGTCTTTAAGATTATGTTTTGAAACAATGAAGAATTTCCTGGGATTGAATTGACTGACAGATTGTGATTTTTATCTATACAAGATACCACTACCTCGAAAAGTGGCTGATTTCAAGATTATTCTGTAAATAGTAATTTAAATTCATTTTGGACTTTCCGAATTTAAGAAAAACACCTTTGGGACCAGTTGGTATAGGTATCTAACCTGCCAGTTACACTCATGTCAACATGGACAGATGCTTTTATTGTTTGCATTGTTTACAGTTCACAATACCTTAAATAAACGTTGATCATGATTGGAAACAATAATTGAGTCTGTGGCAAAGGATCAATGAAAACTTTGTTTCAGGAAAGAAGTGAGTTGCTGTGTATATGTACAGAGAATGTTTTGTGCTCTCTGAGATGAAATAAATCTGCGATCTTAGTATGGTGTACAATTCTGGTTTTAGATTATTTTAAGAAACCCTCAAAAGATAATGGATCAATTTTTGCAATATCTGGATGGTTTCTCCTATACAAGGAGCAGAAAGGCAAAGCTCTGTAGCATAGTTCCATTCAAAACTTTTCTTGGAAGTTGCTTGCCCTTTGCCCCAAATCTCTTCCACTTTTATGGGCTCCAAAGGTTTTCTGTTGGAAAAAAAAAAAAAAAAATAAAAGCCAAACAAGAACCAAACCAACACCCCAAACCCTGATGGAGGCAGTTACATCACTGATACTATAGTTGGAGACAAGGTTGGCTGGTTTTTAGCAACTTGATGTTTGTACTAGCAGCCTAGAAAACCTGGTTTCTCTCCTGAAAAGGAAGAAAAATGGATCTGGGAAAGGAAAAAAGTTGGAATTCCTTTTGCCATCCCCAGTGTTGTTGATAGTTTTGAGAACAACAGGGATCCAGCCTTTTTCTGGTCACACAGAAGATAATGTGAGTGTGAGAAATGGAGGTAGTGGCTGGCCAGGAACTCGTGGTGCCTGCTGTGCTGCTCTAACAAGGTGGGTGATCAGATGCTGCAGGAGGTGTGAGCTTGGGTTGTTATGGCTTTACCTGGGAAGCCTGTTTCTCATAAATAAGTAGGACTGCAGTTAATGCCTGTGGTAGCAAAGTTGACCACTGTGCAATTGGCTAATTTGTTCACTCCTAGTTAGACCAATTTTTGTGAAATTCTATCTTCTATTACAGCAAAGCGACGAGAATATTGCTGAAGAGTTTATGTTGGTTTATGCTTGTTCCTTTCATCTGCCTGTTGTGGGACAAGCAGCACAAGCCCTTTTTATCCATTTAGGTGTGTTTTCTGGGAAAACACAGTAAACAGCACAGTGGTGTTCAATCTGTGGTGTTCAATACAGAACCACCACAGATAGACTTCCTCCTCAGGTATTGTATGTTTTCCTTACACTCAATTCACATCTTCACTCCAAGCATAAGTAAGTTTTCCTGCTGATGACAAGTTGAGGCTGTCAGTGGTATTAGAAATAATTCTGTCTTTAAATAGTGTCTTTGGTTTAAAAGGTTGTTTTGCTGTATTGATTTCCTCCTTCGCCCTTCTTACTATAAAGCAGAAAATTCTTATGTAGCAATTTTCAATTCATCACTTCCATTTGGTTTCACGTGATCATTAACATTCAGCTTGGCTAATGTTAGGAAAAGAGAATATAGGCTGCTAGGGAAATGTCCAGGCAATGAGTTGTAATGGATCTCCACAGCTAGACTGTTGGAGGCAGTAGTGTATTATGAGAGTAGGAGATGGCCTTACACTTGTTACGTGTTATTTTTGGTTCTAATCGTTTAAGATATACTGAAGTCTACGTTGCTTGCAAAGATGAAGTTTCCTGGCTTCAGTATAGTGGCTCTGCCCTTCCCTTTATGAAGCAGGGCAGATTTCTGTGGGTATTAAGCATCCAATAAAAAAAAAAGGAAAGTTGTTCTTAGACAGACAAAATCACTTTCAACCTAATTTCTCCAGTAAGTGTCAATAGGAATTAAGTTACTCCACAGGGAATGACTCATTCTTTAAAAGAACTTGCCCTTCTGAAGGCTCACATAGGTGATCACTCCTTCTGGAATACCTGTAGTTTCCTTCAGTTCCTTATACATTTTAGTTCTGTAGCAGAGGACAGAGGAAGTAATTTTTACTCCTGTAGTGAATGGTGTAACATCCAAGAAATCCTTT
The DNA here is from genome assembly GCA_013400315.1 of Bombycilla garrulus. Classification (NCBI taxonomy): domain Eukaryota; kingdom Metazoa; phylum Chordata; class Aves; order Passeriformes; family Bombycillidae; genus Bombycilla; species Bombycilla garrulus. Next base: position 227,989 of record VXBU01011902.1, on the reverse strand, counting down.
CCAGTTGGTGATGGTTGATGCATTTTTAAATCAGGTTTAGGATCTAGTGAAATACCTAAGCTTGAAAAGGGACTTCTGCCCTTTACACAGATAATTCTATGGATCAAGCTGGTTTGCATTTTGTCTAGTGTACTAATATGTTGGGGTAGTCACATACAACCTATCACAGTAACATTCTATTAACATAAATGTGGGAAGCATGTTCCCTGGTTGGTAATCCAGGGTTTGTTTTGACTCTGCAGACCAGCTTTGACTTGGTTCCCAAAGGAATCAAAAGCTGGAAGGCTCCTGACTCAATACCAGGCAGGCGGAGGGAGGAAAAGAAATTGCTCAAAAGCTATTGATATGCACAGTGCTACAAACCTGTGCAAATTTCATAAAAGTATGAGTTTGTATTACCTCTACTGCTCATTGTTAGTCTATATAAGAGGGTTCTTATTAATTTCTTTGTTTGCTTGTTTGTCCTGGCTTATGTCAGTGGATGGTGGAGACCTGATTTATAACTCATGTCCTCATGCTAAGACATCCTCCTTCAGTCCTGTGAGACCTACCCAGGCGATCGTCCAGCTGCCTGATCTGTAGCCAGTTGTGTTCCCCTGTCCCTGTAGGGCTGCGTGCCAGTTTCTTGGTAGCCAGTATTGGCTGTGGGCACCGAGGGACTGCAGTTGCTCTAGGCCTTTTTTTATTTCCAGGGAAAAGCAGCACTGCTGTGGGCCTGACTTCAGAAAGGGGAACAGCTCTAACATACAGATAATACACGTGTTGTCAAAGATTGCCGGAGAATGAAAGCCACAGAAGTGATGCATCTGATAAAGTCATGCAAAACCAGTATGGAGATTGTTTGTTGTCTTTATTTGGTGTTCTTCAAATCTTACTTGTTCTCATGTTCTCAACTCTTTGCCTAGTAACTGGTAAACTCTTCTGGTGATTTAGTTTAGTAGTCAGCTTGGTCCAGATAGCATTAGAGAATACCGACTGCTTGATCTAATGCACAAATGTGGGGAAACTGTCTGGTTCATATGGCAGCTCTTGGTACTGTGAAATACTGTTTGTCATCTTTGCTGATTAGGTAAAAACAGGAGGAGTAAGAGAAAAAGCAATACCTTGACAACAAGTTTGTGTTGTCTTCTGGATTCATGTACCTTTCATTCCTTTGAGACGTCGGGGCTCCGATGACTGACTGGCTGGCACTGTGAACGTTATCTGTCTTAGAGATTTCTAGATAGTCTCACAACTAATCAGAAAGCATTATTTATTGGGACTGCAGTGACATAGATATATGACAGAATAGCAGGGGCTTCAATTGGCCATTTAGTAGCAAAAACAGTTCCCTTGATGTGTATCTGTTTGTTTCTTGGCTACATTCCTGATTCTCTCTGAGAACAGTGGAGTCTTTTAGGCTGCTCTGAAATATGTACCTCTGTATCTCCATCAGTAAATTTTGCAGTGCAGGTTTCTCTTCTTGTGTTTTTGAATACCCATTCTGAAAACTGATTTATTGTGTAAATAAGGGCACCATGAGATGAGGGAGAAGTGCAGGACCGTGCTGAGGCTGACACTGTGGGGCAGTTGGTGCTTGAAAAGGTTTGAAATGGGGACTTCCCTGGAAATTGTCTGGTCTCACACTGACAAAAGGGCATTTCAGAGTCTACCTCACCAAAAGCAGAAGTCGTTGTAAGCTTGTGAGATGTTTTTATGGCTTTGATTTTGTTCTCTTCCCCTGAGACTCTTCTCTTGGTCATGACTGTTGTCCCACAGCCGCCTGCTAGATGGGCATTCACCAGCTCAAAGGTTACCATCTGCTCTTGGTTATTTTAGAGGTGTTGAGAGTGTGATTCGTGAGGGGAAAAATCCACCACAAGAGAGTTGAATGACAGGGAGGAGAGGCTTGAACCCTGAGTTGCAAGACCTCCACCCCTCCAACTACAGCCACTTCATTGAGGAAAGGAGAGAAATTTATCAACTGCTGTCCTGCTGCACCTGTGCCCAGTTTGAGCAGCACTTCTGTTTGTGCAGCCCGAAGGTGGGACGCCCCCACAGATAATGGGAAAATAAGAAATGCCTTAAATATCACTGCTTTCACGTAAGCCTTAGTTTTCCTGAGTATTGCACATCTCTAAGATCTTGGCTATTGTAAATGACAAAAAGAAGCCTTATAAACATGAAAATTTCCTTAGAGAATGCATTTGCTGAAAATGCATTGCAAAATGCAAGTTCCTGCAGCTAAACTATTTTGACAATATTTTTAGGTGAACGGAAGAGCCATTTGATTATCTCCTCCTGTCCTGCCAAACTGTGCCAACCCTACCTCCCCCTAAAAAAAAAGGGGGCAAGAAAATGCTTTAAAAAGCAGTTTTAGAGACTTTGTTGACATTGAATTCTTTGGAATGAGCAGTTTGTTTATACATCTACCCATATATAAAAGAGAAGAGTTTATTATTCTGCAGGTTTGCAGGGGAAAAGAAGAGTGATATGGTTGTCAGGCAGTCTACCCTGTCTCTTAGTGTCCTTCTTGTAAATTCTGTGTTTGTTTAATGCTTATAACTCTTTTCCCAGCAGTGGGATCACAGAAATTAACTTCTTTACAGCTGTTACACAGCTTATGCTTAGGTCTCCCTTACAGCAACCCAAGGCTTTCCCCAAGCTTTTTCAAGTAAATCTTCTCTTCTCCACTTAGCACAGGTTGATGCACTTTACATTTAGTATATATATTTTTAAAAAAAAACCTGTAATTCTCATTCTAAAGGATGTCTGGCCAATGCACTGTCACCCTGTACATGCTTTTGTGATCCTGACTATCTGCATGCTCAGTTCAGTGTCCTTTTGAGTGCTTTACAAAACCAGCAAATCTTACCTTTCTGTTTCACAGAAAACCAATATGCTGAGTTGCAGTGGGCACTTATGTGCAGATGTTGATGGTAGTTCTGTGGCTAAAAAGGCAAATTCAATATGTGTTGCACTGTCAAGGCTGTTTCTCAGCAAACTAGTGTTCAAATTGATCCCATTCACAAGTCCCTTTGTGCTTATGAGATATCCACTCTGATATGTCTCACCTGGTGAGATTTAAAGCAGCTCTCAGTCCTGCTTTTAGATGTTTGTTTCAGGAACTGTACTTGGGTCTTGGCTTGTTCTCTCAAGTGTGAGATTTCTCCAAAAATCTACATCACTTTAAAAAGTATTGGGTTGCAATCCAGCTGGAGTTAGATACCATTAGAGATGGGAGCCTACTAGCTTTCCAAATGAATGCGTCGCTTTGGCTTTTGGCACTGTAATACTCTGACATCTCTCACATTAAAATCATAACAGTATTATGTAAGGAGAAGTTATTTTGGGTCACCAGCAGAGCCCTCTCAGACTTCATTAAATCAGCCTTGCAAGTTAAAGCACTTGGGCTCCCATCTTCTTGCTGCAGCTTTTTGGCAATGTACGTGTGTGGGTGCTGTGTCCTTTCTCAGTCATTTGCCCTCTGCTTTGCTCGGGCTGCGTCGCTGGCTCTGAACCTGCTTCTGCCACAGCAGTTCGTGTGGCTGTGGGGGGCCCTCAGAGGAAGGGCTTGCTCAGCACTGCCTTCCACTCCACAATCCCAGCTGCTTTGAGGTGGGACGGGGGGAGGGAGAGACCGGGGGCCTCTGTGATGCTGCTGCTCCGGGCTCTGTGGCAGCAGGTGGACAGGAGTTGTGTGGGAAGCTGGGTATCCATGAGGGCTTCAAACTCCACTAAACAAAGTCCCACCTCTGCAGCTGGCGCTTGCTTGTTTATGTGTAACTCAGGAGTCACTGTTTCATTTGGCCTTGTTATTCTTTAGCAAAGGACAAGTGAAACACCAGCTGTTGGTGACCAGCAAGAGACAGAGTAGGAAATGAATCCAGGGGAACCTTTGCAATGTTTGTTGATAACAAATACTTAAACCTGATGTTTAGCAAAGGTACAGTTTAGATATGAAAGATGCCATACTTGAACTTGTGTGAGCATTATAAATGCTTTGGAGACCGATCCTTGCCTTCTGAGTGGTGCTTGGGTATGAATTAGGCATAAAGGGATGGCCATTCAGAGATGGCTTATACTTCAGAAGGAGTCAGCAGCAGGACAGAAGATAAATATTTTAAAACATCTTCATGAAATTGCAGTGTCCTCAAAGTCTGTGCAGCAGGGAGAGCAGAGCTGCTGGATTCCACTGCCGGTGGCACTGGCTGGAGCTGTGCAGGTTGGGAGAGTGGAAAGGGCCCCTGGGGCACAGAGCAGATGGTGCTCGGCGCTGCACAGGCTTGGGTGAGGCAGTGGTTCTTTCTGCAAAGGGCAGTGCTGCGGATGGTTAGCGCTTCAGAGCTTTTCTGATTAAAATGGGTTCTGAAAATATTTGCAATCATTTTTATTCTGCCTGTTTTCATGGCAGATTGTCCTTCTGTAAAGGAAGCAGCTGAAAAGTACCTGGGAGGTGTAGGGGTCTGCAGGAAAGAGAAGGACAAGGTTGAGGTGGAGGAGGTGGCTGCCGCTGGAGGGTTCACAGTGGGACTTTGAGGAACAGGCTGGGGGGAAATAAATGAGTGCCTTAAATTTGGGATTGTGCCCATTGTCTTATCCTTAAACAAGGTTGTTTTATCCCCAAAGAAATACAAAAAAATACTGAAAATTTAAGATTCATCTGTTGATGTTTCTTTTATTAACAAATTGGTGCTTGGAACATGTATTTTTAAGACTTTGGCGTGTTTCCTCTTAGTTCTCCTAGAGCATAGCTGCTCTGACAGAGTGGTGGTTGGTATGCTGCGTTTAAGGCAGTGTTTCGTAACCTTTGGATATCTGCCTTTAGCTCTCTCATGGGCTGGGCTGGGTCCCTGTAAGCCCCACGCAGCTGGAGTGGTTCACCCAAGAGAGCTCAGTGTCTGTGTGCCCAGAGCTGGGAGCACCAGGCGTGTGCAGGTAAACACATTAACGAGCTGAAATGAGGATAAAGTCGATGATAGTCAGGCTGCTATTGTGTGGTGCCCAGGCTGTGCCATGGTGACTAAGATGCTGTGATGGTTTCCTTATTGGCCACCATCTGTCTGCTCCTGGCTGGAGCTTTTTGGCTGGCACTCTGCCTTCGGAGAGGAACCAGTGCTGCCTCGGTCCAGCACCCAGTGCGGGAGTCTGGGCTGGGTAAGGAGGGAACGATGAATGCCCAACAGGTTCCTGGTCATAGGTGTGTGATAGACTGGTTTAATCATTTGGGAAAAAAACCCCAAACTTCTGACACAGAGTTTTCAGTGTATTCTTAGAGGTTTTGCATCCTAAATGCATGTGTCAATCATTTAATCTTTTTAAACTTTTTTTGCAACACCTTTTGTGAAAGAGAATCTGGTACCAATGCCTAATTTTAGAGTATTAGTGTTTTGAAAATTTCAATGAAACTTCACATGTTTCTAGCAGTTTTTATAGTGTTATACAACTTGAAATTCAGATGTAAAAATTTGAATTTGGTCACCCAAAAAGAAACAGCATGTCAGTATGGAGTCTTACGCCTTTTTCTGAAATTGCAGCTATGGCCCTCAGTATGTCTTTCTCAATAAAGAGAAATGTGAATCAAAAATACTTGTAATGTTGCCAGTATCTTGTCCTAGCGATATCACAGCATATTAAATCATAAAAGAAAGAAATAGTACGTATCTCCTGCCATATGAAAAAAAATATATATTTTAGAGTATATATTTGCTCTAGTCATGCTTCTCCTCAGTGTTCATGAATTCATACCTTATTTTGCTGTAGAAACTGGCAGCCAACATTACTTGAGAAACTGTTTATACAGGAAATTAAATATTGGGGAGTCAAACTCCCACTTTATCTGTTGCACCCAACTTAGTAATATTTTGTAGTAAATGAAAGGTGAATACGTATACCCCAACCTCTCTTTGCTTTCCTTCATTGTTTGATAAGGCTAAATCCCCCAAAGGGAATGAAGAGGCAGAGATTCTTTGGCAGTTGATCTATTTGTGTTTTTAACATAGAATATTTTTAGCCTGAGATGCAAAAATATGTACTTTTGTATTGAAAGAGTCTGTTGTTTCCTTTTATTTTAAACCCTGGACGAGAAACAAGATGTCAGAGCTATTATAATGCAGCCCAGTAATTAACATATGTTGGTCTGCCTCTGCCAGGGATTTCTTATGAGTAATGCAAGTTGCACAAGTCGAGGAGTCAGGTGGTTTGTCAGTGAAGAATCATACACATACTTGAGTGATCAGATCCTAGAGACACCATCTGAGGATAGAATGCGTATCTGTGTTTGAATCTAAGAACAATTATAGTTTAAATGACCTCTCAGCTGCCTTAAGTTTAAAAGTACAGATAAAGTCAGCTTTTTCGTGATAGATTTTTTTTCCCTAATTGGGCATATATGACCAATTCTGATCTATTTTCCTAATAAGTGTTATGGGAAAGAAATGGTATATTGTGGATTTAAGTAAGTAAAAGATTCCCGAACTCTGAAATGTGCTACAATTAGTGTTCTTTCTACGAGGAGATTTTGTTCCTTAACCTGAGAGGAGACTGTTGCACACCAACTCATGGTTTGAGGTGTGCTCACAGTTAGTGAGTGCCTCTGCTGCACAGCTCTCTCAATGTGACCCCATCATCTTGGCTGAAGGGACTGGAGCATGGGGATGTAATAGGATCAGTCAATATCTGCATATTTTGCAAGTATTAACAACTTACAAACATCAGACCTTCTTTGGTAGTTTATCACCACAGTGTAAAATCATCATTTTTTTTCTGCTTCGAGTTGTGTTTAATTTGTAGTTTATATTTTGATACTATCTGTTCAGCTATAAATCAATCTTGACTGTGACAGTGAGGGCCTTCAGGCTACCTTTTGGTTGTAAATTCACAATTGTTTTTGCCTTGAGTGCTATTTTCAAGCTATGCAGTGTGGATAGTCTTGAATAAAAGAACTTTCAATATAGGAATACAGCATTTTGGTGCTTAGACGAATGATTAGACTAATTTAAGATTGCAATCCTTAACATATTCAGCCCTTAGAACAGACATACCAAATAATTTTAAATAATAATAAACTTGAATTCTTTTGCAAAATCTGCCTTTAGTACCCTGCTTAGGGTTCATATTTTCAGGTTTTGTCTTGGCTCACAAGCACTAGAAACTCAATGGACAGAGATGCTGTTATAATTGGTTCACTTAAGGAGCTGGAGCTTTAGACTACCCAAAAGTACTGTTAGACAGCTCCAGGACTTGTTTCTCACTTTCTGCTGCGTTTTCACTAGTGGTGGGTCCAATTCACCCACAGAGGGTGTTTGCCACCCTTTCTCAAAACATGGTAGTGCAATCTGCACTCATACTTAGTAACACTGCTTGCCTGTTTTTCTAATCATTGAGAAAAACTTGTGGCTTCCAAAAAATTAAGTAAGGACTGCAGTGGGTCAGAACTTGTGATTTGCAAAATTTTAATGTCTAGAAAACTCTTGAGATCTCTAAAAGTGAAATTTTTGGATGTAAATTTTTTTCTCCTTCCACTGTCATTATTCTAAACTGGGCAGATTCAGCAGCTTTTGAGGAGTTGCTGGAGAACCTGACTAGTTTGTGGGGGGAAATAGCTGGCTGAGAAAAATACATGGTGAGAAGGATGTAGCTGCATTTACTGCCGTAGCAACATTTTGGCCATAGAAAGTAAAACTGCTGAACTTGTGTTAATATTTATTGTGCATTCAAATACCTGTCGGAAGGCTTTGTGATCTATGGGTACTATTTTTATCTTCATTTACAAATCAGCAGGTGTTCACAGGCCTGTTGGACATCCATCCTTTTGAGGCGTTTATGAGTAAACGTTTCTGGCTGTCATAATTTTGGTTGGTCAAGTTCACATTAATTGCTGCACTCTGTGCAGTTGTTCTAACGTTTAAATACTGCCTGCGAGTAGGTTTGATTAAAATTATGTCTCTAGGTGCTCACTAAATACCTTTGATACCTCACCTACAAACAACTGTAGAATTGTTGGTGAGAATGACAGCTGCAGGCAATAAACGAGGACAGTAATAGAAGTCTCAGTGCTGGAGAGAGCATCATAAATCATGAGGTGAGAGCAGCGTGTGCGCTGACAAATCGGTGAGCAGCTGCAAACAGCGTTTTCCAGGTAAGAATTATTGCACTTGCTCCTGATAACTGCTCAGAAACCACCTCTTCCTTGTATGTGGGTGACTTTGCCCCTGCACAGGTACTCACAGCAGTGTAAGCTGTTGAGCTCTAGTATTTTGCCTGGGAATGGTGTTTTGTGTGGTGTAAGCTACATGTTGTACACGGGACCTTGGTTTTCATCCAAGGCATATTCAAGTGTGAGTTTTCCCTTTCAAGGAGGAAAATCCCCATGCTTATTGCAGCAGATGAGTTATTTGATTTCGTTTCCTCAGAGACTTTGGAGAAATGTTCTTGACAGGTAGAGAGAAGGAGATGTATTTGGATGGTTTTAACAAGCTTGCTTTGTTAGCCCTTGCTGGGTGGAGTTTGGAGGAGGTACATATTCTTCAAAAAATAAATGAAAAATAATATACTGGAATGATGCTGTTTAAGTAAGGGAGGTGATAATCCAGTCACATAGAACGCAGTCTTGCTTTTCTACTGGAAGGGAGATGAAAACTATTTTAATGAAATGATGATGGGAAACAGATGGCAAAGAGCTAGCAACTGAAATATTTTTTGAACACTAGAAAATAAGTGTCAAACACATGTCCTATAATGTAATTATTGCTAAAAGCAGAATGTGTCAGAATATGTTTTAAAGTGTTCAGATCTTTTTTTATATGTATTTCAACCTTAATCTCTTGGGCTTTGCTTAATAGACTTTAATCTTGATAAATTAATGGCTTAGAAGTTTTGATGACCAGAAGTTACTGCCACTTTGCTTAGACAAGTGAATGTGACACCAATGCCCTGCTCCAGAAAGGTACTACAGCTGGCAGACATTCGTAGCTTTAATATGCAGCCTTGCAAGGCTACCCTTTGGAGTTCATATGTTCTCAGCTGGTTGTCCACGATGGGAGAAGTGGCTAACACACACAGGCATGTTAGGACTGTGTGGGTAGCTATACTAACTGCAGAAGAGTAGAAGCACTTACCCTTAACAAGGCACAGCTGTGTCCAATAAGGGTGAGAGATATCAAAGAGGGAGTTGCTGGCCCAGGGTTAGTTGGAGTCTGCTGGCTGAGCTGTGAGGAGGAAGGGTCAGGTAGCCAGGCAAGGGACAGGAAAGGTAAGCTGCTGTCCAGGGGACGGACAAGGTCAGGTTGTCTGGGTGAGGGACAGAAAGGAGTTAGCTGGTTGGGCAGAAGGAAGAAGAAGCCAGAAGGCTGCATGGTGCTGCCCAGGGAAAGGGCTGGGTGGTGCTGTCTGAGGCTTTGCTTACAACTCCTGGGAATGCTTGGGCTTCCCATCTAACTAAAAAGTTTTAGTCCCTAAGGAAATAGGAGTCAGAAGGCTGTGTGATCTTGCATGTGGAAAGTTTAGCACTCTAAACAGTTTTATGTCCATCTCGACTATGCCGTATGCTGTGACACACGTGACTTATGGTCACAGGCAGCCACGACAAGGCTGCAGTGTGGGCAGGGAAGCCTCAGCTGTGGGTGCTGCTGTGTGTCTGGCTCAGGTGTGAGGCTCCCGTGGCTCTGGGCCTTGGGGAGCACAGCTCCAGAATGCAGCACACAGGTGAATACCGGGAGCCCGAACAAGCACTGCCCTGGGCTTCTGCAGGTGTGACTGCTACAGCAGTGCCTGGCGGTGGTGTCCTGTTTTCACTGTGACAGTGGTACTTGAGTATCTGCAAGGAGTTCAAACAGTTTTGCTGTGGTTATAGTTAGAATGTAGTTGTCTTTCTGTTGTACTTGAAACTGTTTACATAAATCACGCAAATAAAGCATTCATTAGAAATGGTCCTTTGAACAGAATGTTAAATATGAAATAATTGTGTCCCAATTTACACCCTACCCCTTCCCCCCTACTGGGCAGCAGGATTTGATCACTGGATTGAGAGAAGACTTTTGTGTTTCTGGAATGTTTTTATTGTGGCTGGTTTTGTTGTTTCTTTGTTTGTTTTCTTGTTAAGGTTCATTTTCAGCTGACTTAGCTAGGATTGATACCCCTGTCTTCGACTCTCTGGTTTCCGCATCAATGAAGGGAACATTAGGAACACCCCAGCTAAGCAGATGGAAGGCCAGGACCTCCTTTTGAGCTCAGTTCAACAGGCTTCAGGCTGTGACACTTCTTTCAGAGTACCCAGGCACCTCACAGTCCCCCCAAAAAATTAAGAGTATTTTCATACACCTCAGAACAGTACAACAAACTCATTTTCTAGAAACATTTTTTTCTTCTATAGAATATTCTTCTGACATTGGCAAGTGTACAAGAGAAGCTATTTTTCTGAGTTTTTATGTTTATGTAACATAGCCAATGTATTCAGACACCTTCACGTGCATTTTTTTTTTTTTCTCTAAGTCCCATTGAACTGAATACCTCTTACCAGCCTCACCTGATTTAATACTGAGTTTGCTGACGGGTACCATTCATCAGCTGGTGGCATGGTGACTTTTGGAAAATAAACTGGAGAATATGTAAGTGTGCAGGCTTTGGTACTAGCAACACAGGGCATTGACCATGGTGTCCCTGGCATGGACACATTCCTTCCCTTTCCCCCATCCTGTGTGCTAGCCGGAATAACAGGGGAGGGTGTGTAGGTGTGCTGGCTCCTATCTGTGCCTCTTCTCACTGTCTCTCAAAGGAATCGATAAATTGTGTCCTGGAGGTGGTGCTGACTGCCATTAACACAGGGCTGATGGGCATCAGGAAAGGTAGGGTGGCATGGAAGCCAGTGCACCGCTGTATATGGTCAGCATCTTGAATGGCTATCTTCACTCACTTCTGGACAGGAATAAATGCTGCTGTTAATGCTGAACAGAGCTGTACCATGATGTCCAGTGTGAATGTGCTGCTCTGTGAGAAAGGTGGACAATCCCTCTCTCCATCGTGTGGTTTTGTGCCATCAGGACTACTTAAGCCTCTCAGTTCCCTGCTGCATGTTATTCCCATCCTTATGCTGTGTTAGCACAAATATTTGTGCAGGTGCACAATGAATCAGACTGCTGAACTGATGAGGAGGAAAACAAAAAAACCCTTTTGTGTTTCTTATACGTTTTTTCCCTAGTCTGTTTCCCTGTGTGCCTGCACCAATCACCCGTGAGCAGCACATGGGCTCGTGTGGCAGGCGTGGAGGCAGGAAAGATTGCTTTAACTTGCCCTCCTGTCTAGGAAAATAAGACAGATCCACAGCCTCACAATTAGCAGAAAATAATAAACTCAGCTTGTAAATAGATTGGATCAAGTGATTAAAACCACAATATTTTTTATTTGCATAAACTTGTTTTCTTATTAGTACAAGAGCATCCGTTGCTGGGGGCAGGTAGATTCTTACTAAATTAAAACCTAAATTGCATGTAACCTTCCCTACATCGAGCACCTCATGTCATCTGTTAGAGCAGCCTCTGGAAGTACTCTGGAGTCCTGAAAGCAAGACCCAAACAGAGGGAGCTTAGTTCTGCAGGACCATGCCAATGCAGGTTCCTGCCTAAAGCCCTTCATCCATTGTATGATCTTGGGAGGTTGGAGGCCTCTGCCATTTCCAGCTACATGACCTGGAGAAGTGAAAAGGTGTTGGAAGGGCTCAGTCTCTAGCTGGTCTTTGGTTGAGGGCACTGGGGAAGCATGACGGGGCCAGGGCTACCCATTCCACAGAGTAGTCCCCCCCCAGCTTTGTTCCTCCCCATGCTGCCTGGTGCTCTCCTGGGATGGAATGGTTAGTTTGGGGTTGCTGGAGAACCTGAGTCTTTTAAAATGCCCTGTATGTCCTGTGATGTAGGAGGTACACTGCCACTGAAACCAGCTGTGCTACATCCTGCTAGTTATTCTTCCGTTTTGGACCAAGTACCCCCAGCTCTGAGGCTTCTGTTTTGCAGAACATGACTCTGGTTTCTGCAGACTAAAAACCCTAATGCACATCTTTGGAGACACTTCTTTTTCCTTTGACTAACCTGTGTTTCACCTGAGATGGATTTATTTCCTTTTTCTGTCAAACCACGTCGTGGGAGCTTTCCACTGTACAGTCAGGGAGGAGGTATCATGGAGCTTGAAGCCCATCCTCCTCTGTGGTTGGTGTGGCTACAGGATACTTCTATCACACTTGTCACTTGCAGAAAACGCAACTGTGTATTGTCACAAAGTGTACTGTAAGATGGAAAGCTAAAACCTGGAAGGGAGAGCCAAGCTGCAGTTTGCAGCCCTAAAGTATTCCTGCTGGCATCTGCTCTCCCCACCCTTCCTGGAGGGAGCCAGTAGCTGGTGGGCGAGCTCCTGTTGGTGCCCGCGCAGGGCAGGCAGTCCAGCGCAGGCGGCTCCTTTCCGGGAGCTGTGGCCTCCACCGAGGCCAGCTGGCAGCAGCCCCTGGCTCTGTGCCTCTCATGCTCCCTGCTCGGTTTTTGCAGCTTTAGAGCCTCGTTTGGAGGCTGAAGTGCTGCAGAAGAAAGCTGTGCTAAAAGGGTGCCTTTTGCATGGTGTGCAGTCCTGCTGCAGTGGGAGCCCTGATTGGTGCTGGATCTCCTGGGCACCATGATAATAAAAATAATCCTTATTATTAAACTAAGCATGTTATGTAAATGCTAGTTGTGATTTAAATTTTTTTTTGTTATATTTCCCAAAGACCATGGCATGCTGTGTTTCTTTGATCTGTATTTTTAGAGGTGTTCTGTTACTCTGAGTGTGGGGGCTGGAGCTCACAGATCTGACTGCAAGTGGCCGTATCCCCTTGGGAGTGTGGAATAAGTTGCTCTGGTTTGGCTTGTGGGTGTAGCTGTGTTACATCTGTGGGGTGCCTCATGCTCCTATGGAATTAAATGTTCTCTCTGTTTATTTTGCTTGGGTTGGTTATTAAGTGATATCATCAGTCTTCGTGGCTTACACAAATGAAGTGCCAGAGCCCCCTTTGAACAGAAATGCATAAACCACTCATCTTCAGGTACTGGAGAAAATTTCACCAAATGAAAGAGCAAGTCAGAACCTTAAACTGGGCAGTATTTGTGTGCATTTTACTGTGGGCACTCTAAGCCATCTCAGTGAAGTATTCTACTGGATCATTCATAATACCTGGAATTAACAAGTACCTATGTACAAGTACACAGGTGACCTTGGTCTAGACTGGGTCCTGCTGTTGTGAATGGATTTTGAGTCAATTGCTGTTTGGGGTGCCACACACCATAAAGATTTTGATGAAGAAATTCATGTTCAAATTGGAATAGAACTGATAGCTTCATACACAGATGTTTTGTACATCAACCTTTATTGTAAATTAGCTTTTAATAGCCCCAGTTAATTTTAATTTTTTTTTTAATCAAACTTATTCTCGGACCTCAGGAGAAAAATAAGATGACTTTATGGTTGAAAATAGAAATTGTCAATACCTTCATGTCTCACAAGTGAAATTTTCTTTTTATTAGAATAGAATTCTTGAAAAATGCTGATTTTTCTTAAGGCAGCTGATAAAGTAAAATGGCTGAGACAGGTCCCCATTCCAGTGCATGCTATTTCTGAAAATTTGATATTTTCAAATAACATGAAGTGGTACTTCCAAACATTTCCAAATTCATTGAAGTTTTTAAAGTTTATAGACTATTTCCAGAAATCAAGGCACAGATTCATTTTTGCAGGAGTTTTGTGGGGTTTTTGTGATTAGTTCTTTTAATTATATTCCAAACAAATTACCATAGTGAAATCTTTGTGTGTGAAGATATCAAGAATAACGTATGTAAGCCTCTTCCATTAATATTCATTGTGATATTTCATAACTGTATCTGTTGAGCAGCACTGATTGAATTTAGAGAAATTGTATTGTTTAAAATCCTTTTCATTAATATATTAAACTCTCATAGCATATTATTGAAATCAGCTTGTACACATTTGGTTTTGCATCTCCAGCCTAACCCAAGTTGAGACTGCCTGCCTCCATTAACGTCATGTTAGGGAAATTTGCACTCATATTTGACGGGATGCTGTGTTCTGGTAGTCGTAAGAGCTGTACAGGTTTCAGAAATTATTGGTGAGACTTAAGTGGATTACAAATTAATAAAAAGCTATAGAATATATTATTTATACTGAAGTACAAAATAAATACTGGATTTTCTTTTAAAGAGAAAATTGTTTGGGGATTTTTGACTGTTAATGAATCACTCCGCCAGACTTAGTGGTTTTAAAGAAAAAATGCATGCACTTAAAGCATTTAAATTTTTTTCTCTCCTATTTCACTATCAAAGACTCTACACAAACAGAGGAAACAGGCAGATGAGCTGGTCTTTGGGAGGAAACAGTTAAAACTAGTAAAGCCTAAGTGCTGTCAAACTCACAAACTTCTAAAAGTAACGTTCATATTAACAACTTAGTGGTTTTAGATGTTTCTTGTGACTGATGCCAAAGAAGGAAGAGGCTGTTATGCTGTTCAAACTGATTGAATCTTGTTGTAATACTGGAAATTAAGCTGCATGCCGCAATTTTTTTCTTTCCTTTTTTTTTTTTTTCTGGAAAAGCTCATCTTGCTGGACACTTATGCGCC
>VXBU01011902.1:137751-213344 GCA_013400315.1 Bombycilla garrulus | reverse complement strand
TCTTTTTTTTTTTTTTTCCTGTCTGTATGCTATGAGTTTATGGGGAAGGTGAAGAGCAGGCTGACCCTCCCTTCCTGGGAGGGAACCAAGAAGGGTGTGCTGCTGCTCATACTTATAGAACGTCTTTTGTATCTGTCCAAATTTTAATCATTGTTAATAAAACCTGGATTAAACTAGTAAAAGTTTAGGGTTTTGTTTTAGGGTTTTTTTTGTTTTTAATCCTGAAGCTTTTTAAATGCCCCTGTCTGTAGAGGTCTGTGTGCACACCACTGAGGCTGCATGAGCTGCCTGTTACTAAGTCCCATGTGAGTACTCCAATGTAAGTTTTTGCAGAAAGAGAGCAAAATGAGTTTACAGTGTCCCTTTAATACCCACTCAAATTAATCTGCATGAGGTTTCAGAATATGTACAGTAGAATATTCAAGGTTCAGTCTAGCTCTTTGACAGTGTTTTTGCAGAACGCTAACCACTTAAAAGCAGCTTGGGGTTTTAGGTTTTGGATTTCCCTGTTGCTCCTCTGTTAGCAAGCCGGGCAATGCAGGATAGGGATAATGCATGACCCTGAGAAAATAGCTTGCTTCTTTGACCCCAGCCACTGAAGAACCAGGTGATCACGTACTGAGCATAGGGGAGGGAAATCAAAGTCACAAACCTGTAAATATTTACATACATTGTTAAGGTTAGACATAAAAATGGTTTTTAAAAGTTAGTGAAACTCCTTGCACATGAAGTAAAGAATGTATGTAAATATTTGTAGTCTGGAACCTATTTCAGGTTTTTAAAATATTTAAAGTCCTTTCAAAAACTTTTTTTTTTTTTTACTATTGCAAGGCCTTATGCTTCAGTGTTAAAGATGTGTTCAAGGAATGCAAAGCCAGCTGCATGGGTAACTCCTGGCAGCAGCAGACAAGGTAACAGCTTACTGACCTGTGAGATGTTTTTGTCTACATGTTCAGGCTCTCTCTGGCAAGAGTTAAGTGCTCAGGCTTGGCTTTGGGTCACTGAACTCCAGGCTGTGGTTGTCTGATTCAGCTAATTCTTCCCCTCTAGACTTCTAAAGTAACTTTGAAAAGATTGCTTAGACTTCAAGTGCCTGGGTGTCCCAGTAATAAAACAGAGTGTGCTGGTTTTGCATTAATTGATTTGTGGTGAATAGGGAAAAGCACACAGGGTTAATTATGCAATCTTGCATCTCTTGCCTGGACTTCCCAAGTTGGTGTGCAGAAGCTCCATTTACAGTGCTACTGTAAGATAAATAATTTGCAAGGTCCCTGGTAGTACAGAAGTTTGGCTACCTGGAACTGGGAAGTATTGCGTTTTCATAGGCTCTCAAAATCTTAGCATGTATCGGTCTTTGTCTTGAGAGCTGTGTTTTGTACTTCTTTTAATCACTCCTGGTGTGCAGGAAGTGATGTTATCCTAGCAACCTCCTTGTCTTCATTTGGTCTTCAGCGTTTTTGTGTGTGTGTGTGTATTTGTATATATTTTCTCTAGTAGTGAGTGACTGAAAACATGTGCAAGCCAGCCATGTGCTGATGTTGCGCTGACTCCAGCTCTCACCCACCCGCCCACTTTCCTTCCTTCCTTCCTTGGAGAGCTGGCAAACAAATTACAGCCTCAACGTGTGTGCTGCTCAGGCAACGGCCCACTGGGGAAATGCATGGGGGAGAACATTTGGATGCCAGATCAGTGTCTCATTAGGCATTTCTTAGTGTATTTTACAAGTCTGCAGACAAACAGTAGTTAAGACTCAGATGGAGAAAAATTTATATGCTCCCTGCAGGAAAGGGGGGAAGGCTGGGGAGTCTGCTGGGGACTGCGGGGCAGTTGCTGCTGCACCCAGGCAAGTCCCACATGGCCGTGCAAAGATTCAGTAATGTGCCCTAAAAGCTGATGCGCAGGAGGGGATTGGTGGCACTCCTGATGACGGGTTTCGAAACGTCAGATTAATTCATTGCTTTCTGCTTTGAGATGAGGTTCAACAGATCCCGCACAAAATGTTGGGGTACGTGTCTGGTACAAGTGTGGAACTGGGCTGAATCCAGCCCAAACCTGCTCAATGAATGGTAATTTGCAGTGTCGTGTGGCCGAATCAGATGACTTCAAATGTGTTTTTAAGGGAGGGTTAAAGGAAACATTAAGCTTATGTTTCCTTGTTGCTGTCATTGCTGTTTTACTGTATTAGAGTCTTAATGGTAATGTTTTCCTTTCTTTTTCACAAACAAGATGACCTTGGCAGTTAATGACCTGCTTACAGTCTTTGGCATGGCTCTGGTGGGGAGAGGGGCATTCGTCATATTTATTCAGTAATTTCACGTTACAGAAGATGCTCAACACTGCCTGTGAGGAGACAGTGAGAGAAGCAGTATAAAGGGATGGAGAATCTAGGAGAATGAGGAGGGTGGCCCCATTTCAGGAGAGGGGTTCCCCCCTCAGTATGGATGCAGAAGGATCCAGACTGCAGGAAAGAGAATGCAGAAGCTGGGGGTGTGGGCTGATGTGGGGTGGGTCTGCATGTGGACAGCAACAGCCCAGCTGCCCAGCGCTGCGGAGCAGGGAAGAGCAGCTGGTCCCTCCCCAGCACACTTGGGTGCGTTTGCTGGGCAGCTGGCAGCTGAATGGCTTTCTTCAGCGGAGGAAAACCTGTCCCTCAGCACCTGCATAATTGGGCTGTGCAGACCCCAGCACAGCAACAGGGGCCTGATGGTGGGGAGGGCATATGAGCCATCAGCCCTGCTGCTGCCTCATCTGCCCTTCAGCAGAGAAATATTTAAGTGGGGCTGTATGCCATCCATATATTAAAACAGCCATAAATAAATGGTAGCAGGCCTTCCTGACCCACATGGCATTTACTGGCGGGAGAAATGCTGAGTGTGTTTGGTCTCTGCATACTTGGTGCTGTGCTCTGGCCCCGTGTATTGCAGCCACACTGCTGTAGTTGGAAACTTAGTGAATAAAACTAAAGCTCAAAACTCTTGGGTCGAAGTTTGTGGAGTTGTTTTTTCTGTGAGGAGAGAGGGATAA
Organism: Bombycilla garrulus; assembly: GCA_013400315.1. Lineage (NCBI taxonomy): Eukaryota > Metazoa > Chordata > Aves > Passeriformes > Bombycillidae > Bombycilla > Bombycilla garrulus. The sequence goes on along the minus strand of VXBU01011902.1, from coordinate 210,320 downwards.
AAAGTTGGGGTTTTTTTGTTTTGTTTTCAAATCTAGATTAACCTTACAAAGAAGTGTTACCTGTGAACTGCTGTGCTGGCAAGAGTAACCTGATGCTTTGGAAAGAATTTCTGACTTTGGAGCAAATAATTTGCTTTTTAAGTTGCTCTGTTGTTTTTTCCTTAGCTTTGCCTGTGTGGGAGGCCTGGGTGGTGGAGGGCTCCTGTTATGGGTGCTGCAGTCACTGAGGGGACAGTGGCGAGGCTGCCACCATGTGAGCAGTAATTTTATTTATGTTGGTCTCCTTTCAAACTGTCACAGTAAATCTATTTTCCTTGTCATTTCGTAAATCATTATATAGGATTAGGCCTTTTACCAGCATTTAAGAATTCTGCAGTCATTTTAAGGACTCTCTCCCTCCCTGGCTCAGCCAAGCGATTCCTATTCTTGCTGGTATTCCTCGCTATTTAAATAATGCTGGGCCTGATTAGGAGGAAATGGTCTCTGGAAGGCAACCGACATTTTCAAAAGCGCTGTTCCACAAAGGAGACTTTGAACTGTGCTAAGGCTTTAAAAGTTAAATAATATTTTGAATGTTAGAGTTCTAATGTTTTCCTATTGTCATGGGAGACTTGGATCGAGTCCCAGGATTGTGGTTAACTTTGCCTCCAAGCTTAGGCCTTATTTATTACCGCTGAGGAGATGAACTTAAGCTACTTCACCTTATTTTTTTTTTTTTCTTGTATGTGTGTGTGTTAACTCTTAAAATTGAGACACCTTTTTAAATTTTTTTTATTATGTTTATTTCTAAAACGGCTTTACGTTTGCTTGTTTTTTTAATGGAGGCCTGAGGAGGATGAGGACTATCTTGGGAATGCCGGGGGCTATGGCAGGGCTGCTGGTGCCCTGGGCACCCCATGTCCCTCTGAGCTCTGGGGAGGGGCTGTGACGCAGGGGAGGCAATGAGAACAAGTCCTGAGGAAGGATCCTGAGGAGAGAGAGCCGTGCGAGGCGCGGGCAGCAGGGCTGGGCACCGTCCGGGCTGAGGCCGGGCACCGCGGCCATGGGGAGCTGCCAGGGCGGCCGCGCTGCGGGGCTGGGCTGCCTCAGCCCCCGGCCCCGTTTATCCTCCTGAAGGGAAACAGCGGAAGGGCCCCTCTGACCCAAACCATTCCCTTCTAACGTGAAGCCTCAGCAAGGGCGGCCGAGGGGCCTCCGACGGGAGGCTGCTCAGGTTTGTGGTTCTCACAAATGAGTTCATTTTCATACAGCAGCCTGCTGGAGCCACAGTTTAAGGAGTGGTTGTGATGGAACAAGACTGTTTTAGGAAATAAATTTAATACTTTAGGAACATTTATGTATTTACAAAGCCCTTAGAAAGCTGCTTGAACTACGATAATAAAAATTCACCGTGCGGGTCAAATCATGGCCTTCATTGTTAGGCATGGGTTTTTCCTGTTGTCTTTCTCCCCTGGGGATTTATTTGGCATGAGGTATAATTTATTTGACATCACATATTCTGTGCACAGTAGTCATGAACCCTTGCTTTGAGGATGCGGAGTTCAGGGCTGCTGTTGGTCAGTGCAGTCACCCAGGGCCCGTGTTCCATTACTGTGTACTTCCTGGCCATTCCCAAGAGCCTAATTATTAATATAATAATATGTAATAATAGCTTATCAGAACAGATTACGTTAGTGTGACTTGCTTTTACCATAAGTCAGTGTATGTTAAAAGCATTTGTTGGTTTAAGTTGAAAGCTGAGTATGTTTTCTGCTGAGTAAATGATCCTTTCCAGCTTCCAAAAGGAAAGAAATCCTTTTATATTTAGCAACATTCAGTGTCTGCTAAAAGCACAAGAATGGTGGTTTTGTAGTTGCATATTTGGCCCAGGTGAAAAATGCAATAAATGAAGGACAAGGCAGAGGAAAGGGAAGAACCTAATCAGGTACTAAAGAGACTTCATGAATATTAAGCATTTTCCACTTAAACAGTCTTTTTAATAATTTGAAACATTTATAGCAGCATGACTGCTTGCATCTACACCAGCTGTATAAGAGATGAAAGTCCTAGTTTAACGTGATTTTTATCAGCTTACTCATGCCAGTGTTCAGCCTACAGAAGTCGTCATTTTGCATGGTGAAAAACAGCTGTCTAACAACAGGAGTGGCCTTATGCACAAATAAACAATGTAAATTTTGTTCTTGATATAGGAAATCATGGAACTACTGATGGTAGTTTAAATACTTCAGGGTTTTTGCTCCCTTCCTCCCTTCAAGGTATTTAACCTTAGTGCCTAGAGTTGTACTTAGTGATTCAAGAATAAACCTGTAAATGCATGCTGAATATTTTCTGGTAACTAATTATAAGAACTGTTTGTCCCCAAGTTAATGAATTCCCTATTAGTTTCCTGCATTCAGTTTGTTACGTGTATTACAGAATAATTGCAATGTTTTGGGGTTTTCTTAATTTTAATTTGTGTGTTTAAACGGAAGCAGTTCCAGTAAAGTAAAAAGGTTTGGTTGTGACTGTCCTCTAAACTGTCTCTGGATATTTAAACCTATGCTTGTTGAAGTCAGGAAGATACTTGGAAAATTCTGCTTTCTCAAACCAATTCTGTCTTCCTGAGTGGTTTGCTTCTTCTTTTAGATACCTCAAAAGGTAATGCTAAGAAAATATCTGCCGTACTTGATGCTAGATATAAGTATGTGTGAAAGTTTTATGCATGTGTAAGTGGATAATGAGGTAGCACTTAAAAAAAGAAAACAAAAGCTAAACAACAAAAATCCCAACGCCCACTATGTCTCCTGCTTTGGACTTGCCTGTTTGATTTCCTGCTCAGAAGGGCTCGTCTATTCTGCCCCTTCCTCCGACATTTCAGCTTCTGTCTGGGAGCTGCTGAACTGTTTGCACTGATTTGAACAAGGACCCATTTCATGTGCCCTTGGCTTTGAGGCTGTGGTCAGTAAGGTGTTAATCAGCTGTCCCTCTGGCAGGTGTCAGGTGGGCAGTGTCAGGGAGCATGGCTCTATGTCTAAAAGTGTGAATCTGAGCACATTTTAGGTGATCCCATAATTAATGCAGGTAATGCTTATGCCCAGATATGTTTGCTCTTTGCTTGGTGAGCAGATTCTGGGAGAAGGAGGCTGGCTGACTTTGTGCCTGTTCCTCACAGATGAATACACTGCATGTCCCTTAAGGAGTGGACTTCAAGAAAACAAGAAAGAAAAATGGAACAAGCATTTCATACCACTTATTTGTATAAGGTCTGGGTTGCATTACACATCTGGAAGCAGCCTGCTACTCTCTGTGCATTTGCTAGTGATTAGTTGTTTTTTTTTCTGTAGTGCTTCTAATTTGAGATCTTGCCATGGAGTTAGGGAGGAGTTTCTGTAGAAGCAGATACAGTACTTTCTTTTGTAGCAGATTTTTTAAAGCACTCGTATTGATCCGTTTGAAGGTCTAGCTCCTCTAATAACTCAATTTCATTTCTTACAAAACTCACCATCACTGAATTGCTGTTGTCAAGTTAAAAAAGGTAAATGTGAAAGGATCTCATTCTACTTTGGCAGCAGTTCTCGTTTGTTCCATCTGATGTATTTCTCTTGTCACTATGCTGCAGACCTTGTCTATCCAAGGAAGTGAGTAAACCACTGTTAATACAAGTGCTTAAAAATGTTTTGTTCATGACCTTTGGAAAAGTTGAACTTAAGAGATTAAAAATAGAGAAGGAAAACTGTGTTTCTCTCTTGTTTACCCCCCCCCCCACCCCAGAGATATGGAACCTTGAAACTATGACAGCATTTATGTGTTCTCTTTCAAACTTAAAAAGTGACAGGAAACATTCTCTGCCAGGTGTTGTAGCCAGGCTCGTAAAAAAAAAAAAATAAAAAAAAAAAAAAAAACCAAAAAAAAAAAACAAAAAAACTTTGNAAAAAACCATAGTAACTTTGGGACTGCTGGAAATGAATGCCATATATTTCACAGAGATCCTTTCCTAACTACTACTGGAAATTTCAAGCTATGTATATATTTAAAATATTTGGTCATGATTCATAAAAGGCCCTATAAGCTTGATTGCTTGTATTGCATCTGTGCAATCACCATCTGTGATTGTTATTTGTTTAAGAGAAGAAAGCTTTGCAGGATGAAAAAGGCAGACTAAAGTGGGGTATTTGCTGCAAAGAAAATATGTTCTCTTTATGGTACCTGTGGAAACAATTTCAGTATGTATGGAAATATCTTGAAAGTTATCTCTGCCTGCCCCCCTGCCTGCCAATGTCCTGGGGAACTTTTTTTTAATGTCAAGAGCAGGGATTTCGAAGACTTTGGGAAAACTGCTTTTTTGGGAGCTGATGACATCATGTCTGTGTTTGTAGCTTTTCTGGGCAAATCAGTGAATATTAGTGCTGCACTGTTTATCACACTATAATGTGTGAGCCCTTTTAGCTATGGACCAATAATTCATGGGTTACACAGTGGTGTCTGAGTGATTTGGAGCTCTCCTGGAGGGAGAATGGAGTGGCATGAAGCTGTGGTAACCATCTTTCGCCCTAGCATTTCAAGCATCAGCTGTGTAGCATTTTTAGTTATTGCTAAAATTTGTGGTAGGAAGCTGCCTGAAATGAAATGTGAGGAACTCTGTATAATAATAAAATCAATTGGACTGTTTCCCCAGTAATTCTGGAGACTGATGCATCATTAATGTTGGTAATACAGTAGCTGTCAGATCACAAACTTCTCAATAAATGTGCAGCTGGCAGGCTTTGATGGAAATTGGAGGCAAACAGAGAATGAGATTTAGGGCTTTGATATATGGGGTGTCAGCCATGTGATGAAGTTTTTATCAATTTCTGTCACTTCTGTCTCTTATGTTCACTACATATGTGGTCTTCCTTGCAGTTTCTGGTGGTGACTGAAGTGATAGCTGCACCTTTTTAATGTTTAGTAATAGAGATAGAGGTTAAAAGAAGAGGCAAGTTTGCTTTCAAGTACATTGTTCCGTATATGGTGGCATCACATCAGAAATGTAATGCAGTGATCGCCTGTTATACAGTTAGTGATTTATTAGTCATTATAATAACTTCAGATGGAAACTGGAAGCAGAACTAATCATCAAGGAACTTGCCTGAATACAATAGGAAGGCAGTTGTTCAGTATCTTGATTAACTACCTGTATCAGGGAGGTATTGGGAATCTGATGAGTGGCTTTTCCAGTCCTTCTGACTCTTTTTTTGTCATGTTTTTGTTTTAAACTACTTAATAAATCAGGACTTCTCTATATCTCCAGAATAACTCATATGAAAGACTTCCTAGAACATTTACTTGAAAAAATCAAATGGGGATGTTGCAAATTGCCATCAACCCTGATCTAGATCAAAATTACATAAACAGCTGGAAAGTGACACAAATATCTGCAGCATGAAGGAAAAATAAACCAACTAGTTTGCTAAGAGTAAATACTGATAAGAACATTTGAATCTGAACACTTTGCACTTAGAAAAGTTTTTGTTATGGGCTACCCTGATTAATATGTTCACAAAGTTGGTATGTGACTTTCTCTCTTCACACTCCTAAAACAAAATTACATTTCTAGAAACACAAAGCAAATCCTTGCCCATTGTAAGGATAAGTTTCTTACTGCATCACATTAGCAGTAGATTTGGGTGACTCTGGGCCAAATTTAGCTGAGAGAGTTGAAGCTGCTTGCAAGCAATGTAGGACCAGGCCGTCCACTTTGAGCTGTTCTTGCAGGGGAGGGCATAACTCCTTAGACAGAGTTGTTGTTAATTTGTGGTCTCAGCAAACTTTGGGGGAAACTGCTTTTCTTGTTTGGGTTTTTGACATGAACAAAGTGAGTGTGCAGGTGCTTTATAGATAAACCTTGAAAGCATAATGATTTGTCCCTTGTTCTACCTCCACAGATTCTAACAGGGAGGATGTAGCTGGTACTTCTCCTGTGTGAAGTCCCATGGAAATTATTAGTAATGTAACTCTGCATAAAATATATTACAGGAGTTTAGTTAAAAGAAATGCCCTTTAAAAATTTGATAGGTTGATTCTCTGTGGGCAGATATCAGAGGATTTTTTTTTCAGCATAACCCAGTGCTTTTTCAGTAGTTTGGATTTGGCTCATGCCTTATCCACACTCCTATATTTGCTGCCATTTTAGCTACAATTCTGGGAGTTGCGGTCAGCTAACAAAAGTTTGAGCAAAAGTTTTGGCCCCTTTTGCCCCCTTAGGATTTTTTGTATCTGTACAGTTGTTTTGTATCAGTTTTTTATACTGAATACCTGCAGAGAAGTGACAAGTGCAAAAGAATTGGAGTACAATATTTTAACTTTTACCTCTTCTGTATTTTGAAATAGGCAGAGTAGAGAATTCTGAAACAGGATTTCCAGGGATATTTTAATTCCCATTGTAAGTAGTTCACTCAATGAGTCTATAACTCCTCCCAAGGTCCTAAACTTTCTGTTCATCTCTTGTCTGTTCCTACTTTCCTTGGAGACTTAGAACTGGAAGCTGTGTATAGAAAGCAAGCTGCAATGCTTGCAAATACGTGCATGTTGCCAATGTGCTGCTACTCTTTTAAACACTTTTGCTGGTTCATATGTAGGTGCCTCCCTTTGTTCTACTCATTGATAACTATATATTTCCTTAATTCATGCTAGCTGTGTGCATGTACGGAGGTGTATGTGTATATATGGTTTCTATATATTTGTATTCTATGTATTGAGTACTTGATTTCCTTTAAATAATGCTGTCAGAGGCTTTTTTGTATTGTATGATTTTATTTTTCTTTTAATGTGTGAGTTTTCAGGAATTGAAGTTGAAGGGTTTTTTTGGTGTTGAAAGGCAAGCTTGACTTTTATGGGTTTAGATAGTGTTGTTTGTGTATGGAATAGACAGTATTCATTTAAGCAAAAAGGCTCTGCATCTGGCTTGTAGTCTCATAGGCAGATGAAATCATGAGGAATAGCTGGTAATGTCAAGTAGAATACATGATAAAATTATTAAATTATGTAGCATTGTCTAATCTGCTCACACAGCTTTGCCTGTTACAAGTGACAAACTAATATGCCATCAGACTTGACAGCCCTCTTAGTTTATTGTAGACACTCGACACAAACTGTCGTTCACGTGCTCTAGAAGTGATGTGTTTCAGATAACAGGAAATACATTCCTCTGGCACCTTATAAAACCGTACAGTTGACTGAGTGTTACGTGAAAGAAAGCATGGAGTCCAGTTCCTAATAACAAATTCAGCTTAGACTGAGTGCACATGTTTGTCCACATGCTTTCCTTTTGTCGGAGTTTGTGAAACCATTCTTTTAAAGTTCGTGGTTTTGTTAGAAGATAAGCAGAAAAACGTTGCATACGGTCTGCTGCAGAGATGTGGAGCCAGAGTATGTGAAGTTATACCTCAGCATGGTATGAAAATTTCAGTGGAGTTAAAATCTGTCAGTCAGATTTCTGGCCTGAACAATACTTCATGTGGATGTTTTCATGGGGTTTCAGGCATGCTGGAGCAGCAAACAGGAGCTCAGGCTTCAACCCCCTGCTGTAATGGTTACAGGTTTCAGTTGCTCAGTGCATGATACGGAGGAAAATTTGCAGATGACACCAGGCTGGTGTCAATCTACTGGTGGGCAGGAGGGCTCTGCAGAGGGACCTGAACAGGCTGGAAAGGTGGACTGAATACCATGATAGGAGGTTTAACAAGACCGAATGCTAGGTCCTGCGCTTTGGCCATAACAATGTCCAGCAGCGCTACAGGCTGGGGCACAGCAGCTGGACATTGGAGAGGAGAAAAGGGACCAGGGGTACTGATTAATGGCAGGCTGAATGTGGGCCAGCAGGGTGCCCGCTTGGCCACTGGCATCCTGGCCTGGATCAGCAGTAGTGTGGCCAGCAGAGCCAGGCAAGGACCATACCCTTGTGCTTGGCACTGGTGAGGCTGCACCTCGAGTGCTGTGTTTAGTTTGGGGCCCCTCAGTTTAGGAAGGATGTTGAGCTGCTGGAAAAAGCAGCTCCACAAGTGTCCAGAGAAGGGCAGCAAGGCTGGTGAAGGGTCTACAACACAAGCACTATGAGGAGCAGCTGAGGGAGCTGGAGTTGTTGAGCCTGGAGATGAGGAGATTCAGGGGAGACCTTATCAGTCTCTACACCCACCTGAAAGGAGGCTGCAGCCAGCTGGGAATCAGTCTCTTCTGCCAGCTAGCCAGTGGCAGGACAAGAGGACATAGTTTTAAACTGCACCAGGGCAGTTTTACGTTGGACATCAGGAAGAATTTCTTCACAGAAAGGGTGATTAAACATTAGAATGGGCTGCCCAGGGAGGTGGGGTCACCATCCCTGGTGGTGTTCGAGAGAAGACTGGATGTGACATCAGTGCCACAGTCCAGTTAACAAGGTGGTGTTCAGCCATAGGTTGGGCTTGAAGATCTCAGAGGTCTTTTCCAACCTAATTGATTCTGTGATTCTTTGAGTTGATCATCAGGCCTTTGAGGTAGGTCTAATGAGGGGTGATGTAGAACGTATATCTCTACAGCCTTGGCCTGCGTTCATTTGTCTGGTTTCTTCTATCCATATTAATATACATCTGGATTTCTTTCTGGAAATACTGAACATGGTGCCAAGCCTTGGGTTTTGGACTGATTAACATGTGCCTGATAAGCTGGCTTACACCAGTCACATACTGGAAAGAAACTTCTCTTGAAAGGCAAAGTGGTTTGCAACTGCACTCACCCACTGCTACACTGAGGTAGTGCCAGTCAGTTGAGAACATCTTTACATCTTAAAATGTGTCCAAGTCTAATGGCTAAATCTAGAGTAAGTTTGAAGCTCCTTTTAAAGTAAGTGTTGTTGATGGAAGGTGAGTATATAATGGGAGCATGAAATTTTACGTTTCCTTGGGTTCAGTGTGACAGCCCCAACAAATAGACCCATCATATCAAGAAAACCAAACTTGCTCCAGTGGAACATGTGTTTCATCCTCTTTTAATCTGTCTGTGCAGTTCTGTGGACTGCAATTGATTCGAGGCAAAGTATAAGAATAAAGAGGACCTCTCTTCTGTTTTACTTGTAGTTGTCAAGTGCAGCATCTAAGAAAGGTGCTTAGAGTGAACAGCATCTGTAGTTCTCTCCCTTTCTTAAGGTCAAAGGACAACCTGGCATAGAATTTTGGAAGGGGATTGTCTTCCCTAATTCTCTTTTGGAAAGAAAACTTCTGTCCCGTGAATCAACTGAGGTGCTTTATTTTCTTATTTGCTTTCTGGTGCATTGTCACAAGACCTGATATTTGAAATTTCTCCATAGTACTCTACTCGTAATAAAATTTTGCCAAAAGTGTTGATCCAGATTAGCAAGAACATGACGCATCCGTGAAGCATCAGACCTGATAAAAATTAGTTTTAACGCACAGGATCACAGCCTTTAAGATTCCAAACTAATTAGAGACTGAATTAGCCTTGAATTACAACTGGTTTTCATATATTTTTTGAGATGGAAAGACAAAGTAGTAACAAGCAAAGAGATGGAGCTTTTAAAAGTTCAGATTTCTTCAAGAAGGAAAATGGCTGGAATAAGATGAAGTTGCCTTTGTCTTGTTTCTCTTTGAATACAGATCATGTAATTATTGGTCTTGAAATATAGCTTTAATTTTCTCTAAGAATTACAGGAATGAAAAATACTGTTAAATTATTGTTGCTGATTACCAGAAGATAACACTTTTTTGTCTAAATTGTGTCACTGAGCTTACTGATACTGCACAATAGTGCTGTTGTCCTTGAGCCACCGTGTGCCACCATACATTATATTTACAATAAAAAAAAAAACCAAAAAAACCCCAAAACACGTACATCCTGTATATTTAGATATCTTGAGGCATGCATTCAGGGTGTTTCAGTTACAGGCTTCAGAACTGGGTGAAAGTTTATTAGTTATACCTTTAATAATATTTATTGTGATGCAAAATTAGTAAACCTTATCCTAAAACTGCTTAGAATAATTTAGTTGGTTGATTGGTTTTGTTTCTTGTGGAAGAAACTTCTCACAGATTGCAGTCTTTGTGTTGGGTGGGAAGAGTAAAGTGAGTATTGTCTTAGAGCATTTGCTTCCTCAATATCACATCTTTGGAGGAGTGTGTTCTTCCCTTCTAAAGTATTTGTGTGTTTGATCAGTAGAGGCAGTTGGTGATTGTTGATGGTAACCTCTAAAAAGAGATGACAGTGTTTTATACTCTAAAAACTAAGTATGTAGGAGGAGCCAGAGTATATTTGGGTCTGTTTTGTGTGACTGTTAATTCAGACAGTTTGGAGTTAAATCTTAAGTCTGTCTGAGCTCAACTTCACTCAAGCACCTTAAGTTTGTCCTTACTCAGAAAGGTGCTTGCATTGACTATATGCTTAAATATTGTCAGCTGCTGAATTAAGCTCTGAAAAACCTCAGGTGTTCTGCTGGTTTGCTTTTATCACAGCCCCTGTGCCTTCTAACAGGAAGTGGGTACAAGAATATCTTTGATGCCATAAGAATTTTAGGAGTAGACCAGGAATTTGTAAATATATCATGCTGTCTCATTTTGGGCTTGAGGGAAACCAGTGAACTTGGTCTGTGGCTCTGCATTCTTCATTTAGTGACATAAATGCTGGTGAAAAATATCAGAACACTGTACAATTTAATACTGAAATTTTAAGAAGCCCTATAGAAATCTGTTCTTTCTTTCTAAGGTTATCACTTGCTATTGTTTTTCTCAAATATTTGCCCAGCTGTATTTTTGGGAGATCCAAAGGTTTACAATATAATTGGAAGTTCTTTCCAAATTTGCTGCATTTTAAAAGCATCCAGTACATTTTACACTGCAAATGCTTTGTTTTCCTCTGGTCTGTGCAAATTCTGCATGTTAGTAATAACTTACTATTCATATTTTTAACTTGACACAGTTTTACCTTGAAGCTTAAGAGAAGAAAGTAAGCTAGAATATTAATTTTGTTAGCTTAGCCAAATATAAAATTAAGGTACAGAAAGCGAAGTGCAAAAGGCTGCTGACCATGAGAAGGGGTACTTGGTGTGTGTTGTTGTATCGATATAAAAAGTTAGAAAATGTGTTGATTAATATCTTGAGTAAGATTAATTTATATAACTTGTAACTTGGAAGAGGGCTTGAGATTCATGTCAAATAAATATTGATGGTTTGCAACTGAGTTTGTTGTGCAGATAAATGCCAACTGACTATTATTGTCAGGCTTGTTTTAACCTTCAGAGGTAAGTTTTTTGAGAAGAAACATTAAAAAAAAGCTCTCTGGCAAGAAGTCAAGAATTGAAATCTGGTGATCTAGTTACGAATGGTATTTGTAGTGAAAAAGATGGACAGTATGTAGTGGGGGGGGTTTTGTTTGTTTGAGTTGTTTTGGTTTGTTTGTTTTTTATTTATTATATATAATTATTTAGCTGTTGCTCCACTCAGGAAGGTATTTCAGCATGAAATGAATGCTTAATTCTTCAGCTGACCCTAATTTTCAGGGTATACCATTATAGCAGAACTCTTTCCTGGATTCTTTATCCAGAGTCATCTGAAATCATCCATAGTCATTCTGTTTGAATAAGCTAGCTTTGTTTTGGCACTCACAGCCTGCTCACTGGTGCTTAAGTGCTGTACCGTGAGATTCACAGAAGTTTCTGTGAGAGCTTAAAAACCTTTTGAAAAGTATTCTTTAATATTTTACAATGCTCACTTGAATTTAGGCCAGGGACAAAGGCCCATATTAAACAGAGTGCAGAGATCACACAGGTGATAAACAAGGAAGTTTATTTTGAAGCATCCTTCTTTTTCCTGCAAGATCTGCTGCTACTCCTTTCTGCCCTCTTTAGCCCTGATTCACTTATATGATTTTCAGGATCTACTTCAGGAAAATATAAAAATCGGTGGAGGTTACCTGAGTCAGGGGTTATGTGCATCAAAATACATTATTTACATCCAGGAGATTACTGCGTTCTGTGTGGGAGAGTACAAAACGTGGCATGGGATTCTGCCATTGTACTGTGCAGGAAAATAAGGTGTGCGCTTCCTTCTGTCACCGACTGCTGGGACAGCTTCCAAGTTGTCATGGTTTAGTCTCTGCTTCTCTTCTGTGCCTGTCCTTCAAAAGGTTGAAATCTCTTCAAGAAAAATGTAGTTGCTTGATAGGTTATGGAATACTATGAATCAAGGCCTTTATAAAATGAGCATCTCTAATCTGCTTTCATTCAGTGGTAACTCACCTTTTTCAGAAGTGTTTTTAGATTTGACCATCATATTAACATTTAAGTGTCTGTGTACTCAGCTATGTCACCAGAGTTTCCTTATATGGAAAAGAAAGCTCATTTGCATTATCAGATACTAAACTGTTTTTAATAAAAGTGTTTCTCAGGAACATAAAGTTTTTATCATTTTAATGCAAAATGTTTTAGACTAACGGTGAGGAAATACTAGAATTGGAGAAGCATGGTAAAGGTTCCAAGTACTTATTTATTATTAGGTTTACATTTTCAAAATTATAAATTCTGAAATCAGTGTTTCAGGTTGCTAGTCCAGTTACCTTTTGACTTTGCTCATTTTTTTGGATGTGTGGCTATGGAGAAGCTGAGCTTTGGATTTTTTAGCATTCTTGCAGTAATTCACTGATAGTGTTATGAGCTTGGTTTTTCTTTGTCATATGTGAGGATCTTAGATTAAAAAGAGTAAACACCTGATCTACATGTCAGTTTTTTTAATATTATCTATTAGTGGAAAAACCTAGCAGGTGCAAGAAAGAATCCACTTCCTTTATTCTAACTGACCTAATGTTTGCAGAACCTGGTTAGGAGCTCTTGATTACTATAATTATATACAATAACAAAACTAAAATCCTTTGGAGAAACCCAGGGCAATTTCCAGTGGTGTTTGTGGATGGATTAATTATTTTAATACATTTGGAGTAATGCCTCCTAGCTCTTTTCTTTTTTCCCCCCTCTTCAGCATTACAGTAAACAGAAAACTTTCCTTGCAAAGGACTTAATTGGTTGTAATTTGTTGGCTAGATGGAAGCTGTCAGAAAATGGACAACACAGCTCTGTTGGATACAAGTTTGTGTGGTTTTGATTTATTTAGGCGTTTTGGGCTTTCTCCCAGGATGTTGCTGACGTTTTAACTTCTGAAAATTTGATCAAGGACCATCTTGTGTCTGACTTCAAAATAATATTAGTAATGAAAAGGGTGGAGCAAGACCACTGCTCCTAGGGGATTGAAAACACTTTCAGCCATGTGATCCTTCAAGGGAGCTCCTGTGCTTCCTTTGCACACAGCTGGAGTTGCAGGGAGCAGAGGTAGTGTATGGGCCTCAAAACTGATGGATTAATGAACAGCTGTTAGCATTTGGGGGGCTGGGAGCTGGCATAAATTAAAAATGCTGTTGACTTTCTATTACTGGGTTATTACTTCTAGAAATTGCAAGGTCCCCTTTCTCTTGTTTCTCCGTTCCAGAAGAAAAACTTAAATTGCCGATAATTTGTTTACTCAAAACAGTGATTTCACAGGCTGACATTGGTTTTGTTAGTATGAGTGACAAGACTCTTTTTTTTTTTCCCTTTTTATTTCAACCATTGGAGCCAGCGTACTGGAATATGCATACACTCAGGGTCACTGTATTCATAATGTGATGGCACCTGTTACATCTTACTAAATCAATATATTTGTGTGCTTTTCACCACTGTTTGGGTTCTTTGGCCTACTGTTTTTGAACCTTGGATTTTGTGCTTGAAGTCCTTAAGAAATGGCCAAATACAAAGCTAAAACACAAAAAAATAACAGCTGTGTGATGATAATAAAAATGCACTGATGGCAGTAGCAGGGAGGATGCCAGCTTGAAGCAATGTGCCTCGTCAGCAATTTGAATATTCTAAATAAGGTCATTTCTACGGTCATTTTAAGGTAAAAGTAACATATTCTTCTAGAGGCTCAGGACATGTGGGAGATTAAAAACAAAAAGCGTAGATATCAGCAAAATGTGTCTTGTGTGTTAACATAGAAACAAAACTTTTGACTTCATTAGCCATAGAATTCATATATCGCCATAAAGCAGACTGGCATTGTCATGTCAGTTTTTGGAAGAAGAAGCTGCCTGAGCTTAGTAGGCTTCAGTTTAACCTCCTATCCATTTTAGTTATCTGCAAATGTACTTGTTTGAACCCCCCAAGCAAAACTATATCCACGTTTGCCAGAATGTTCTTGCGCCATTTAGGCAAGTCCGTACAAGTCCCTGCAACTCTGCTTTTTTTGGCAGAGTTTTGGTTGCAGTTCAGGTAATTGCACAGTAAACTCAGAAAGAAACTTGAATGTGTGAACCCATTTGTACCTTCAAAAAAAAAAAAAAAAAAAAAAAAAAAAAAAAAAAAAAAAAAAAAAAAAAAAAAAAAAAAAGACAAAAGCTGGTGTAACCCAAATTTGGCAGAGCTCTGGTAATTACATGTTGCTCATCAGCTCTAACCTGTGTGTAGCAGCACCTTTCCTATCTTCTCATGAGGTTAAACTTGTATCATCAGGGGAATGTGTTGGCATATGAGATCAGAAGGCTTCCAGAGGCTTCTTTGGCAGAGCTGCTGGCAGGAAAGGGCTCATGGTCTAAGTCTAGAGGGCAGCCAGTTTAAATGTGGGTACAAGGATTGAAACTGCTTTGTTTGCATTCTTTTTCCATCACTGCTGATCTAGAAGTTATTTTATTTGGTGATTTGGGAAGATAAAAGCTGATGGGAGAATGGGCTCTGTGCAGACAAGGGTCATGAAAATGCTGAGGATGTGCAAGGATGGCTTTGACAAAATGGCCAAAGTGTAGACGAGCTGCTGTTGTGAGACAGAAGCAGTTGCACTTGTGGCAGCAAACACAGCCTTCCCAGCATTTGTGAGCTGCGAATAAAGCTAAGGAGCTGGCGAGTGGGGCTGCCTTCCGAGAAATGATTGGCAGGGCTGGAAGATAACTCATTACAGAATCAGCAGAAGACTGGGAAACATTCATTTATGCCAATTCAAATTGCTCTGGTCTCTAGAGACTTGGCAGTGTGATTCACTACTATGAAATATTCAGGTTTTAATCATCATTGCCTAGTGCAAAAAGTGTAACTTGGTCATTTCTAAAATGTTGAGCTTTTATTCTGCATAAACAAGTGTGAATTTATATAGCAAATGCATGTAAATAGGTACAAAGTATAGCTATATATTAAATTTCTAAAAACCTGAATGTATCTATAATGTATACACATTTGTATTTACTTGTCTGCAATCTTAAAAGGGCTGTGGCAGAAATGATTTGTCTGCCGGGAACAGTTTGTGTACATTTTGGTGGATGAGGAGTAGGAATGAGAGCTGAGCATGGGGTACTGGCAGCTTAGCAGTGGCTCAGCACAGAGCATTTAACATCTGGTCGTATATTTTTCACAGTAACTTAAATACATGTCTGAATTGTTCTTAAAGCCTTTCTTAAAATACAAAAATCCATGTTTTGCTGGTGTGTCAAACTCTGCTGAGTCTGAAGGTGAATTTCTCGGAAAGCTGGTATTTATGTTTCAGATTCGCCCAGCTGTTCTTTATTGCCAGACTTACTGCTGCAGAACAGTCCACAGCTGCAAGTCACTCCTTTTCTTCAGCTGTTTTCTAGGAATCCCAAACCCTAGTACTTTTCCTTCTGATTCTGGCTGCTCTTACAGCTTGATGTCATTGTGCTTCCTGTTACCCGAGCAAGCTGTCCCCTGATAAACACAGACAAGCCATTCTGTTCTACCAGATCATTGCATTGTCCGGGCTCTGCCCTATCCTCCAAGCTGTGGCACTCCTGGAAACAATGTGTTCCCAGCTCCCTGCCTCCACCTAGCCCACATGGCTTGCCTGCCAATTTATTCTCTTTGGATGCAGGTTCGGTCATTTTCATACAGCTATGCCAAGGATTACTGAGTAATTGCAGTGGGATTTGGAGTGACCGTATAATGCGGGGGAAAACAGATTTGTGTACTTTCTGCTTTTTAAAGACAGATGAGCAAGGGCTCACAGGTTTGTTGAAACTCGACTCAAATACGGGGTCTTAACAGCTGCCAAAGGCCCTCTGGTTTGCTTGATGATCTGAAGGCTTCTGTTTTAATATGCTGTCAAAGGAAATAGAAATGCATGAAACACTGGCTTTAACCGAACAGAAGGGACAATTGAAAACCTAGCCTAAATATCTTTTGCGAGGGGTTTTTGTTTGAGTGTTTGTTTGTTTTGCTTTCCTAAGGACCCAAAGGTGCTGGCTTTTATTTTGTAAGTTCTTATTAAAGTTTTGACACTGTTTCCCATGCCTACTGTCATAGCTATGTAATTCATATCTCTTAATAATTCCTCCTGAAATATATGAATAATAGGAAAAAGCAAAATTCCTAATGTTATTAATGTAGAAATTTGGTATGTGAAGGTGGTCTGTGTTTTGCTCTAAAGTGTATTGCTCTTATTCTCTGATCTCCTGTGGTCATTTTAAAGTCTTTCCTGCACAGCTGAAGTGCAGAGTAATAAATAAACGATATTAGACCCAAGTTCTATGTATGTATTTTTCTTCTCAGAATTTCATTGAAAAGGTGAGCTTTTGTGTTTTAGCATTTGGAAAGAAGCATGGAGTATATTTTCAACTGCAGGTAAAATTCATTTTTCAGAATTGCAGTGGCTGAGGTGTGTGTTGGACCATAAGAGCCCTGCTTGCTGCAGCAGGAAGGATTCAGATTATCTCTGATATTTTTTTTTACAAGGCTTTAGCTTGCTGATTAGTATTGATTGCTGAAGGAATTGGCCACTTGACTAGATGCTGAATCAAATAATCCCCTCAGTTCTTGCTTTGCAAATCCATTGTCGTGGAACAAGTTCCTGAGAAGCTTTGCATACGTGCCACAATGTGATGGGAAATTCTCTCACAGTCTGACTGGAAAAAATTGCACGTTTTCTCTACTTAACATCCTATTAACAAGTGATATTTGTGCATAAATTTTAGAGTAATAGTTTGTAGTTATATCTAATAGAATAACAAAAAAGGCCAGAATTAGCTTTTTGATGCATCTAAGTGATCCACAGTGAGATTGAGCCTTCTAAATCACATAGGTAGTGTTGAAAAATTACCCCATCTCTTTCTAGCTAAACATTCACTACTGACTCAGTTCTTGACACACAGCATTAACAGAGAACCTGTAGCTAATGAAGCTTTTAAATTTTGTGTTCTAAACTGATCACCAAGATGTTGGTAACAAACCCATCAATTGTTCCTGTCCCACCTGCTCAAGACCTTTGCAGTAGTGTGGGATACTGCATGACAAGTACACGGGGATGCTGGCTGGGGAAGCAGGGAGCAGGTGGTACCATTTAAAAGAGCCTGGGATTCTTGTGCAAGTTTCAGGGAAATTCAGTGGTTCTGGTCCGTGTTACTTGAAATTCTAAACTGCAGCTGATATTTCTGAGATGTTACTGCTGATGTGTGAAAGTAAGGATCGACCAAATGGGCGATGCAGGATCAGCCACATGCACCTTGTTTTTGCTGACTGACCTGTACAAAGCCCAGGGAAGTCAAGTGATTGCTGCTGTGGTGCTGTTTACAGACTTGGAGCCTCTGGCTGAAAGATGGTTACCCGTTGGTCATTTTGGGGTCTGGCTGCTCTCTTTCCTCAGTTCTAAATGTCCTTTCTTGACTACTGCATCTTTGTTGTTTTTCACAGAAGTTCAGCTGAAGTCTTCTTAGAGGAATTTCTGCATTTCACATTAGCTGTAACTGCAATTATTATGAAAATACTTGCTTTAGTTGATAACTTCAGATAAGCAGTTAGTAAATGTTTCTTGCTCAGCTTACTGCTATTCTATTTGAAAGTATTTCAGATTATTTGATGAGAGGAGGAAATAATTCACATGGGAAATACGAGCTATGGAAAAGCCTCTGGTCTTGGAGCATGAGGAATATATAGTATTAAGTCATTAATTGTATCATACTGTATCGGGTGTCCATATACTGCAGCTATGCTTTTGTTTTAGGAACATCTGAACTGTCAGTTACAAGATTTTCATTCAGGAGATTATCCTTCTAAGAGTCCTTTGGAGACAGTTGTTTTGCCTTTCTGCTTTGGTTGCTGATTAAATTCCTGAGTCTGAATTTCTTGTGATGAGAAATCAGCTCTTGGATGAATTTCCAGAGGAAAAGTATTGACTAAGAGCTGTTTGTGACCATCTGAGCTTCAGGACAAGGAAATATGTTCACTGATTATTTTTTTTTCCTTCTCTGAGAGACTAATACTCACTCGTCTATTGACCACTGATAGCAGAAGTCTGTGTCAAAGGAAGGAAACAGCAACTTGTTAATAGAGTAAGATAATTCATTTTATTAAGAAAATATCAGAAGTAGTTTAAATGTAGGTTATTGTTATAAAATAATAGGAAGTAATATGATAAATACCTGAAAACATGTGTAGTGTACCTAATAATAATTTTCACAGCACTGTCTATGAACAGGAGACATGAAAAAGTTTCAATTAACAGCGAATGTCTTCCGTATTTGAGGACTCTGAAATTTTGGGTTCATTATCTGAACTCTTCGGGTCATTAGCAAATCTTTTGAAAATTATTGAAATTACTTTCCTAGCAAGGGTGGCAAGTTAGTACCCAGCACTAATGCTCTGTTACTTTCCTCATGCCCACTGTGTGCTGGTTGAGGGAGGAGTAGATGACCAAGCACCTGAAGCAGAACTGGTTGACTTTTGATGCTTTTGCAAGCCTAGAGCCAATGCATTTGGTTGAAAGAGTTTTTCTGTCCTGCATTTGCAGTGCATTGAAGCCATGGTGCCACTGCACAGGTCTTTACTAGTAGCAGTAGGGTTGCCAAATGATCTCTGCATATTGATAGTGAATTTTCTCTGTTATGTGTGCAACTTTCCCTGGGGTGGTGTGAAACTAGATCACCAAAATGATTTATGAAATGGAAACCTGTTTGAAGGCTCATATTAGTGGTAGTTTGACAGTTGTTTGGCTTTGTTATTTTAAATGACTTTTATCATGGAATCAGTTTATTAAAACAAAGAGGGGCGGGTGGTGAGTATGCACAGAGACTCCTGTATCAAATCCAACCATCCAGTACAGAAAGGCCCTGTTTCTGAAACTATTGGAACTCAAATAGTTAAGCCTGAAGTGTGGATCTGTGAGGGTTCAGTTAAACTTGCAATTCTGTACTAAAGATGCATCTCTCTTCTCTGATAATGTATTCCTTACAAATAGCAAGGAGATTATGAAAAGCTTTAACTATTAGTTCAGAGTTGTTTTTCATTAGACTTAGCTGCAGTTGTCATGAGACTTCTGTTCGGGGATTTGAGTTTATTTTGTAGCCTTTGCTTATGTTGTCATATGCAAGCCTTGCATTGATTAGGAAGGGGGGAATGCTAGGGAATTGTGTGTTTCCACCACATCTCTTAGCTAGAGACCCAGATTGTGGCTTCAAAATAAAAATTCCAGATACTTCATTGGAAGGCTAATGTGCTTTACAGGCCAGACAAAATTTAATAGCACTTGTAGCTGCTTGAAATGAACATTCTCAGTGGGGTGTAGGGAGGAGGCAGAAGCCTGAGTGGTCTAAAACGAAAAAAAAAGAAAATGTTTGGCAAGATGGATGCATTACGACCGGTGAATACTTTTGCACATACACAAACACCCACCTAAACCAGACACTTTTCCTTGTCTCACCTCAGAGGCCGTGGCAGTGGGGAGGGGGCATCAGCCCTGGCAAAGCTGGATGCTCAGCCTGTGCTTCCTTCACTGCAGCAGCAGCTTCATGCAGACAGCTGTGGAGCTGGCCCAAGCACCACCTGTCCATGATCTCCATTTTCCTTATCGTGGCAGGGAGCACGGTGGTACACTGCCTATGGCCTGAAGGATAACTGGGCATCTCTGGGAGCTTGGTGCTGGTTCCTGGACCAGTGTGAAAGCTGCTGGTGCTTGTGTGCTGCATTAATAATACTAATGGGCTGTTACTCTTACATTTTTGTATATAGATAGATTACTTCGTTTGTTGATATATGATGAAATCAATTCAGTGGTGTAATAGCTTTCATAGTATTGCTTTAAATACTGTTCTCCCTTCCCTAGGACTCAGTGTAATGAGATGTGTGCCTTAATTGGCTATTTTTTTTTTTTAACATGATGTAGATTTGCACTAACGATGGTTGGAAATAAATATTTTTGTATTTTATAACACAGTTGCCTGTAAACAATCAGGCTAGAAAATGTTTTCCAGTGACTGCAGCTTTTCCTGGCTGCTTTTGTATCAACATTTGGCATTATCTAGTTGCTCGACTCAGTGCATTCTTGAATCGTTTTCAGGAAAAAATACTAACCTCCGTAGAACTTAGATTTTGGTTATAGACAAAGATTCTTTTTGTACTTTTTTTCCTAATCTCTAACATCTACTTTTTTCTGTGTGGACAGAAATGGTTTTTCGGAGGGATTGAAGCCCTCGTTGGGAGTGGAACACTTGGATTATGATGAATTTTTCCTGCGATTAGTTTCTAAATGGGCTCTGGGTGTGGGCACACATTTCTCGAGCAGTCCTCAGCATTGTGTTTAGCTTTTGGATGTGTCTGCACTTTGCTTCAGAGCTATTATTACAGCTCATTTAAACAGACACAAGGTAGTTTAAAACAAATTAATTTGGTTTTCAGTAGCAGGCCTGCTGTAGGGCTAAGGTTTCACTGTCTGAATATCTAGAGCTGGGGTTAGTGTGTTTTGCATTGATATTTTTATGGCTATGGCTCACCTACAGTTGCTGCTGTAGAGGTAGGTCAGGTCAGTCCTTGCATGCTGCAAACACACCTGGCTTGTCTCCACAGATTGCCATGGAACAAATTCTTTGTTGCATTTTAAAGTAGTGAATTTCAATAAATTGCCAGAGGTGAAAGGTAAGAGAGCAGCTCTTGTAAGACAGATTTTCAGTCCATGCATAAAATGGACAAAAAAATGGGATGTTGATGAAAATCTCTTTGCTGGTAGCCAGCTTATTGCAGCCAGGCGAGGTGCCACCAACTGGCATCTGTCTCCACATTGCCCGTTCTGACATGAGTCATTCAGACCTGCTGAAAGCATTAGGTCTAGTTATAACTTGCCCCAGTAAAGGTTCATAATAGCTTCAAGAGACTATCCCAGTCTCTGTCATTTTTCTGAGCTCAGGCTGTCAGTGTGACAAGTTGGGGTTTTCTGTACATTGTCGGTTTTACTGGCTCATAAGCTGGTGAGCAGCTTGGGGTGAAATCTTCATCTCGCTCAAGTTGCTGGATGCTTTACTGTTCACCTCAATGCTCCTTGTTTTCCCCATATGCCATTGAATTAACATATATTTCGAATAGGGATCAAATTTGTAAACACTGTCGGGCTGGCCGTAGCTGCTGCCAGGTGTTGGAGGTGATGGATGACGTTGTCACTGGCCCTTGCAGGAGAAGTGCATGGGCTTTGGTGCCTCAAATTGCTGCTCCCTCATATTGCTACCTGTTTACTGCAAAAGACAGAAGCCTCCTTTCAACCATTCTGCTTCATGTTTTAGCCTCTCTCCTGCTGCCAAGAATATTTTTACTCTGCATCAAGAGAAAATGAATTCATGCCTTCAGGATTTGTACTCTTTGCTCTGTGCTATATGATAGCAACCCAGTGAGATGTGCAAGTGGAAACTGCATTAATGATTGATAAAAGCTGAGAGCTGTTTAAATTTTTTTCCTGTTTAATGACTATCAATAATTTAATGCATTTACTGTATGTTTTTAGGAAATAACACCCATATTACAGGCTTGGGTTTAATAGGCTAAATGATTCGAACTTCAAAAAATACTTATTTCCAACATGAAGTGTATCTTCTTTTTAATTAAGAATAAGATAGAAAAATATGAAATCAGGCTTGTAAGGTAGAGGTAGTTGCTGCAAAATAAAAAATGCTTCTGCATGCCCCCCTTCCCCCCGCTTATCCTTGGGGCTGTTGGTAAGCAGCACGAAGCCCACTGACAGCAGCACAAAGGCTGCCACCTGGCAGCAGGGAGCAGCAGTGGTTACCGCCCCAGCAGGAAGCCCCAGCAGAATGCTGCTTTCCCAGATGTGCCCATGCACCTGTCCCTTAGGTTCTAGGTCCTAGGCCCCTCTCCACCACTTACTTTAGCTGCTTTATCAGCATCCTGTCACCTAATCACTTAGGGAGAGTTGAGGCACAAGGCTTTTAGACAAAGATATTGCTTCCTTCTAGATCTGGCTTAAAAGGGAAAAATACTTGTTTGACAAAATTATTCCTACCCTGCTTCTTTGGAAGGAACCAAATTTTGCAAGTAATGAGCATCTCTCATTGTGCTTTGGTGCACTGAGTTTGGTCCTTAAGGCTTTGCATATAAAATACGGGGTATAGATCTTACTTGTGCTTGGTATGTACCTTTTCAGGTGACTAAGAGAAAACTGAGTAATTTATTTCGTTCTTGGTGGGGTCATTATAGTTAGACTGGTAGGTAAATGTCATACAGAGGTTGATGTGCTTTAATAGGCATGGATGCTAAATGCACCCATGTGAATAGTGCTTCTGAAAGCTCAGATTTTTCACATGGACAAATATCATTTTAGCAAGAGCTTTTTTCAGGATCCAAGGAAAGGAGGTGGGAAAATACAGATAGTTGTAACATTGAAGCCATAGGCAACAATTGTTTGAACACCTCTATATAAAGATATAGAAATAAAATACATTTGGCATTTGAATTAAAGGTTGTTCAGATTAATAAAAAATACGCTGCTTGTTTAGGAAATATATTTTAATGTAAGTCAAGTCTAGTCTTTTGTTTAGACATCTGTTGGTGGTAGATCCCATGAGTTCACTCAGGCGAATGAAAGGAAAATTTATTTAGGAGCTCTATGTTTTCATTGACTCTTCCCATGTCTTTATGCTTTGTCTGTGCTTCTGCAACAATGTTTAGGTTACTTTTTCTTGGCTTTTTGTAATAGATACTTGAGAAGAGCTTTGAGAAGAGCTGCCTGTCTTTGTGCAGATACAGTTCTGGGAAAATAGTATTTATGTTTGAAGAAGCTCCTTTCTTCACAAATGTCTGCAGTACAGGTGTTTGTGGTGGAAGGCCTACCCTGTTGTATGTGTAAGACACGTGCACACACACTTATGCATGGATATTAGGGATAGGCTTTTAATTAATCAAAAAATAAATGAGAATTTGCTAATTTCTAGCTTGTTCTTTTTATGTTGCTGTAGGTAAATGTTATATTGTGTTTTCATGAAATGTTACATGAAATGAAACGTGAAAGTTCTATTTCATACTGATTCTGTGCCAGCTGGAGATACTAGAAAATAGCTTGGAGAAAGAACCTGATTGAGAAACAGGAGAGGTTCCTGGCTTCAAAACCCAAGGCTGAGAGGTTTTTTTCAGTTTCATCATACAATTTAAGAGTAGGTATTTTAATTTTCTTTTTTCTTAGCTGCTTGTTTGTTTTTTTGCAATAAGAAATGGAGACTGCTACTTCCCTCAATAGATGTTAAGGAAATAGTTGTTTTATTACATTTCCTAGATCAAAAGGTTGAAAATCAAAAGGAAAAAAAAAAAGAAAATAACTTTTTTCTGTGATATAAACTTGACCTACATCTATTTGTACTGTCTGAATGTACATATAATTCAAGGGAAGAAAAGTAGCTGTTAGTTAAATGTAGACTGAAGAACCTTGAGAACAGTTTTTGGTTTTCTCTGTAAATTTTAAGAGGTGTTGATGATGATGCCCACCTTGACTTAAACCCTGAGTTACCTCATGTTATGGACAAGGTTTGGGGATGGTTCTGTTGTGTACAGCAGTGCTCTGATCTAATTCCTCAGTGTGATGAAATTAATAGTCATCATAGAGCTAGAAAATGCAATAAACCAGAAAATCAGCCAGGTTGGTTGTGTACAGTGTCTGTTGATACAGGAGTTCCTCTAAGAGCTGTACAGGCTCCATGTAAGGGTCAAACTTGATAAGGTCAGCAAGATCTTCACCAGTCATGCAGTGCAGATTGGAAGTGAGGGGCATTACTTTCCCAGAATTTTATTTTCTGAATGTAAAAGGTCTCTGGATCACGTAAGACCTAGAACCTGCAAATGTCCAGCAGAATTTTTCTATAAGGGGGCTACATTTGGGTAATGCCTGGAAAAAAAACCACTACCTTTGTTGTGCAGCAGGAAGAATAAATCTAGCATCATCTTTTAGAAAAGATTAGTCAAAATCACATTGCAGTATCCCTGCTCCATGTTCAAATCTCCAGCTCAGGTGCTGTCTGGAATGGGCACGCATTGTGCGAGATTTAATGAGAAGCCAGACCTAGCTGGAATAATTGAGGATTGTTTTTATTAAGCTTGATGTCGGAAAGCAACTCTGCTAAATTCATTGCAGGAGTTGACTCACACACCATCTTGAGGGTGTTTGACTCAACATATGCCTAGTCATTTATCTAATGTTGATGTCAACGATTTGTTGGGTTTTGATACAGTGTTTCCCAGTTTTCTGTTTGTTTCCTTCTTGCAGTGGCTGTATATCCAAAACATTTTGACATTTTTTTCATCTGAATTATCTCTGGCCCTGCCAGAAATTTAGTCAAGTCTTTTGGTATTGTGAGTCATTTTGCAAGGTTTCTCCACTTAGAATTTCACTTTCGGGTAATGCATTATTTCACTTTATTTTTTTTCTTGCCTGAGGATTTGAGAACAGACCAATCTCACCTTCTTTGGAGCAAGCGATGTTGAGTCAAGCCTATGTCTCTAAATGGTACTTGAGACAGATTTCTGTGTCCCTGAGAATGTTGTTAACAAACTTCGTTTTTTTGCACTCAGGCTTCTTTTTTGTCACCTCTTGATTTTATGTTTGATTATAAAATATGCTTTTTTCAAATCTTCCATGTCTGCTCTAAATGATATCTCCTACTAGTAACAGGATGAAAGTGCAAAATTTTTAAAATATAACCCGTGTTTCAATTCTTAACAGATTTTACTGGAGACCTGTGGGGGAGGGGTTTCTTAGCAAAGAGAAAAATGCTGTCAAAAGCATTCTTTTGATTTGATAATGAAAAGGAAAGCAAATGATTCATTTGATTTAAGGATACAAAACTAGTGTATGTTTGCAGGGGTGATACAGTTTCTTTTTTTCTTGCATTTTGCAACCTGATCCGTGCTGAGCTGCTCACTAAGTATTGATTTGCACATAGCCTCAGGATGTACACGTGTCAGGAGCAATTCACTAAGGGTCATTTCTTCTCCCCACAGTGAGGGCTGTAGCACTGTTTCCCTTTTTCTAAAAAAAAAAAAAAAAGTCCCAAAAAACCCCCTGATTTGAGTTCTCCAGGTTTTGGCTTTAATTGCTTTGCACCAATTAGTACAAGATGATGAAAACCAACAGAAAGCAGAAATGCAACTGATGAGATGTGTAAGACATTGAGAAAGTGAAATTAAGCACGCTGTGGGAAGGTTTGCCTTTAGGCAGAAGGTTGAGAGGCAGGTTTCTGAGTAGTTACATTTTTGTGTCAGGATCCATTCTTTCGCATTGTCAGATTATTGCTGTGCCTATTTATGGATGCACATAACAAGGCAGAAGAGGTTTTGAATCACTGAACTTGTTCTTTCTCTCCTTAGTGCACATTTTCTGTGTGTTGTCTTCTGTGATCTTTATTTAGTTTTTCATTGTTTATTTACACTGTCACTGTTACTTCATGAATTCTTTAAATCATTGCCTATCTAGAGGGGAATCTGGACAGAATTACTCTTGCAGCTTTAAGTCTTGCTGACAGGAGGAGAGAAAAAGAGAGCTTTTGTCCCCTAGAGAAATGCAGGAACTGTGGCCATTTGGAATTGGACAGACGTGGTGGCTTTGAGGGAGATGCTGTGATAGAAGTGCTGCCCTTTATGTTGTTTCCTATCTATTGGGGCCCCTTATTTAAAATCTCTTCTGGGAGACTAGGATCTGTATGCTGTTAGCAGATGGGTTAATTGTTGTTTTGAGGAATGGCAGAAGTGTGTTGGAAATGTAAGGCAGCGTGGACTATTTTTCCTTATTTTGAGAACTTGTGTTCAGATTTTCCATGGGATGGAAAAGGGTAGAGTTTTTCTGTATGAATATAAGCCAACAAAGTGTGATGGAGAACAGACTGGACGTGTTTCCCTTTGCTCATTCCCCATGGAAAACCTTGATTGCCATTTCCTCAAAGATGTTAATGTCTTGCATGCACGCTTTAAAATAATTTTCCACTTGATTTTCCTGCCTTTCATCAGAGGCAGGTACTGGAGGTAGGGAGGGGCCCATTAGATCTCTGTGTCTGTAAGTTTCTTTAAAGTCATGTTAGGAGTAGGGCAGAGAGAGAGAGAGAGATGTCTGAGGTGAGGAATTGTGGTTTTATGGGAGTGAAGCTCAATTTCTAAATGGTGCCCTTAGTCAAAAGGTTTTTAGATCCCTTTCCCTTCATTATGTTTTAAAAAACCCCACACAAATACTTACTCTTGCTGTTACTGAAAGATTTTATATATACATCATAGATTGTCTTAAAAAGAAACAGAACTTACGATTAGTTGCAAATACCTCATAATTGTAGGTATGATCCTCTCAGAGCAGAGTACATAAGCACTTGAATGTCGGTGTATACCTGTATGTTCAGTATGCATGTTGGAATTTGCCTTTTGCCAACTATTTTGATAGTAAATGTGGCTCATTTGAATTTTTACAGAAGTGGGTGTGAGCTTGGCTGAAGCATGTTTACTTAATAGAGTAAGTGTTCAAGAATATTTTTGGATTGGACTTTAACCCATTCTAGTATGGGACTTTAGCCCATTCTGACAGGAATCTCTTTACTTTTCTTAGTAGTGGTTGACTTGACATTTATATTCCTTATATTGATAAGGTGACAATGGAGAACACGACACCCTAAATTGGTATTTGGGAACTGCAGAAGTAGTGGCCCAGTAGCTGTGCCAAGCAAGAGTTGTAATCAGTAGCCTCTTCAAAAATCATGAAAGCGAATGCTTATTTCCTTTTTTCTACTTTTTTTTTTCTCTTCCCCTCAGGAAATACTGTNTTTTTTTTTTTTCTCCCCTCCCCTCCTTTCTTCTTGCCTGATTCAGAAGCTCCAGGAATGTGCTAATTGGCGGCGGCCTCTTGAGGAAGGTAAGGGGTAATTGTTATCTGCTTTTCAAGGTGTCTTGCCTGCTCTGCTCCTTCTGGAAGAGCAGGTGATGGCAGAAGTTTGTCTGCGTGGAGTTTAGCCAAGCTTCTGGTTCGTGTGGGCTGTCCTTCTAATACTGGAATGCAAACAGAAGCTTTGTGCACTTCTTGCTCTACTGTGAAGTGTAGGATACTGTCCCTTGAAGAAATTTACAAAATGAGATATATTTTAAATTCTTGCAGAGGAAAAAAAGTGTAATTGTTGAATTGCAGACTGATTAACTAAATCTTTGCCTGAATATCAGTTTAGATGGAAAGACAGAGAAGACAAGATTTGGAGAAGACAGGTTGAAGAATCATACTTGAAAGGGCTTCTTTTATTGTCACACATGTACATCTGATTGGGCAAATATAGACTGGTTTGGTTATTAAGTTGTTTTGGTTAGTTTTTTAAACCTGATGTCTTCTCTGGCATCTGTCATGGTTTTATGGCTGGTTGTATTACTGATAGGTAAGACAGGAACTATCTGGAAGCCCAGCTCTAGTTCTGCATGGTGAAACACATGGCAGGTCTTTAATTCTCTGGACTTTTTCCAGTTTTGGGCAGAAGTGCAAAATGTGGTGTGTGAGAGGAGTTTAATTTTGTAGTTATTTGTGATGGGAAAATTCATGTTCGTCTTTCCACTGCAAGACATTCAGTTTATGTGTCAGGGTTATATAAAATCCAAAAAATTAGTGCTGATTCATAGAGCATCCTGAGCTGCATGAGTGGACTCAAGTTTGTTGCTAGACAAATTGCATATGTATTTTAATATTAAAGATTTGTATTTGTTTAGGAGCTGCAGTGCTTTGAGATGCCATCTTCTCTTCCATATTTGTGATAGATGTTAATACTCTTTGTAGTGGAGGCAATATCTTCTGTCTAGACCTCAGCCATTCTGGTTCAGAATTGACATCTTAACTCAGTCCAGCACTGAGAAGGGGTTTATGCTAACTTTCTAGGTTCTGAGCTAGAGAGACCAGTGCGTGATGCAAGTTTTCCTGCCGGATTGCTCGGCGGTGCTAACATTTGTGAAGGGTTTTGAAAGGCAGTGCGATGCAGTAATGTGTTAAATTACCCCAGCCAGATTTGTCAGAATTCATTTGTGAGACCTCTCACACTGACTAAGTACACTAACCTATCAAGGATAAGTTCCAGACAGGTGATGTGCCTTGGGATGTTCTTTTTCTCATTCTCCATCTCATTTTTTGCTGGTGCAGAGGCAAGCGATGTCTTTATTGAACAGCCACTACCTGCTGTCTGGCTACTTTCTGCAGTAAAGCTGGTGATCTAATGGGCAAATGTTTCTTGGAGACCTTCAGCTGAAGCAGAGGCGAGGAGAAACCAGACCAGCTAAAGGGTTCTCAAGGAGTTTGCAATTTCCCCTAGGGCTCCTTCTATGTAATTACCTGTCTCTCTCTTTGTCTCCTATCTTTTAATGCAGGAGGAGTGTCAGACTCAAGGCCGCTAATCTTCGTTACTATGGAAAGGCTGGTTACACTCCTCTTCCTGCACTTCAGAAATGGCAATCGCTGGTCCCCAGCTGGTTCCCTGAATCTAACTTAAAAATGGATGATAGCTTTCGTCCTTGGTGCCAGACTAAAGAATGCAGCTGCCTGTGCTGTGGCAGGCAAGCATTGCCTCTGCCGCTGATGCAGTGGCATGCTGAGAGGAGCCTGCAGGAGCTGCCTTGTGGCTTCTGAACCGGTTTTCTCCCAAACAAGCAAAGGCTCTAAAATTCCTTTGAAACATGAAATTTTGGGGCACACTGAGATGTAGGAGGCTTGGCTGAGCTGCATGGGTGGAGGAAAAATTCTGTAAGGATTTGTAGCTCCAGCTGAGCTTTTGTACTGTTTCTGAATGCCTGGGTTGGGGGCTGAGGGAAGCATAAGCTTTAGAGCTGTTTTGCAGGATTGTGGGCATCGCTGCTTGTTATTGTCTCCCTCCCAGCATATGTCATATGCAGGGATGTGCAGTGGAGCCAAGTGCCGCTGCTCAGTTCAGTAGGATCAGCTGAGAGGCTGTGCACAGCCCAGCGCTGTTTCTCTCTGGCTGGTTACATCTGTTTGTCCCTCTCGCACAGCCCTGGAAATTTGGAGGGGAATCCCTGCTTGCTGCTCCCCTCCTCCTTTTCCTGCACATGCTTCCTGAGTTGCAACATCAGACAAATCGTTCTTTTGAAGCCATGGCTTGGGAACGGCTCCAGCACAAAGGCCTTGTCTCTGTGTGCTCCTTTTCATCCTAGTGAGGAGAGGGAAACTGTCCAGCGTTGGACAGGGTCCCTTTCCAGCTGCTGCAGGCTTGCACACCCAGGAAATACATGTTGCTAAACCCCTTTATGGTACTTTTGTGAAGTATGCTTTAACTGTCTGCAAAGGTACGGTGTTTAAGCAGCACAGCCTGTATTATCAAATGCAGTCATGCAGACTGTAGTCCTCGGGGTGAAAAGCTCTGGGAGGAGAGGCTGGATGTGACAGTGATATTTGAGAACCAAAGCAAGAGGAAATTCTTGCCCATGTGTTGGACTAGAGCAGGTTCATAGAGGTGGAGGATGGGGAACATAGACTCGTCAGTTTGGAAGTACTGAAGCAGGGATCAGAAAGGAGAGGCAGGGCAGGGACAAGGCAACAAAAGATCAGGCTGCCCAGTGGACCACAGTTTGCTGTGTTTTGATTTATGCCTTTGATGCTGTACTTGTCTCTGCCCATTCCTCTTAACTAAATTTAGGCAAAGATTATTTTAAATTTTTTCGTTTGTTAAAAGAGGAACTCTGCCTCCATTCAGATTTTTTTCAGAAGTTATGTTTTGTGTCAGTGCATCTAGAATGACTATTTTGCCCTGATTTTTTTTTTAAAGAACTTTTATTTCCCTCATCATTTCCCCATTTTCCGTTTTTATTTGTATCAACCTGAGCTATCTCCAGAGGAAAGGTGATACTGCTGCTAGCTAACATTTCAGGTGGGTGACACTGTATGTTAAACACCATGTCTGTAATAACTTAGCTGTCAGTCTGAAGTTTGCCCTAATTGTTTGTATTTTTCTTTTCATCTATAAATCAAGTTCACAGCTCTTGAGCATTTGTAGAGCATTTCAGCAAGGTGTTTGTTTCAGGTCTTGGATTTTTTTCCTCCCTCAAATCCTTTGACATCTTCGAGGCTAGGATTTCTCATTCAATAACTGTATTCAGTAAAATGATGTGCCTGTCAAAGCTGTATTGCACCTTAGGAGAGAATGACAGGTTCTTCCAGAGTTCTTAATTTGCAAAGCCTTAACCATCTCCCACTTTAAATCAGGACTTTGTCACTGCTCAAGGTCTTTAAGTACTTCATTAACTTAACAATAAGCCTGTCCTCTCTTGCTTTTTAGTAAAACCTTTGATTTTTTTCAATGTTTCATTTCATGAATGTTACAGGTATTACTGCTTTATTCTGATACAGAGAAGACTTAAATCTCATAAAATTTATCGGAGAAGGAACAATAACTTCCACCCCAGCAGTGCATTTTTCAGGTAATTTTCAGGGTATTTTGAGGACTGGGTACTTCTTGCAGCCCAGGCTGTGGTAGCAGAACTCATTCATCCTGTCTCAACCCTTTTGGGCTCAGCTCATGGGAAGACTCCTGTTCATTTGACCCAGTCATTACAGTAGAGATCTGCACTAATATCTTGACAGCTGCAGGACAGAATATATTTTGTCTTGGAAGCTTTGCCACGAAGAAATTGTGTCTAGAAAATTCTCTGCAGATTTGAACTGGCCGGGTAAACTTATACTGAGAAGTGCTTTGTAAAATGTGTCCTAAAACGTTTTTATCTGGTGCTGATGGCCTTAAAAGCCAGATGAAGTGCATCAGTGACTCATGGTCAGTTACTGCGCTGCTGTGTGATGTAAACCAGATCTTGCTTTGGTGCCTTCTCGCATACAGCCTTGTCTGGCTGGATGGTGAATTTCAACCTTGTGCTTATAGTCTGCAGTTCATACCCTAACCAAGCTATTCTCTTGAAAGAGATCTCTTAAATTGCTTGCAGCATAAATAGAAGGTTTCCAGTCACTTCCTTACTATTCTACTTACTATTCCTGATTAAACAGGAAATTAGATCTGAATGTTAGAATGACCCAGGAAGTTTTATGTCCCCTTCTCTTCACCTTCTTTCCTTCCATTCCTTCCTCAAAATATGGATTTGTTGCAGTTTTAGGCCTAATGATTTTTCAGTCTTCTGATGGGCATTGTTGTGAAAGAGTGAAAGCTTAACATTTTTAAAAAGGAAAAGGGAAGGCATATAGTTTTGGTTTTTCTTTGTTTATTTTTAAAAGTTTCCCAAATACATTTGGGTATTTCTGACAGTCATAATAAAATCAGTTGATTAGACAAGAAGATTAGGTATATGAAGCAAATCACTGTTTCCAGCAAAATGAGCAGCTAGGATATATTTCATTCTTCAGATGCTTGGCTAAATAATGGTAACATACGTTTTTTTGCTGCTAGAAATTGAGATTTTGGCGGTCATATGCAACTGTGAAATCTGTAGGCATATACTGTAGCAGAAGCTGTCTTTATGCATATACAGCACATGGTATTTGGCTTGGGAGAAAGTTCTCTGTCTAAGAAAGTCAGGGTTTTGATGGAACTGACTGCTATTTGTGCTTCATAGTTAATTTTTTTTTTATTCTGGAAGGACAAATAAGTTGTATGTATTCAAGGTACTGTTGTTCTGCCCCTGTGTCTGTTTCCCTGCCTCTTTCTTCTTTCCAAGCTGTTTCTTTCCAAGCCTGTGATCATAGTTACAGTGAGAAGTAGATTACGTACATCTGTATATTCCAGAACTGAGAACTGGGGCTTGGAAGAATTTTGGACTGTAGGACATTTCCTTACTTCTGTCTTTAAAGTGTTTTGGTATCCTCAAAGGGTTCTGGGAATGTTAATCTGAACAGCCTAATAAGACACTGGGTGTAGAGGGGATGGAGAGGAAAAGGATGGAAGAAGTATGCAAGTGGTGGTTCACCAGTGTCATATTAATGGAATCCTCAAATCAAGTGCTCATTCATTTTAACTAGAAGCTAATTAATCAGAGCGAGTAGATAAAATGATAAGCTGCTTTTAATGAAGTGAAGCAGCTTTATTAGCAGTAAGCAAAATGCAAAATATTTGGTCTCTGGCACATGTGGTTTTCATGGGGACTGTGGTTTGCCACCAGCTCTGGATTGTGCTAGCCTTTTTCTTGCTGCACTCTGCAGGCTGTGCTGTCTGTGTGCTTCAGCATGTGGCTAATTCAGAATTCAGGAAATAGAATCTAATCAGAAGCAGGTGTAACATTTTAAAACCAGAAGGAATGTTCCTTACAGATCTTTTTCTATGCCAGATTAGCATTTGCCAATTTTCAAACTTCAGATGCTATTATTTTTCTTTGGAGATAGCAGGCTTTATGCTTCCAAGCAGGCAAGCAGACAAACAAAAAACTGTGTGGATTTACCAGAGTGCCACTGTTTGAAAGGCAGCAATATAATACTGCGTGGTAACTGCTAACATAGCCTGAAACCAGTAAGTAATAACCCATTCGCAGCTTAAGAACAGAAATGTACCAGGCTGGTGCTACGTGTCTATATGATTAAGTAGAGGGCCAAAGCCAGCGTGCCACTGTTAAACTGGAGCAGGCTTTGCATACTCGTGTTTCAGATGATTTTCTGCAGTGCATCTGTGCCGTTGTGATGTTCCCCAGTGTTTCCCTTCAAAAGCTGTAGAAGCCATTGGATGGACTCTGATGTGTGTGGCAATGCAAGGCTATAATAGGAAATACATAAATGAGTCATAGATTAAGATAATGACGTAATTTACATTGGACTGAATTACATTAAGTGCCCACATTTAGGCTCGAAATGAACTTCACTTATGACTATGTATATCCTTGTTGAAGTAAGCTAAAATTAGCAATTGATTCATAAAAGTCACCTCACAGTAAACTTACAAACTAGCGGTTCGATAAGGTTCCTGTAGTTATGTGAACTGGAGAAGCTGAGCCGGTAGATGAACGCGATTTGCAAATAGGATGCTGGCAAGGAAATTGTCTTCCCCCCACCAGCCTTTCCTTAAAAGACTCTGCTTCCCAGCGCCATTCAAGTGTAAATCCTTGTGCAACAAAGGGGAGGCTGGCAGCTCCACCGGTTCAACAGTATAAGCGATCTCTCATGCTTCAGTTGAAAGGCTGAATCCCTGAAACGCAGAATGCTGCTATAGAGGGAAACTCTCAAAAGGCTGGTGAGAACGGCAGGGTGGGGGGGGAGCCTGGGGTTGGAAAGCTGTTGAGATCCTTGAAAGCGCAGTGACAATTTTGTCTTTACCGTAAAATGACCTGGAGGCAGCTGGACAAAAGGAAAGCTGCTGTTCAGGTGAGGTTGCAATCACCACTCTAGGAGCTGGATTTTACTTGTTCTCCCGCTTAGGAACACAGCACGCTGCTCTACTTGCCAGCACTGTGTGCGGTGCCAATATTTTGTCTACAGTGTGCATTGAGTCCCTCTTAGTTTTTCTGTTTGGATTATTCTTTCCAACGACTTGGTGTTGCAAGTCTCAAAGCTTTGGAGCTGGGACTTCTTGCTTTGCAAAACGAAGTACGAAATCGTGGACATTGGGTTTTACACTGAAAGGATGAGGTTAATCTTGCACCTTCTGAAACCCTTGTAAATATTTGACCGACTACTCGGCAACGCAGCTGAACTGCCCGAGTTAATGCTTAATGTGAGAGTGGTCCTGAAGTGCATGGCTTTGGTGATGGGCCAAGGGTCACAGAGTGAGCAGTAGCTCCCCAAGAAGACATCTGTGCTCCCTGTTCCTTATCTTGCAGGATTCATCCCTTTCCCCCCTCCACCACCCCAGATCTGCGGGCAGGAGGAGGTGAGATAGCCGAGTTCTCTCCAGGAGGAGTCAGCCGGCTGTGTTCAGGTGCCAGTCAAATTGGTTTGGGCTGTCCTGCTGACTTTCTCTGCCCTGGTGCTCTTGCTGGGCCAGCAGCAATGTGGTAATCCCTGACTTCCAAGTGAGGGTGAGTCTGTCAGGCTCTTCACAACTACATCTGGTTTTGGAAGAAGGTTTTTATGCGCATAAAAATGGCACCAGTAGACAGTTGGTAGTAATTGGTCACTGGGGAGGAGCAGCCTGGAGAGCAGTGACAAATCTGAACCCGAGTATTTTAGAATTCAAATTTTAGGTTGTGATACCTGCCATGCGTTGATAATGTGAAGGTATTCCCTTATTGTGTTCTGAATGAAATGCTTTCTTGTGTTGGAAAGTTAGCACAAAGACTACATGGGAAAGTGTTTTCAGCTTTATGAACCAGATGAATCTAAATCCCCTTATTGTTTTACGGGAACTAACCTGTGCAAGACAGCTTTTGCTTTTCTAATGTAAAGACTGATCATTCATAATGTTGTACTGTATCAGTCCTTTCAAGTGGCAAGAACCTTAAATGTCACTGCAAATGGGAGAAGATTCTTTCAGAGAACTTCAATATCGTAACAGAGCCATAGCATAATTTAAAAATAAATGTTTTTAAACTGATTGTTTAGGTGTGATGAATGCTGTTTGAGCATACCAGCTATCAGAGACCAACCCAGAGAGGTGTAGTGTGTTCCAGTAAGTGTATAAAGAGGTAGCACTGCCCCACCTACTGCACCATGACATGGGAATGAGCAAAACTTTGATTATTGAAAAACTAACTCGGTACACAGTGTTTAAAAAACTGGAGCACTCTCTACAGCTGTGGGTGTTTTTTTAAACTATCGTTGTTGAAAAAAAAAATGTGAATTTCTGGCAATAGTTTATTGGTTTGATTTGGGGGAGTTGTTTTTTTGTTTGGTTTTGGTTGGTGGTGTTGTTTGGGTTATAATATGCTGAGAAGTTAGTTTATATGCCCACTTAGAGTTTGGTAGTCTGCATTTCTGTGGCAGAAACTTTGATTCCTGAAGATCAATTTTGGAAATATCCTATTTGACAAAAATGTTGTAGGAGAAAATGAGAAGGAAGGCAGTAGTGTTGGAAAAAGTCTGTTCGTGATGGTAAGGAGTTTTAAACTCAGACCAGGGACTCACTTGGAAAAGGTTCAATGTGTTTGACTCCAATGCTCCTAATCCAAACAAGCCATACAGAAGAAGCTAGAAAAGATAAAGTTGGGGAAAACCTGTTGTTATGTGGCTTGTGATCAGAGCACCTCAAACATAGTTCCTACACCTTCTTCTTTTAAGACCTGCTAGTGGGCAGACACCTGTGTGAGCCCTGAGCATAGCCCCAGCTGGCAGGTGTTAATTTAGGTGTTTTTATAGCAGAATACAGTGCTGGAAAAGAATATCATTCTTTACAACCTATTATCAGATGGGGAATTGAGATCTAGGCAGTGGTTCTTCTGAAGGACCGCGGCTTATCATGAACTCAGCCTAGATTTGAGTGAAGTCTAACATTAGCTTCCTGAAGGTGTTCAGCAGGTGCCTCTGTAAAATGAGAGTCGTTGGGCCACTACAAACGCCAGCCCTGTATTTCTAACTGAACACATGGATGCACAGAAAAGCGAAGTTATTTTCCTTCCCTGGCAAATGAATGACATAGCTGGGAATAGAATGTAGATTTCCTGATGTCCATTTCCCTCTTATAATTACCAAACAGCGCTGCTTTCTTCTTCATGGTAAACATGAATCAAGCCAAATGGCATGCACGATTAGCTTTTTTTCCTGCAAAGCTGGGGGGAAGGAGAGAAGGAGGAGAGGACTGGAGCTATAAAGGGGGAGGGTAGAGTCATTCAGGGACACTGTACCTGCTGGGGCACAATGTAATAACTGCTGGGGCAGCCTGGGCTGCAGATGCATTATCTGCAGTCCCCAATCTGGGAGAGCTGCAAAAGGTTTAATGCAAATCTGAGACCTCTGCCATTGTGTGAGACAGATTAGGGCTCATTTGCATTCCTTCTCCTATAATAATTACCTAGCAAGGAGTGCCTGCTACCATTAGCTTCATTCTGTTTGCCTGTGATAACGCCATCAGCAATCTCTTCTCCACGGATTGTGGACACTGTGAGGAAGGGCAGTGGGCCAAAAAAATGATAATAAAAGAAATCTGTTGGGAAAGTAGTAGAAAAATGTGAATGCTGAAAAATTAAAATGCAGATAATTTTAGTAATAGCCCTTAAATACAGCTGGAGAAATACTGGGAGCTGAAGAGTAAAATTCAATATTAATCCATAGTATTGATGAGTTTTATGGTTTCAAATATCAGTTGAAAAGAGCTAACACAGGATTTTAACTGAGCTTTATCTATGGTGCTTCAATAGTTGTGTTCAGTTTTCAGAATTGATTCAGATTGTTCTAAAATTGGCTCAACTAGAGATCAGTGTTACTGAGAGACAAATGTTAACAGTCTAAAACTGATGTGATGCATCAGAAATTCAGGTAAAATTCCCCAAACTTAGTGCAGCTTGGATCCTGGAACTGAAGCAAAGAAGTATTCCTGACTTAGAAATTATGGTAAATATTTGGGGTTCTTTTACTGTGGGGTTTGTTTGTTTTTTTGAGATGGGAGGAGTTAAATAGCAGAAAAGGAAAACAACTAAACGTGGATGAGTGTAGGTGCTAAAATCAGCTTGTTCCCTCTACATCTTCATTGCATTTAGAAGGAACACGAAATCCTTCTGAGCAACATTTGCTGTTCTTTCCGCTGTCCTTCCCTTAGTTTTTGCCCTGTGCACTGTGACAAAGAAGCTGCTGGAGTCACCCCACCAGAGGCAGAGAGCCCTGAAATTCCCTGTTCAGCTTTGGCTCGTGCCTTGAATCCCCAGCCACGTGTGCCTGCTGCAGCAGCAGAGTGCAGCTGCTGGGGATGGAGCCAGGGACCCGTCTCAGGGCCTGGAGGTGTGTTGCCACAGAAGGTTTTCTTTGGATGCTCCTAGTGCCGGTCTAGGGGGAACTGTGGAAGAAGATAATATGCCAGATTTTCTACATGCACATCCACATCAGGGAGAGAGCAGTATGTGCCTGGGCCGCCTCTTGTTTGCTGCAGATTTCTCTGTTTTGGTGCAAGCTTTCCTCCGCCAGAATTGTTAGTGAAGTAATTCCATCTTTCACAGTGGAAGAGTGGTGAAGCAGGAAGACAAATCAAAGCAACCCTGGCTTTAATCTGCCAAGCAGCCACCTTACGTGTATTTAAATAGCTGTAGGCCGGTTTCTGATCTGCAGCAGGCTATCAAAATAATGAGTCTTGTAGTTGGGTTGTTTTGTCTTTTATTTTTTCAAGTGGCATTTTGAGGGCGTGCTGCCACATTGACCTTGTCATCAGTGTGGAAGCAGCAGAATGCCCAGGATGCTGCCTGAAGGGTTGGCTGGGGTTCTGAGGGGAGAGAGGTGGGGGGTTGGAAGGGACTCTCCTGTAGATGACCTGTTGGGCAGCCAGGAGAAAACTTCAGTTCCCTCAACTGTCATAATTTCTGGCTGTCAGGGATTCAGGTGGGTATTGTGTTCGCATAACTCTGAAGAGTTTAGAGATCCTCATGTGTGAACATCCTTAGTTTTCCAAAATTTCCTCTTGCCATTGGTATCCATTTTTTTAAACTGCGGTAGCAAGAAAAGCAGTTTGACAACACTTAATATCAAGGTACGTGGATAGAGCTAAGTGCTGCCTTCAATGATACCACTAGATATTTAGCATTAACTACAAGTTTCATTGCTGTAAAGGATTAGAGGGAATGGCAGACGACTGGACATGTTCGTATTTCTTAATCTGTTTTCTATCTCTTCATGTTTTTACCATTATAATTATGTTAAAAATCACAAAGTTGACAGTTGCACAAACATAAAAGGAAAGTTTAAAAGAGAATTAAAAAAAAATGGTTTTAAAGCATATGTTCCTTAAAGCAAATGAGTACTTTTAATTCTAAATACAAACTAAAGGATACAACTGTATTTTATTTAAAAGCAGCTGCATAAATCTTTTGTTCATCTTCAGGCCTTTTTCTAGGAGGAGGAAATACAATTTGGTGCATAGCTAGATTTATATATATAATTTACAAGCTGTGCCATCATTACATTAAAATAGTTGGGAAGGTCTAATGTTGATGTATATAAAGTTGATATAATTGGAAAGGTCTAATGTATATAGTGTGTGGGGAAGGACAAGGAAGTTGTGAAGTGTATGGAGAGTAATGATTATGTACATCTAAGTGTAAGCTAAAACAGACCAGCATATGTTACTGTGTGAGAATTGGAGAAAATAAAACAATCTGACTACTTAGATACTGCAGTATGATATGTGAACCTGTATGTTTATGTGTATATACACACAGAATTTTAAGCTTAAAAAATTAATTTAAGATAACATAGCCTCTGACAAGGCTTGTATTGTTCCTGCAAATCATTTTTCTCCCATGGCTCTTCTTTAGTAATTATTTTAGTCCAGTCACCGTATGTATTTTCAGTTTTTTATTTTGATTCTGTGGCAATGCATTCCAAGTAATTTGGGTGCTTAGCAGTTTTTTAACTCAGCATGTTCATGGGTATGTTACTCATCCCAAGGCCTCTGTGATCTGGAAGAGGTGCATCAGAAATGAGTTTTTGAATCCCCTTCCTTATCTGCGAAGTTGAACTTGGGCTTTAAAGGCCTGTGTTAAAGACCAGTAAAGGCACATAAGCAGCTGAGGTTTTGCTGGAGAAAAGGTCAGCAGGAGTGAAGAGGTGCCGAAAGCTCTCACCCCAGCGTGGTGGCACTGGGACTGCTGTTGCTCATCTCCCTAATGGGAGGCAGTGACCTGTCACACCCAGGAGCAGGGAGGTGTTCCTTTGCTCAGGCTTAGCTACACAACCTGAGCTATACAAGCTGCTCCGAGTTGTTGGTCCTGCTGCATCTTGAAGGTAAATTTAAGGTGACTCTGTTGTTTTGTTGACATGTGTGTCAGGTCATTTGTCCCTCGACAGAAGTTCAAATACCTGTTTGGAGAAAGGCTAAAGTTGTGGGCAGATAAGTGACTCTGGGAAACAGACATCCCAGTTTGCTAAGACACTGCATTTCCAAAAGAGTCGTTGGAAGGAGANGGGGGGAGCTTGTTTGTGCCGTTCACTGCATTAGCGAACCAAGGACCCACAGATTGTCAGTATATTGAACTGACCATCACACATAAATGAATCAAAGGAACAGCTGGTTATTCTCTGCTGTCCGAGAATGATCATCAGGCAATCCTTTCTGTTGTAACAGAGTCCAGATATGGACTGCTTTACAGAAAATGCAAGAGAAGTTACTTTTCTAACTTAGCAGTAGCAAGGTCACACATCTCCGTGCTCTACTTTCATGTTTCACCGTGCCTCCTTCTCTCTCTCTCTCCAGCCTGTTTAATGGCATGAGGTTGCTAGCTGAAGAACTGGCTTTGCTGACTTTTACCTAACAAAAAGGTTTCACAAGCTTTACACTGTTTGGCATAGTGATACTTTTCTTAAATACTGAAAGAAAATGTGCCCACAGAGAGCATAGATATCCATGAAAACACACCTAAACATACATTTATGAAGTAATGCGGATAACTAAACTTTTATATAAGCATAACCATACACCCACACAACCTACAAGACTAGACTTATTTTCAGCTGCCTTATTATCAGAATTACAATTTATATAACATAAATTATGTGAGCCAAAGGAATTTATGAAGCAGAATTCTGGAATTGATGTAACTCTCTTGATTCTGCAGAGTGTTTCCATCTTAGTAACTGCAGTAACTTTTTTTTTTTTTAATTGGGGGGGTTGGAAGGGGAGGGGAGAGTTGGGATAAAAGTATTTTATGCGAAGGGCTGCGCTGAAACTTCGAAGCATTGCAGAAAGCTATGTTTTAACATTTATTGAAGGCTGGTTGCAAAATATTTATTTTAGAACCACCGTAGTAGAGTGTGGTAGCAGTAGTATACAAAGCAAGTTATGAAGAGAAAACAAAGGATTTGCATGCTGTTGTACGGTGACACCCAAACTATGTCCAATGACAAAATCTGGGTACCCAAAGCAAAGCAGCAGTGTCCTAGGCACAGGCTCTGCTCAAGGTAGTCAGCTTTCTCGAGTTAAAAGAAGTCTGTTTTCTGGGTGGAGCACCATGCAGATTTGCCCAAAGACTGCAAACATTAGTCTCTTCATGTGGTTTTCAGAACATAGGTTTATTTCTTAGTTTGTGTATAACCCTGTTGGGTAAAAACATGGTATTGCTGCAGAGAGCTAATGCACGTGGGTGTACATGTTCTTGGCTCAGCCTCCTTGAGGAGGACTGACATACAGGAGCTGGGACTGGATGTTTTTCTCAAACAAACCCTCATCCTCTTCGGACTAACTACAATGGAAGATTTTTTCCATTTCTTTTTTTTTTTTTTTTTCTCTCCGCTCTACTATCTTGTTTATACNNNCCCCCTGCTCATAGATGACTAAGGAATTTGTGTACAGTCCTTGTGACTGGAGTGTGGCTTTGGTCACAGGTCATGATCTTAAATTTGGATGGGTTACAATTCCAACTAAATAAATATGCCATCTTCCCTTGTTCCAGCAGTGTGAAGTTAGCTGGGCATTTGAGTAGAAAGAAGTTCACCATTATGAAAGCAGGCAGTCTGGGGAGAATGAGGAAGCTGAGCACAAGCCTGCAAGCACAGCTTGTGTACATATTTGTTGAAAGCTAATTGGCAACGCAGTTGCCTTTCAGAGTTGTTCTTTCACCTATCAGTAGAGCACAACTCTGGTACTTAATGTACTGTAGATTACGTAAACGCTACCCTGAAATATTTGTACAGGCAATTAACTCTTGTTTTTATACTACTCTTGAGTTACAAATGGAAGCCTGCTGTAGAGCTTGGAATATTTATGCTATGAGAGATATTCCATAATTAGATTAAATAACTTTCAGCAAACTGGCTAGCATTAAGATCAGAAAAAAACAGGATATTGGCTATCCTGTGAGGAGCTGACAGTCCTTTAAAATTCGGTATCCAAGAAATACAAGTGCTGTGTTTGTCCCACATTGTTGAGGAGCAGCAGTATTTACAAGAGTTTTATCTAGAGCACATGTATCTGCTTTTGGTTATTACATTTGAAGACTGTAAATGCTTCTATCACTAACACTGGTCTGCATTTTTTGTGGCAAAATGTGATTACTAATGGGGTAACTTGAAGCATGTGTACTAGCGTGGTGTCAGTTACCAGAACAACATCATCATCTAAAGTGTCTGGGTGGCTCTAAGAATGCTTATGTAGATACATGTTTATTTTTCTTCCTCTTGCTCTTTTCAAACTTATCTTACAAACGTTTTGTCCCTGATGAAATTAAGTCACAGCACTGCAATTTGAGCTGGATAATAAATCTATTAAAATGCAACCAAACTGGTAACAACGGTCTCAAAGCCAGACCTCCCTCCTCTAGAGTTTATTCACAATCCCTTGACCTAATATGACCGTGAATATGAATAAAAAATGTTAAGGGATTTTATTGCAATTCATAGTGTGACTTGCTGCTGTGAAAATAAAACGACATTTATAACCTTAATGGTTGCAGCATTCTTGTGCTCATCAGCATGGGCCTGCACTAACAGAGGCATAGGTAATGTGTTCCCCGAAGTCCAGGGAATGCTTAAAGGAGTTCATTAGTATTTTACATAGAATCAAATGGGCTAAAAGGGTGAAAAATAAGACTAATTCAGTCAAAATCCTTCATACATTTCATGTACCAAGACATCAATAAGATCAAATTGTAGCTGATTAAAAAACCAGCTTCTTCAGAAAGAAGAATGTGTATTTTGTACATTAGTGCGAAAGTGTTATAACTGATGCACACGTGTTGACTGCATATTGAGGCTGGGTTTTTTGTGGATGAGAACAGCTAAACTTGACTGGCACTTCCATTATGAAGTCAGAAGCCCATTTGCAGGTTTTGGATTTGTTCTCTAAATGGTCCAAATCAATTGCTTCTGAGGTCAGATATTCATCTGTTTTCTCTTGCATTTCTTTTTTCTCCTCATAACAACCTCTCCCAGACAGAGAATTCTTTATGCAGGGAATTTCAGGCTATTTAACAAAGACCTGTCTTTTCTCAGTCATTTGTATATTGTTATAATAGGTTTTACTTGCTCAATTCAATAGCAAAACGTTCTTGCTTAAGAGTTCCTCCAGCTTTATCCAACTCTCTCGCAGGCATGGAGATGAGCTGTTTGCAGGGAAGAAGTAAATATGTGAAATGGTTCTTGAAAGTCTGATGTCATCCACAGCCACCCTTCCCTGTGCGACAGAAGATGTGAATGGTAAATATGGATGAAACCAGAAGGCTGTTGCAATTGTTGATGATTTTCAGTAGTGTCTACAACTTTCTCTTGGATTCCTTTAAAGTCCCTGGTGACTATAGGAAATTAAAGATGTTTGAAGCATCACCTGTTTGCCAGATGAAAAGAGACAGGAACTGTTGTAATGCCTCTGTCCAGTTGCTGTCTTCTTTCGGGGACTATCGTTGTTCATTAAAGTAATCTTAGCAAAAATGAGAAATAAATCACCTTAAGAAACAATTTTGGTTCAATGTTTCTCTGCTTTAGAAATTTAAAACCAGTACTTAGTGCAAAAATGAAGAGGCAGAGGGATTTCTGTTTAACTGTCAGGACAAGATTTGTAGGTTAGAGGGGTTTTAATTAGGTCAGACAGTTCAATTGGAAATTTTTTTTTGGTGGATGTTAACATTTCTTCAGAGTTACATTTAGTGTTTTGATGGAGTAATTAAGTGTCATTCACTTCAGGCTGACAGTCTAACCTGCCTCAGATTTCTTAATCCGAGGTCAGGAGTCATTGGTTCGTAATGAGTGTTGCAATGTGTGAAAAGACCAGGTAGTTCATAATCTGATCTTCATGACTAACCAGAAATGAGGTGTAACTTTGAAAGAAGTTGAGGCCTATTGAAAAAACTATTTTTTATTAAACAAATGCAGTTGGACTGCAGCGGGAAATATGACATGTTTTTATATGTGTTTTAATTTGATGTATTATTTAATCGTGGCTGCTTTTGAAGCTGATGGCTGTTGCTGCAGCTCTGGTTCTTCCTTTCTATAGTCTGTCTGTCCTTTCCTGGAGAGTTGGCACTGCCTTCCCTAGTTTCAGGGTGTTTTCCTAGTCTCTTTACTAGTCTGTGTCAGAGGTTTGGTGAACTACCTTTATTTGGACTCGTAAGACAAATTATATAAATTCATGTGAATCTTCTGGAACTTTGGTAGCTTACAGTGGC
Organism: Bombycilla garrulus; assembly: GCA_013400315.1. Taxonomy (NCBI): domain Eukaryota; kingdom Metazoa; phylum Chordata; class Aves; order Passeriformes; family Bombycillidae; genus Bombycilla; species Bombycilla garrulus. The sequence goes on along the minus strand of VXBU01011902.1, from coordinate 166,867 downwards.
TGTAAATCTGTAGTTTATTGATTTGTACTTTCCTTCAGTAGATTATTCTGAGTCTAGAGCAGCTTCTGCTGGTTTTCATAGCGGCTGTAGTACTGTGTAGGACTTAGTACAATTTGGTGCAGTATTCATTCGTGCACCAAGGCGAATTACAGTAGCAAACAATCTTGCAAACTTCTCACTGCCTGGCTTCCTCTGTCACCGGTGTCAGTAATTCTCATTCTCTCATTTCCTGTGCTTGTCACAAGCCATTTGAGCAAGCAGTGAAGCCTGTGGAGGAGTACTGGCTGGGGAGCAAAAAAAAGAAAAGACAAAATTCTAGGTGGTGGGTTTTGACCCACACTTCTAACAAAGTGGTTGCAATAGTCTAAACAGTATCCATGGCAAGACCTGCATGTTTTATGCCCATTTACTGTGCTATCACTGTGCTAAGGGACTTAGTTGTAATAATTAGCAGACTTTCGGTCAGAGGTGATCTGTTAATTATTCTTCTAGCTCTTCACAGACTATAACTTCCACTAAGCCATAGGAGTTGGCTGAATTAATGTTTTTGGAGCTATGAGCACATTGCTGATTTTCTTACTAAAAAAATTGTTATACATGCCTAGAAGTGAGTTGCTAGAAGTTGTACCTGAAAAAAATTTTTCTTCATTTTTTCTATGAGTACAAAATATCTAAAGCACGTAAATCTGTGTCTGACTTGAGATATGGTGGATTTCAGGATTTCAAAATCAGGTACACTGTAAGGCTCTGTCACCCTTCCCTTTTCTCCACCCCCACATCCAGAGAAAGAAGTAACCTAGTATCTGAAGAATGCAAGTTATGCAGATGTTCAAAAGGCCAAATAAAACAAATAGATGGGCTGCAGCTGCTAGAGCAGCATAAAGCAAAGAACACTCACTGCTGTGATGAGAATGCTGTATTTCAGCAGGCCTCTAGCTTCTGCTGTTTGAGGAAAATAGTATGGTAAATTAGTTGAACCAGTTTTTAATCTTATTTTGATTGTAAATTGTGATTGCTTTTGTAATTGTTGAGATTTCAGACCTCCGGATTTCTTGTTAATGAGGAAGAATAAGGAGTGGGATGTCCTTTCATAGAAAGGAAAAAGGGAATCCCACAGTAGTACGAGATTTGTTGCTAATCTTTTAGTGAGAAATGGCAGATGTTCAAGAAGGTAAATTTTCCCAATTGTCCCCCCATACAATGTTAAAATATATCTTCTAATATCCTGAGATTACACTGGGAGGCCAGACATTCTGCTGTACATTTAAAGTCAACTTTCCATCAGAAATTTTGATGTTGAGGGAGCTGAAGTTTCACTCACCATTATACTCTTCCAAACTGAATGTCATCTGGAGTTTAAAAAAAGAGTAAAGAGCTGACAGTATACTTGTATGGGACCAAGACCCTTCTCAGACTGAGCAAATCATTGACAAGCAGATGAACAGAACCGTTCAGCAGTTGATCTGCTATTTTAGGGCATCCCTAAGCAGCACAATGGTGTGCCATAGAGAGATGCCCAAGCAAATACTACCCTCCTCTGGTACGTTCACATAGCACAACCTTTTGCAGAAATATTTGTATTGTCCTGGGAATAGCATGAGTATGTCAGAGCAGTGTTACCATACCCTGGAGGTCTATGGGAGGAAAACTTGGCTCTTGCCAGCATTTGATATTGCTACTTCAGCTCTCACAGCATGGACAAACACACTTCCTAAAGGGGTGCCGTGTATGAACCTGGGCAGCTTACTCCTTGTTCATATGTTTGTGGTATATGGAGCAACAAGCAAGACATGGTGCTTTGTCCTCAGCCTTTGTAATCTGGTCCTACTGAACTGTTGGTTTGGTCTGTGAAATCATGTAGAGTTTGCCACCTACCTCTCTCCTGGTCTAGAGGTCCTGCTCAGGGTTTGCCATTATTACCTTTATGCTGCAAAATCCAGTCTGAGAACAAATAGTATGACTTCTGAAGTAAAGGCAAGGTCATGTTTTCAAGCGTTTGAGTTAATATTTCGGGCTTGTTGCATGCCTGTGTGGCTAGTACCTCATCCAAAAGAATTCCAGCCACTGTGCATTTGGCAGTCTGGTTCTAGGAACGAGATGGATTGCTATACATTATCTTTTTGGTAGGGAACCAAGAGGACACTGAATTGCTCAGAGTTGGATGTACCTAGACCTTTTCCAATGGTGAACTACTCCAAAAAAAAAAAAAAAAAACCAGAAAAGCTTTTAATTTCTGAAAGCAAGAATTTACCATAGTAAGTACTGGAATAATTAGCTTTTTAAATAGGAAAAAACCACAAAGCATGTGACATAATAAAAAAAATGAGAATAAGAGTTTATGAACAACTTGCTGTTTTCTGTTCTGTTTCTGCAGGTAGGTTTTAACCTGAGAGCAGATTTTATCCAACTCAGTGAGTTTCTGAGTTGCCTGAAAGTCTTTGCAGTACTCTCTGTCCCTGAGAAATTCCTTCCATTTTCTCTGAGGCTCAGTTGTGTTTGCACTCTGTTCCTCCCTGCAGTCTGTTCTTGAGCTGTAGGCACCAAGCTGCTTGCTATAACTTCTACCTGCTGCAAACACAGTATTTAAACCATCATAGGTATGCTTAAAAGTTCTCCATGGAGATGAATTGTCTTTTTGTATAGGGGTCCCCCAATCCGGTCTCTTCTGAAAGAAATGTAATGTGTAACACAGAAATTAAATACTGTATTGCATCTCTGTAGCTTCTTTTGTTCCTGAATTTTGAGACCAAAAATTCTATATGATACTTTTTGTGTATTTATAGATACATTTATATATTTTGTGCTTTTACCAATGAGTAAGATCTTCAGAGAACAGAAATTCCTCTGTTGTTCTGAAGAAATGTACCACAGCATGATTGTTTCAACAGGCCACTGATACCTGCTTGCAAATACATAAATCCTCTCACTAGAGTATAATTAATGTTTAAGAAGAAATTAGCAATGGGACGTAACAGAACACTTCTGCCCACTTAAAATGGTGTTGAGTCATACCATTAAGGCTTTTAACTTGCTTATTTGCATTGCAAACTTGTTATGAAGTCTATCATTTTCTCTCATGGAAGTGTCTCTTGGGGAAATCGAACTCTCTCCTTCTCTTGATGACATTTGCACAATACATTCCTGATGTTTGAGGAGTGGTGGGCACAATCGGTGAGCTCTATTAGGACAGTAATAGGAGGAAAAGAATTATAGTGAAGGCATTTGTGCCATGTGATAATATCTACTCTTCTGGTTGTATTTTGTGCTTTTTCTCTAGGAATAAGTACAAACTGACCCAGAACGGAGGGGAGCTAAGCAGATTAAAAGTGAAGCAAACCATTATGGTGGGCTTGGTCAGTTTGTTCCTGAAATGTGTTCTGAATCTCCTTAATAAGTATCTTATTATGTAGTAAAGTTTCTACTGGTTCGGGTTAGGATTTGTAGAGATGTAGTAATGCAGTTTGTGGAAGAGAGAAATGGCTGTGTGATTCTTGTATGATGTTGTGCAGGTATTTGTACCTGTAATCACACGTGTCTGGACTCCTATGTGGTTGTTCCTGTGAGTCAGGTAGCTACCATTCAGGTGCACACTGTATCTGTTGATCAGCTGCAACACTGTGATGTGAGTGTGTACTGTCCTGCTTCCAAATGCTGGAACGTGTCTGTGGTCTTACTTGGTGTTTGATGTCACTACAGATAGTAAACATGGAGTTCTGGTGCATGTGTGCCTTTTCCCTCAGAGAGCTGGGCACTTTCTGCAGGAAGATAGGCCGCAGCTTCAAGTGCTTTAAATGGCAAGACTTCTTGTAGTTCTTTCATTACCAGTGGTATTACAACTCTAATTAATTTTCACCAGTGGGGGGACCCCCATATTCCTCATTCAAAGCAACAGGCAGTCTGTGCCCCAAAACTTCAGCATTTGAGTCAGCAGTTGTGAGTGCCTGTTTTTCCTTCCACAAGAGACATAATTTTGTGACAAATCATGTTGAAAAGTGGAGTGTCAAGGACAGAAAACAGCTCTCAATTCCTGATTCAGTGCTTTGTCTATTGTGTGGTGCATCTGCTGAACCAACCAAGGCACCTAATTCAGGATGGACTTATTTTGGTGCAAGCTACGTAACTATTAGTTGTGGGTTAAAATGACAGCCAGCTTTTTTGCTTCTCATTATGGTTTTCTCTTTTCCATATTCATGTTAGACTTTCCATATTTAGTGTTTGAGATTTTATGGAAATACAGAGAGTCAAGTGCTACACTTGTGAGTAGGTGAAATGAGGATAAAACACAGGGGACAGATCAGAATCTTTAATCTTTGCTGCTGCATGTGATTTATAAAATGTATTAATCTGGTTTCATTCATTTACTGAACTATTTTGCACTTCACATCTCTGCTGTTTTACTTTTGTTTGAACTGATTTGAAGCTAATTTTGTTTAATAAGGAAGGCTCAGCTTAGAAAGGAGGTTTAGCCCTCACACCTTGTCTTAGGTCTTGAGCGTCTGCCCCCTAAAGTTGTGGGGGAGTGTAGGGAGTGGTATTAGTGTTAGACGAATCAATTTCATTGCAGAGCTTTCCCAGTCATAATGATCAGTTTGCAGCACAAATCTCATTGATTTTTCACAGCCCTGTGGAAAGAAACCAAACCCCAGAGCTGATGAATACAGCTGGGAGAGACTCAGGAGACACTAATTTTGTGATTGCTGGGAGTAGGTGGGGCTATTCCCACCTCCTTTCTGGGTTCTGTGAACCTTTTCCTTTAAGCCTGGCCCGGGAGAAGCCTGGAATTTGGTGCGGTAGCCTCTGAGAGACGTTGACCTCTTGAGAGGACAGAGAAAGAGTGATGGAGGGAATAATCTTGCTGGGGTCAGTGGTGCCCCATCAGCCTGGGTGTGATCTTTGCCAGAGCTGCCAGAGAGCCCCGCTGGCTGAGAAAGCAGGGCTGTCTGCTCTGCTGCTCACAGCCTTGTCCCACCACTCACCTTCTGTAAACATGCTCAGAATAATTGTGCATCACACTGCCTTCTCTTTTTTTTCTTTTTCCTGTTTGTTTACTTTAATTTTTTCATGTCCTTCCTCTCCAGCTGCAGGTTTCTATAACTCTTTACAAGGCAGAAGGGTGGAAATTAACTAAAGTTTTTTAGAAAAGACAAAAAAAAATCCACATAGTACTAGAAAAGTAAGAATTCTCTCCATAGTGGTGTGTAAATTGTACTTCACGTTCAAGCTGTGCTTTATTTTTATATTCTGAGTCTGTCCCAGTACTGACCCCTTTTCATCTGCTATTATGCAAGGTATGTTTAAATAGCTGGATTGTAAATCTTGTTGGAAAACTTCCCACCTCACCTACCATTTCCCTTGCTACTACTATTCTTGTTTGGCCAATGCAGAGAGTTGCTGCAGCGTTGATGGGGCAGCTGTGTGCCTTCTGGCAGCAGCCTGGGCTGCTTTTGGCCACTGCATTCTGTCCACTGTCCATTTTCCATGTATATTAAACTTTTATCTGCTCGTGGGTTTTTTATGCATTAGATTTTCTGAACCTGACTGTTTTCGAAGCCTGGTTGTACCTTACTGGAAAGGTACAGGAAATCTGTCACTGGCAACACGTGTAATATTGTATGTTGTGCAAGGAGAAGCTGTAATTGTGGTGGCATAGGAAGATTAACAGTGGACTCTTGAAGTGGTTCTCAGCTGAAGTTGTTGAAGTACCACAGAATTTTTAGAATCATTGGATTCCTGTTAGAATGCTACTTTTTTATTATTTCAAACATTGGCTTTTGAAAGAATTGTTTTTCTGCTGAGGTTAAATGTGGAGAATTAGAAGAACCAGAAGGAAAATATTTCTCTGATTTTAGTCATCAGAAAGTTCAAATGCAAGAACATAAAAACATAGGGAAGTTTACAGAAAATGTCTTTTTTTTGGTCTGATTTTTGTTAATTTTTTTCTCCTGCCCTTGCTGTCTACATGATATTCCCATGAGTAGGAGCTTGAGTGCGGCCAGAGAAATCAGAATCTTGTGGCACTTAACATGAGGCTGTTGTAGGATACTGTTTTTCAGCCCCTGTTTTCTGTCTATGTACTTGAGACTGTGTGGTAATCAGTGAGACATGTAAAAGGCATATTTCTGGGCAGTTTGGTTAGGCTGTTATTTGGAAAAAAGAAAGCATTGGAGAAGATAAAAGCCTGGATGTCAGCCATTTCAGCAGGGGGAATGGACAGAACTTGAGAGTTTAGAACTCCAGGTTGAGAAATATCAGGTAGCAAAAGGCTTTGGCTATTCTGAGTCTATTGGTCTACAAGAGAGAGTTGACAGGTTAACATAACTGCAGAATAATATATTAATGGTGGGAAAAATGTTGTCTGCTTTACTGTCAGCCTTTTTTTGTGACTAAAAATAGAGTACTGTTGTGCAAGGAAATATATAAACACATGAGCTGATGTTCTAATAAGGGTCTGCAGTCTGAGAAGAGGTGTAGGATGAACTGGGTAAGGGAGGAAACCTATGTAATTTTAATTCTTATTTCTATTTTCGGTAGTGGAAGTATCTCAGGTCAGGTTAAAGGAAAGAGTTGCAGGCTGATCGTGATCTAGCATTTACCAGTGAAGTTTTGTAAGATAACTGAATCCAACCACTAAGAGGAAGACAGATCTCCTGTCCCTGTGTTTGCACTGTGTCCCCTTGACTAGGTCAGCTCTCCTAGTTGGGCAAGCATGTAGCTGCCCACCCTTAGGTCTTCCTGAGTAGCTATTTAGCTGAAACAGCTCACTAAACTGCCCAAGACACCCTTCTGAGCCTTTGCCAAGCTAAAGTGAATAGGTTTCTGTAGTCTGTTGAATGCCAGAGCCAGCACAAGGTTGGCAGCAGAGTGTGGCCAGGAGTGGAACCAGCTTTTAGGACAGCAGTGAGCCATTCGATTGTCTCATTAGCAAAAACCTCACTCTTTCAGCTTCATTTTACATGCAGTGTTAGGAACAGGAGCTTCACAGTATGTATTCTCCATATTTCCCCATATGTGCACCATGGTCTTCAGAGGAATGGTTGGCCATAGCACAAAGTGAAGACTGCATGAGAGTGAAACACAGATGAGGACGTGGAGGAACTTGCTGTGCACAGCGCTCTTCTTTTTGCGTATCACCTTCCCCACAGCCTGCATGTGGCAGGAGTCCTCTAAAAGCTCCCAAGTTTCTTCCAGAGGCAGGCAAGTTCCTTTAAGCTGCTAGTGGAGTTCAGGTAATTTGTCTGATTTTGCATGTCTGGCTCAGTACTTGCATTTTCTGTTCTCACCAGAAGAGTAGGGGATGAGTACTGATCTCTAGATGATGCCTTGCATTAACTGGGGGCAGCAGCATGTCTAAGCAGCTGAGCTGAGCACCGCTGAGCGTGGCAGCAAGAGCCCTGGGGGAGGCACGCACAGGGTTATTGGCACACGCAGTCAGTCAGGGCAGAGTCCACTCAGGGATGTTAGATGTCTGCTGAGCGTCTGAAGAGTTCTGGCTTGATTCTTTTGCACCTGCAGACTGGAAACTGGTTTTGCCATCTGCCTGAGGCATGGAGAGACCTCCAGGAGCAGGATTACCCAGTCCAAATGTTTTGGAAGGCTCTTTCAGTTTCCCCCTGGCACAGTTCAAGGGAGAAGCCAAGTCATGTGCAGTCTGATGTGACACCTCCTCACCCTGTGAAGGAAACCTCCCTGCATGTTCACAGCTGCCACAGAGCTCCCCAGCACTGTGCTGGTGGTGTCTGTAAGAAAGGATGGATCCGGGGATCCGGGAAGGGGGGTGGGATTTCCAGCCTCGTGCGGCTTTGTGTTGGCGGCTTGGAAGGAGCACTGAGCGGCTTCATGCTGAGGCCAGTGGGCAGAATGAAAAGCCGCCCCATGCAGGGACCTTTTCTGTCCATCTGCTACAAGTCTGTGCTTTTCACTGGCTGTATTTGGGAATGAGACCCCATCAGTGGAAGAGTTTATGTGCAGCCAGGTCCTAGACCAGCAGCTGCCCTTGCCTTTCTCTGGCACAGGAGTGGAGCGAAGCCAGTGGCAAAAGACTTTCAGGTGTTCATGCATGACAGGATATATTTAGAAGTGAACTCGATTTAGAACTGAAGGGCTCGGAATACAGTGTCTGGTTTGGCAAGGAGAATGAGAAAATGTGGTATCGATGTCTTAGCCTTTTGTAGGCTGGAACTAATTGCTGTAAAAAAGCCTCGCAGGGACTCAGTCCTTTTAAAGAAAGAGCAAACGTGTTAATCCTTGTTATTCTCGCATCTCTTTGATTGCTTTCTCCTGCTAAATGTAAAGGATTTGAAATATACCTTGAGGTACAGCTTTTGGAGACCTAAAAAATGTATGCATTTATGATGGCTCTCTTTCGCAATTCAAGCATGCATTTCAAAGGATTATAAAATCCAAGTCGATAATGCATTTCAGCAATGTTGCCTCGTCAAAAACCCTTCCAGTTCCTTGGTAACTATTAATTGTTGGATTTCAGATGGCAGGGATGTTTGAGCACCATATGTGATTACATGTGGTAAGCTCAATTGCTGCTGGGGTGGGAGGATGTCAACCACTTTTGAAAAGAAATTCATACTTGAGAATGACTTTGCCACTTGAAAAGTTAAGAGAGGAGATTATGAATGTTCAGAATCAAATTTCTGGTCCCATTAAGTTGCTGTAGGAATTTTGCCACTGGCTTCAGTCCATCAGTGATTTCAGTAGCAAATGGAAGTATCCAAAAGAAGATCCAGCCAGCGGCTCTGAGGACTTGACAGGAGAGGTGTAAAAGATTGCTTAGTAAACAAGAAGTAGTAGATACTCCAGTTGTGTACATATTTCACTTTTCTATAGCAAAGAGAAGAAAACTTTATCTAAATTCAGTCTGGGATTTATTTCTTTCACAGTTTTTAGATATTACATGCCTTTTGGGGAACCCTGTAGTTTTAACATTGTAATGGTAATAAAATGAGGATATTAAGAAATATGCTATGACATGAAATGTTGCAAAAATTCTTGAAGTTTAAATTGTTCTTTTCAGTCTATTATAATACCTGGCAACACTGTTGTACAATTTGTAATTGTACAATGGTATTAAACAGAAATTATTTCCATTGAGGAGTATTATAATAAAATGTTCATGACTATTATTTCTTTTGATCACCTGTGTGTATATTCAGATACCACACATAATTCTAAAATACAATTCTAACATCATAAATAAGTGTGTATTTTTTTACTGACAGATTTGGGTTTTTTAAAGTAGCCATTAATACAACATTAGTGATAAAAAGGAACAGCAAAAAATGTAATAATTTGTATTAAAACTTGTATTATTCTGGTTCAGGTCATTAATACCATGCTAAATACTATGATTGAAATTCAGGTCTGAATTTATGCCTAATTTATGTATTAACTACATTACGTTAAGTAAAATATATTTCCTTTATACCTTTTCAAATTGCTTCCAGTTAGAAATACACATTTTAGCCAGTCTCTCAGGCATTTTTGGTGTAAACACTCCTAGGCTTACCTCTGTGGTTTTTATTCCAGCTTCAAGATTTCTTTGTCATTTTAGGAGCCATAGTAGTACCCAGGAAGAGGCTGCTTTTGCCTGGAGTGTTTGCTATCAAAATAAGTTTTGAAGAATATCCAAGAATATCCTTTTTGTGGATAAGTGCTGCAGGTGCAGAAGTGGACTGTAATTTATGTAATAATATATGCAGAGCTAGAGCCTGACGTCCCCATTTCCTGCATCCAGACCATTCATTGACTTAGCTTTAAAATTTAGGAAAACGTAATTGCGCCCTGAACATTTCAGTCACATTGATCCATGTGCCAAAACTGTTCTTCCTCTTTGCTTTAGCCCAGCACTACTGTACTGCTCTGCAATCCACAAATCAGCATGAGCCACTTGAGCAAAAGTGTACATATCTTACTCATAAGATAAATCCATACCTTTGAAATGCAGTGCATGGCTGCAGCGTATAAAGTAATGTGTCAGTTGTTCTTTCATGTCCCTAGATTAGAGTTTCAAAAATGCAGTGGATTTTTGTAGATGAAATTGTGTGGAGAAAATCTAATTTGAAATCTATAAGCAATCTGCTCTTACTTGATGAGAAATGAATCATTATTTCTTCAGCCATAAACTTACAAAGACTGTTTCCATATCCTCTAGTTGATACCTAAGGTATTATCTATTACTAAAGTTTTAAAGTAAGATTATAATCTATCCTTACTTGGGCTAGACAGTCAGTTCCGTGTACTGTGTTTTGTAAATGCCTATTGTTTGAAGTGTTTGGGGCATGTCTTTTCTGTAAATACTGATGAAAATCTGTACTTACTACATCAGTGTTCTGCCTTTCTGATCACATTTCAGTGTGATGTTAAATAAATAGTAGCTGCCAAACATTTATTTTCAGTTAATATTGCATATTTAAATTTGCGTATAAGTGCTTTCTGTGTCAAGTGGAGGCAAAGAAGTTGGCTGTTATGAATAGCATGCTTCTTACTTCCACATTTTAATCAAGTTCAGAATTAGTGCTTTTCAGTACTTAGTATTCATGTATAGAAGGAGTATCAGTTGATTTTAGTCCCTATCAGTGTGAAACTGTTTCCAGCAACTGTATTAACTATGGAACAGTTAATTGCTGCTGTAAATAGTGTTCTCTCTGTAGTCCACTAGGATGCATTCATGCTTATGCTCAGCTATATGCACTGTTTGGCAGATCCTCCTCAGAGAGTTATGCTGAGTTGCACCTTTTCTGGTGCATCAAGTAGAGCTGAGTAATGCATGCAGTTCTTCACGAGATTCTCTCTTTATAAAAAATAACTTTTCCACTCTTCCATTAACACCATCCCCTCAGCTTGGTTATTCACTTAGGAAGAAGTCTGCCAAGGTAACTGATTTGTAATGTCTCTGTTGTATATCTAAGCACATAATTTAGTGCATAATAATGAAAATTTTGCTTGAGACAGACTCTGTAATGCCTTCAAAAGTAGTACAGGTTTGCATGTTGTGAGTCAGAACTGGTCGGGAAAAACAGCAGGGTGGTTGTTTGACCGTGGTCTGGTTTGGTCCTGTATCATGCAATGAATGCGTACGGTGACAGCCATGTAACCATGATTTGGGAGTGGTGCTTATGTGCTGGGTCCCAGGATGCACTCTCCTGGTCACTTGCTGGGAACAGGCTGTACATGCCTGCCCTGGGATTGGAATTGTTTTCAGTAATAGCAAGAGAAGCACCTCAGGAAATACCCCATTGTCTCTTTTGTCCAGTTTATGAAAAAAGCAGATGACCATGTAGCTCCATAGCTGAAACAGATTCTCCTTCCTATCTCCTCTCCTATTTGAGGGTGTTAGTTTGTTCAAGAAAGGAATGTTTAAAAGTCATTCTTCACCTGTTATCAAAAGTGAATATAAGCATGCTGTTTTTCCTCTTTTACTTTTGAAATATGTAGCTACAAAAATCCAAGGTGCCATAATAATTTTAAATGCCTGTCCCTGCCTGTCCCTGTGGAAGTAATTTGCCTATCCTGCTGTCACCTGCAGGGAGTGGAGGGTTTGGGAGTGGTAATGTCTCTAATTAATACTCTAATAGAAAATTTATGGAGAGCTGAACAGCACTTGCCTACCAGTTTAATGTTGGTGCTGTTACCCTTGTTCATTCTTGCTCTAACAGCTGCTTGTACTGTATGTACCTCTGGAACCAGGACAAGGTTGGCAACAGCTATGCATGGAAATTGGTGAAAATTCATAAAAATTGCACAGGCTAAAGGTACATTTCTCAAATTACTTGATTTCCCAATTAAACGTAATTGGGTTGTGAGGAAAAAATTAAAACTGCTCTTTGTGGGGCTGTTCTGCATCACCTCTTGAGCACCGCAGTTCACCCTGGAGGTCTGGGTAGCTGACGGGGATGCTGTTTTGGTTGGGCTCTGTTCTCAGCAGGGCACATGCACCTGGAGTGATCAGGTGGTACCTGAGGCAGCTCTTCCTCTGCTTCTGAGTGCTGGCCAGACAGATCTTTAAATGCTGACAGCTGTTCTCTGAAACGGAAAGGTTTTGGTGTTAGCAGGGGTCTAAGCAGAGGGGATGCTGCTGCAGTCTGCATTATATTGGGCTTCAGGCAAAAGGCTGAGGGCAGAGGGAACACACTGAAGTTAATTTCCAACTTGCTGCCGAGGGTCTTGCAAGGCTGCATAACCACCCTGAACTCTTGTACTGTGTAGTGCCCCGACAGATGTTTTATGGCAGCAGGTTTCTGGTCTCCCACTGGGTCATTTAGTCCCTGTCTGAGCACTCCCAGAAGCTAAGGGATGTTTTCCATTGAGGACTTGTGCTTTACAGCCTGCAGGATCAGCAGAGCCTGTGTGCACAGCCCGTGCCAAGGCTGCCGCCCTTGCTGCCCATCTTGGACAAGTGTGAGGAACAGCAGGTAAGGGTTGACAGACTTTGCTTGGTCTTTCTTGGTGGCTCTGGGCGCTGGTCTTCACAGAGTGACAGCTATAAAATTAGATAATCAGTTAATCACTGGTGAATTAGGCTCGCGTCTTTGCGGAGAACAAATACAGTATTTATGTAAAAGTTGTTAGGAGTTTTTTTAATTAGCAGAAATAGATGCAAAATGAATGATGATTAGGCAGCTGATGAATTCAGTAGTACAATTATGCCTAAAGCTATGCCCCAGTACTTAATGATGGATGCTCTGAGCAATCAAAGAGGCCTATTTATATAATTTATTTATTAAAAAAAAGTTAGACATTAAGTAAGATATCTGTGTATATTAGAAGTATATGAACTTCAGCATCTGAGAAAACCTTTCTAAAATTTGGTAATATAAGTATTTTTTAAATTCTTTCTGGAATTATTTTAAATTAACTGTTACTGTAGTTGCTGTTAACTTTTGGTTTATATGAAAGGCTGTTCTTTAACCAATAGCTAGTAAAATTCTAAGCATTCCCTGGAGATGAGAACCACACAGGAATTGTACAGATTAATGTATTTTTCTTTCTCCTTGTGGGTAGTCTGAGACAGAGGAGTGGAGGAAATGATAGAGCCCTGGGTGTCTGCTCTGTGAGGCTTTAAGAAAATGCAAGTCATGATGAGCAGCTGCCTTGTAAGCAGCCAGTTGGGAAGGCTAAACTGATTAGTCTGTAAACACTAGGAGATGGTAAGTGTTGGTGTCAAAGGGACTGTGACACTCATCAGATTGTGCTTTATCTCAGGCTGTCGTTTGAATGATGGCTCTCCCCCACAGAAGCAGTTTTATGGCTTTGCAGAGGTATAATCTGAGCCCAGCCTGATGGATCCCGAGCTGCTCAAAGCAGCTTCCCGGTTCTCTGTTTTGTACTACCAACCCTGGGCTTTTCTCAAACAAAACCGTTATTTTCTTTTACCAACCAGGAATTACAAACGTCAAATTTACTAGTCCTGACAGAGTGGAAATTGGCACTTGCCCGTTTGCAGAAGAGTATCAGACAGCACCAGAGAGTTCCTTGAAGACAAAGCATGGGGGCTGGTCACAGGAGCAGCAAGTGGGTGCTTCCTCTCCTGTGTTTGCCTGGGGCAGTAGCAAGGTTGCATTTTGCACTTTGTGTTCAGAGATGGTCACAGGAAAGGCATTCCTGTAAATAGATGGACTTCTAACCTGATGCAGAGCTGAGCAAGAGCCTGAGGTGATCCGTTCTGCTCTAGCTGGGTGATTCCCTCCAGAGAGGATGGCAGATGGGCAGTGAGCATGGCAGTGTTTGGTGGGTACAGTCACCTCTGTGCTGGGTTTGTGGCAGATGTTCTTCGGCAAGGCAGCTGGGGACACACACAGCCGTGCATGCAGGAACTGGAGCTCATCTCTGATAAAGGCTCAGTAGCTGCACTACCTGTGTGAAGTTGTATATAAAACCCACTCTCGGTTTGTTTCTTCAGTGCTGCAGACAGGAAAGAAGCTCCTACCTGCACTACATGTGGGCTTCTTGGCAATTTGAAGTTTGAGGGTTATTTAGCACCCAGTCATAGGAACTTCTGCTGAAATATAGCCCATGTCAGTGGAAGAAAAAGGGATTGACTTGCTCAAATAGAGCAGAGAACCTCCTGCAGTCTCATATGTCTCAGTAAAGGCTGCCATTTTTCAAAGAAGATACCCTCTATTCTGGGTGGTGAGCAAGCCCTTCTTCCTAAAGATTTTCTGGAAGACCCTGAGGCACCATCACCTGGACAATAAATTTTTATTTCAGTAAGGGTCAGAGGGACCAGTCTGAAGCTCTGAAAGCCAGCCAGAGTGGAGCTCCTCCATACAACCCCCACAGATGCAGATGAGTCAGGAGGGGGTCAGAAGAGCTGTTTCACAGATGCTGCCTGCTGGGAGATACATAATAGGAGGATAAACAGTAAATGGAGATAAGTAAGAGAAGGTGAAAAGATGGCTATTATCCCTTTACAGTAGAAAAAAATTTTAAACCAAGCAGAAGCAAAGTTAGGAAGAATATGGAGGCTAGGGGCATACATAGATGTTACCTTAAAACATTATTCCTGCTTTGGGAGATTCTGTAGCAAAGAAGAAAATAATTACAAGGAAAAACAAATGACAATCCAGAACAAGAATTTCTAGGGAACTTGCCCTGAACTTTGGAGCAAAGGCTGGAGACTGGAATCTGGTTATTTAGCAGAGGGCTGATAAAGGGAGAAAGGAATTTGTGGAGATAGCAGTGAGATAGAGTATCATGAATCTTTTTTTAAAATGTTTTATTTACATGTATGAGGTCTCTTCTCCTTTTCTTTTTTTCTCATGAGAGTTAAAAATTTGTTGTATTTAAAACTAAATATGCAACACCTTTCACATTTGGTCCTTTCTACATTACTTACATGTAGCATAGCAATTTTTGCTACTGTCCCATGAATTGTATGAGAGCATCTTTCCCTTCCTTCTAATTCTGTTGAGAGTAAGCCCTCCTCAGCACATCCTGATGTGGCAATTCAAAATGCTCATATTCCTGGTAGGAACTGTTTCTTTAATAAGGGCCTGTAATGGTACCTCCGTACTTGCTCAATGGAAGGCATATTTTAAGACACAGGCTTTGATTGAAAAGCTGTTGGTGGCTGCCTTGCAGTAGGTGTATTTCTCTGCTTTCCTAGCTGAAGATTTGTATGAAATGTGACAATTAAGAAACCAGGTTTCCTGCTCTGGATGCAGTGGGCAACACTAGTTGATCTGCAAGCTGGAATGATGGTGACATTGGTTACTAGTTAGCAAGGAGAAGAGACTATTGATTTCTGGCAAATAGATTAGGGTAGGGCAAGCATTCATAAAAGCCATGCAGAGAGCATAATAATATTCAGAAGCGGAAATAAAAAATGCAATTGATTTACCATGCTGCCATAAAGCAGCACTCCTCTCTATGCCAGTACCAGGCTCTTCCCTGCTGCTGCACCTCTGTGCACGCACCCAGCGGGAGCCGAGGGGGCCAGTGGCTCTAATTGCCTGGAATTTGGCAGCTGGAGGGGATGCCGCTCGCCTTGGCCTGCCTCAGCATTTATAAATTGCAGCTACACTGTCCAGACCTGGCTCAGTGTGGTAAACCCATCTGGCTGGGGAAAGGCAAGTTCATGCCATTCCCGAGTGCCCCCTGCCATCCCACCCTGCCACATCCACTTCCCCCAGCCCCACGTGCATCTTCTGTGCCCTCTGTTGCACAAATGCATCTTCTGCTGGGGCTGATGCTTCCTTCTGTCTAGCTGTTGTGCACCTGAGAAACATGAAATCAGGATCATTTGTTTTAGTTATTATTGTCCTGCATGAAAATTAAACTATTGGTAGCAGTTGTTTGGTGTATCCTGGTTTTCTTAAAATTCAGTTCCATGACGGCTTTGTAAGGCAGAGGTGTGGCAGCACTGTGCCAGGGGGATGCTGTTTCAGGTTGCTGTTTGTATACCACCTAGGTGACTTTCTCTTCCACTTCCAGAATGTTAGGATCAATATTGCCTGATTTTGTGGATTTTGGATGCATTTTTCAAGTATTTTAAATATTTAAGTGCTAGGTGCAGTGGGAGGGAAGCGATGGGCTTTTTTTTCAGCTTGTCAATGAGAACACTGAAATGAATGGATCTGGGTGTGACTTTGTGAGCTCAGAGGGTCAAAGCTTGAAATGCTTGCAAAGGAGAATCAGAAGCAATAGATTTTTCCCATTTTTGCTTTAAAGTAATTCTACATCCTTGCATCTCACAGTATTCCCCTACCTTTTAATAGTACAGGATTTTTAAATTTTTTTTTGAGTATAAGCAATGATACCAACATATTCTTCCCCTTTTCACAGGCTAGCCAGCCTTTTCGGGTCTGTTCTGTTGTAGTTGCCCAATCTGCTTCATCTTGGCTGGCATTTCTGTCAGTTCTGGTTTGTCAGCCTGGCCTGCAGATTAGAGGTGGGGAAGCCAGGATCATTATGGGATAAAAATCCCCTTTTCCTGTCACACCCATACTGAAACTTGAGGACATCTTACTAGATCATGGCAGTGCACTGTTGAGATGCAGTTGTTTAGTAATGCCTCTTAAGAAGTCTTTGGCTCAGTCTTGCTTTTTATGCAAACTGCCTGTTGTGTTGCTCTAAGCTGGCTGTGTCACTGCTTTTTCAACCTCAGTTACAGTTATTATTTCTCTTCTTTCACAACTGGAATTATTCAGCTTTTCCACTAAATTGCATTTATTTTGACTTAAAGTACTAAAAGAAATTATTAGGTTTAGAATTTGGGGGTTGTTTTATTTTTATTTTTTTTATGATACAATCTAAAAATGGCTGAAGCGTGTATGTGCTAGCTAAAATACTGTGTAGCTTCCAGTGCACCTTTTAAAAATCTGTGCCGTGTTGCTTTTTGCAGGTAATTAATGTTGTGGTATTATTTCTTATGTTCAGTAAATTACTGCGGAAGTTTTAATCTGTTGAAATACAAAACTATAGAGAATTTAATGCTGACCTTTGTATATGAAATTAACTGTAATTATTAGATTCGTAGAAGTCCTTTTGAATTAGCTACCATGTACTAACTCATACTTTCACTTGCCATGGACTGCTGAATTGATGTTATTTCCAGTAAGCTTGCTGGAAGTGGGAAGAGAGCATTTACCAGAGGTTTGTCTTGCCATTAACACATATTTTTATTTTGTTTTAAAGTGTTGTGTAAAATAAATCTGCAAATATGCATGCATTCGTGTGCATAGATGCACAAGGAATATTGATTTTAAAAAAATTTCAGAGTTAATTCATAAGTAAAGAACTTAATGGCAGGTCAGAGTATACTTTTGGAGGTGGCTATAGGCACCAGATGATTGCAAGGCTGAGCTGTGGAGCAAGACAGCAATAGCTCTGTGTACAGTACAGCTGAAAATACTGTTCTTTCTCTTTCCTGCAATGTCTGGCAGCTTTTGGTCTTCATGTATAAAGTCTGGCAAGTGAGTTTTCCCTCACTTCGTAAAAAATTCTTACCTGTGCAGTACATCTAAGGGGAGGGTATAGATTGTCTTTGCAGATACATTGTGTCTTCTATAGGAGCAGTTTTTAGGTTTTGTCACTTATTCTAACCCATAACTGAGGGTTTTTAAATAGAAGTGTTTTACACAAATTTGCTGTACTAGATCAGTTTGCCCTCAGCCTGCTTGTTTTGCCAATAGCGTCCAGCAAGTGGCTCTAAACCAACAACTAGTGTATTTCTAAATGCTGTGTCTCTGGAAGCTAAAGCCTTCTTCCTCTTATGAAAAAAAAATGCAAAATCCCTTGGTTTGTACTTCATGTATGTTCTGGATTTTCACCTAAACTGTCTCTGTGGCTGCCATGGCTGCTGCGTTGAAGCAGCAGTGCTGAGCTCTTGGATTACAGGGAAGAAGGAAGCATTTGCTCCGTTCTGGGACGCCATGCTGAGCTGCACCACGTTTCAGGGCAGTCCCTCTGTCTCACAATGTAGTTCAGGAGCTTCTTTAGTCTAGACATCCATTTTTGGTACACTTTTGCAAAGTGTACTTACTTTTGCCTTGCCACCTTGCGCATGTGGAGTTAATTGCAAGTTGCTGTCTGCAGAGCGCTTGGGCTGCATAAAGAGCTGCCTGCAGGGATGAGAAGCAGTTGTGTGAGTCATGGGCAAGGTAAAGCAGGAACAGATGGGCACTGACACTGCTCAGGCTGGGCTCTGCAGAGGCCTGAGCAGTTCTTCTGGGGTCCTCTGGAAATCAGTGCTGAGGGGACTTTGCATGTGGCTGGAGATGCTCTCTATTTTGAGCTGAACTGAGTAAGAGAACAGCAACAGTGTTCAGACTCAAGAAGAGCAGATGGCTTGGTTTCTGAGTTCTTCCCAGTTTTCTGGGCGAGCTGTTTGTTCATACTACTTCCTGTCTCTTCTGCTATTTTCTCTAAGGATTTGCTGTAGCGGCTATTGCTGTGTGAAGCGGGTCTAGCTACACTGGGGGCTCTGACAGAAGCTGTGCTACCCCTGCCTCCGTTTCAGACAGGACAGATTTAAGAGAAAACAAAAAAACTTATGCTAAGAGTCTTCTCAGAAGTCGTACATTTCCCAGTGTGACCAGGTCTCTCCTGCCACATGGCCCCTCCTCATGTATAATGCGGGTTGCAGATACTTCCAGGTTGTCAAATGTGCGAGTAGATGGTAATGGCAGAAGGGACATGGCAATTGTAGGACCTAGCCCATCTTGTCCTTGTGTTCATTTGCTTCAACAAGCAATTTTATAATCATTACCACTTCTTAATCAATTCCACTTGGTGTGGGTTTAGGTACCAAGTGCTTAGTGCTGGTTGTTCAAATCTAGAAACAAAGATTTTGCGATAGGACTGTCTCGAGCATTTGATGTATGGGAAGGGAGTACTTGCTTCTGATTTTTATGATGTCTTTGTGGATACAGCTGAGCTGGTTTGGTGTGAACAATCTGAGCTTTTGAAGTAAAATGTACCATGATACAGACACAGCTGTCTTGACACCCTCCAAGCTTGAGCCAGCAGGCAGTGTTGCTGTACTCCACAGTATCCTGTTTTCAGGTCAGAGCAATGGCTTTACTACAGTTACCTGCTGGCCTGCACAGCACACCCTTTGAAGAGGGAGCAGAGAATGGAATTTCACCGTGGTCAAGCGGGTGGTACAGCTGTTAGAAGCTTTGGGCAGTTTGCCTGCCTTGTCAGTTACTTATAAACAGTAATCCTAAGAGCATATTAGAATATCCAGTTTCCCACTCATCATTGGCTCTGGTTTTCCCAGTAGCCCTTTTCCTAATTTATGTATGTAAAATCACAGCCTTTTTTCAGTTTCAAAAGGCAGATGATAATTAATTTTATCCTTTTGATCTAAAGAAAAATATAAACCTTGCAACAACTTTACAAAAACCCATTTCTTGGTATGTATCTGGGCATTTGTATTTTTTTATGTGGCCTTAAAAATACTGTGGATCTTGTCTCTTCATTCACTGAATTACAAGCCTTTTAAAATACCTTTTCACGTTCATGCATTTACACAGCGCATAACACAATGGACTTGCAGTCTTGGCTGAACCTGTGGTTTTTACTTTAACACTTTTTAAAAATATTTTTCATTCCCACTGCAAGCTGTAGTTAAGTCATTCTGCCCCGAAATCCAGCATCCCCTTTTGACTGCATATTGTCCTCAGGGTGCAGAATAAGGCTAGCATAGAAAAAGCTTTTAGAAACCTGTGCCTTCTCTGTGTCCTCTGTGGTGAAAGTGCAGTCTCTCCAACCTGCAGGGTCGATACTGCATGTGAGCTGCATTCTCTTGTGTATAAATACACCGTGTTAAAAAAGGAAAAGCACTGAGTGCAGCCTGCTTTCTAGTGTGTCGATGCTCTTCTCGGAACTGATGGGGCAATTCCTTTCTCCTGAGCTCACTGCTCCTGGGTGAGCCCGAGGACAATGTGCCTCCTCCTGCCCTTCTCTGCCAGTTGGAGAAATCCAGCCTTGGCACAACAAGCTGGGGAGGATCTGCTCCGCCAGGAAAGAGATTCTGGTGAGGTTTGTCATGTTACTGTGCATCTTTGCTGACTTGCCATCTACTTAGAGAGATTTGTAAGCTGGCTGTCTCCTTTCTACTCCAAGAAAACCCGTTTGTGGAGATGACGTTGGTATTCATATGCTTAGGCAAGATAGAGTGGTCTGGTTTGTTTTGCTTTTTGTTCTTTTTTTTTTTTTTAAATATATGCATGTTTTAGAGAAAGAAATAATTCTAAAACCTAGTGGTGGGATTGGACAGGAAAAGTGAAACTGGCATGATGCACAAGTGTTCAACAAATGTTATCAACAAAACTTTTGACAGATGTGAGGAAATTAATCTCTCTCTATATATATTTTAATGCAGTTCCATAGCCAAAACAGGATGAAGCGCCATTTGCTTGTCTTATTTCTTACTGACAAAAAAAACCCCAAAACAGACTCAATTTGATAAGAAAACATGTCTCAGATGCTTACATTGTTTATGATTTGTCTGTTTAATGGCATAAAAAAATTAGAATATTGATTCCTAATACACAGACCCACAAACCTGGGGGGTGTGCATGTAGACAGGCTCTCAGTGAGCAGAGTAGTACAGCAGTAAGCAGAAAACCTGCAATTCATTTCCATGTCTCAGAAGAGCTCCTTATTCTACAGGCTCCAGGTTAGTCTGCAGAGCATCTCCCTTGATTCCTGCTCTTAGGGCTTGTGTTTGGGGCACTTTGCGAAATAAATCACTTGGCTTATTGCCATTTCACTTAAGTCCTTTCATTTAGGTGGGAAACGTCAAACAAAGGAATCTAATCTTATTCTGAATATGCTGGAGTGCATTTGAAGGCAGAATCCATTCCAACATTATAGTATCATAGTATCCAATGCCTCTTTTTACCTGCAGCTCTTAGATGTTTGTCATGCCAAGAAAAAGAACAAATCTTGCTTTTGTAGGTTTTACTTTGTTTTACTAGATACTACTTTATCGTATCAGAGCATACAGTTATTTATGGGAAAGGTCCAAAAATAGTTGGGTCAGGTCAAAAAGTGCCAGAAAAAGCTTTTATGTTTTATTCTTGTTAACAGGGATTTTTCTTCTCTTGGTTGATTATCTTTCTTTCAGAGTTACTTTTGCCCATACTGGGCTTCCCTGAAGTGTTTTCAGTAGAGAAAGGCAGCAAGCTGCCTCTAAGTGTCAAACCCTGATTCTAGTCAGAAACTGTCAGGAGTATCTACCTGCACCTGAAGGCAGCTTAATCCTTTTCTGAAACTGTAGATTTTACCACTAGACTTATAAAGTAAAAATGTGGAAATGGAATTGATGTGAACTACCCCACTGGTTTTATGACATGGGTCTAAGACTGTGGTTGGGTGACCTCAGGAGACAGCTGGATTATTTATAAAAGGTGACCAAGCAAGGCTGTTGATACAGGCCTGTTAAACTTTCAGCAGAGTTTGTGAAGAATCTGTGGCTTGAAAAAGACCAAAACATGTTTGACTGATACAAGGAAGAAGTGAGAAATCATTAAGGGAGTGGGATCTTTCTGGATTCCTTCTGAAATCTGGGACGAACTGTATTTATGTTTTCCATCATGGGTTATATGAGGTTTCCATCTTGGGATTTTACTAGTTCATTTCTTCTATCTGTGTTTGCCATTAGCATTTGGAGCGAATGCTACACCTTTGGGTAGTTTATATTTAATGCACTTTTAGTACGATTTTCAATATTACAATTTTACTGGTAATTTAGTCTTATGTGACTTAATGATTGCAATGTGGTTTTTCATCACTATCACAAATAATCTGTGTCTCTAAAGGAATGGGAATGAAATGTCATAGCAACAATGTGTAGTTCTGAAAATGTATATGTGTTTAAGAAGGAAAGCTTAAAGAAAAACAGAAATCCTGGCCCTGCTAAAATTGGGCTGTGCCTTCAGGAGCAGTCGGGAGGCCCAGTATAAATGGGTAGCCCAGGGCTGTGTACCAGTGTTTTTAAGGCAGTTAATTTATAACAAGAAGCTGTAAAGCACCAACCTGTGCTAGGTCTCAGGGCTACAGTCCACACATGGTGTTGCCAAAGATTGTTTGTTTATGTGCAGAGATCTCCATGATAGCAGTGTCTCTTGGCAGCCATTGGAAACTGCTGTTATTAAAAACCCTACATTTCTCATTAGAGCAACTCTATTGTACATATTGTTTGAATATAGATTACTAATGAAATGCCTTTTTATTGCTTTCCCAGTGAATACTTTCAGCATAAGGTTAATTTGTAGTGTTATGTAAATTCTGTTTAACTTCAATCAAGTTTTTAATTATGTTTTTACCACAGTAATTCCCATTTGATTTGTCATCTCCTGTTAGGTGTTTAACATTGCGCAGATTGTTTTTTTATTTTACTTTTTTTTTTCCTCCTCCTGTTTTAGTCTTTGATGTCACCTGGAATAAAGCCTCACTCTAAAGCTGTGTAAGTTTGATTTCCTTTCATGAAAATATGATTTAGCGAAGAATTACTACAGAAAACCAATATTGGGAATGCTTTATTGTTTTGGTATTGATTACCAAAAATAAGATTAGACAGAACCACCACTGAGAAGACATGAAGATATCCAGCTGTTTCATTTGCTCCCTTCCCTTTACCTTTCTTTCCTTCAGCTTTCTTTCAGTTGCTCCAGTTCAGTGAACTTTGATGCTGACAGCCCTTGGATTCCTTTTAAAATGTCAGTTGCTACTTAACACCTGATGACCACTCAGTCTGTGGCTGCCTTGCATAGATACCAATTGTTCTCACAAATGTTTGCTTGCCCACTGAGCAGATAAATGGACCCTCCTTTGGCAAATCGTCAGCACATTAATCACGTCTGAGATAGGGCTTGTCAGGCAGCATCTCAGGTCTAGATAGTTATTTTCAGTTGTAGATGCACATTTTTTCCTATCTTTTTCTGAGGAAATTAAGTGGAAATAGTTGAAATTAAGTCTATCTTCAGAGGTCATGGCAGAAAAGATGTATGATATTTTGTGTATTTATGTAGAAATTTTCTCCTATACATGTGAAAAGACAGGGATTAATTTTGTACAACAGTGGGGGGTCTTTTAATTAAAATATGCAGTCATTTTTTATATTTTTTTTCCTGAAATCAGGGCTTCCTTGAACTCAGTAGTGATATTTGCTCAAAAATTGTTCATACTGAAATAAAAAATGCATAAAGGATTTATGACGCATTCTGGCTTCAGGTACACTTGTAGTAGCTCTGTTGGATACTCAAAATTAGCAGCCGAATATGAAATATTTGCTTTGGGAACATATTATTAAATATAAATTAATTGCTGTCTTAAATTACTTTAAGGACATTTGCATACTTGCAAATTTATTTCTAGAAGATTTGGATTATAAAGAGCATAACAATATGCTAACTGTCCTGCTTGAAAAACGAGTGTGCGTAGTACCTAGCTACAGCCTTTATTTAAAAGTGCACTTTTGAGTTATTTGCCAAATACTCTTCATAGTGTGCTTGTACACTTTACATCCTCGGTGTGTGCTGCTATTCCAGCATTGACTGATAATACCATCAATTCACAGGTCTCCTACAGAAATGAAAGATGCAGAAATAATCGACTCTCCCTCTGAAAAATCACATTTCATATGTAACTATTACAATGTATTTGATTGAGATGGGAATTGTGTTACTTTCTCATGGGAGTTGTTTGAATTTCCACTGGTTAAAAATCAATTCAGCTTGAGGAGTGGTGGATTCAAGCAGTGGAACCCATTAGGACGATTTCATGTCACCAGTTGCACCCTATTTAATTTTTCTGTTGGGAGATAATTAAGTTGAACTCATTAATTTGCACAGATGTTGAATGTTTCCATCAAACTTGGCTTCCTCCACCCTCACCTGTCCTTCCTGCCCAGGTGCAGTGGGCAGTGCCCCATGGCACTGAATGCACAGGTGACTGTGGTCTCCTTGCATGGGATACAAACCTTTCCTGCAGCTGAGGCCAAGTGGCAATCCTGGGCTCTGACTTTTGTATTAGGCTGGCAGGCAAAAAGATTGCATTTCTTTTCTTCTCTAACTCTCTGAGATAGAACAGCTCAATTGTAATGGTATATCTATACATGCAGTTCCCTTTTAAGCTACATACAAGGTAGTTTGGTTTTGTTTTTTGTTAAACAAGAATCTGGAAATCCTCAACCGGCTACATTTCTATGAGCTGTGAATGCATTTGGTGCTTTGTCAATATGCTGGCGAAGAAATGCTTGCTTTTGGGAAGTGATTTTCTGCTTTGCATTTGCCATCTAGATTTAATTTCCTTTGAAGCATTGGTATTTTCTTAAGAGAATTTAGGGCTGGTAAAAAGCCCTTATATACAAGGGCTGACTATTTCTTCTTTCTTTCATGTCTACTAAAGCTGACTGGAGTCATTCCTCCCTGCAGCCAAGATGATACTGGTTGGGAGCAGATGCTTTCTGTTGGCCATGTAGACATTTTAAGAGAAGGCACAGCAGTGCCTGGTTTGCTTTTCCTGACTGATTGCCCTGAGTGTCTGATCACTGGTGCCTGTGGTGGGAGCTCTTCTGTTTATTGTGCACAGCAGAGTCCAACTGGCAGGTGACAGACCCAGAAAAGCCGTGTATTTCACTAGAAATATTTTATGCTAGCAAGGTAGATTAATTTCTGGTTTAGCATCCTTCTTGTTGGCTAGTAAAAAAGTGGTGTGTATTTTACTGTATTTAGCTGGTTTCTAATACTCTGGTGCCACAATCCAGTCACAAATGAGCTTCTATTTTTTCTTGTCTTGGTCTATCTACAGTTTCTTTCCAGTTTAGAACCTGAAATCTATCCTAGAAGTCTAGGCCCAAGTTCCTGTGATGGCATCTAGAATTTACCAAACATGTATGCTCCCAAAACCTCCTAAAATCATTTGATCTGGATTTTTCTGACATGGAGTCATGTCTTTTGTAGGGACACATACTCACTTAGAGAAGAAAGGTGTTTCGACTGACATTTTTAACTCTTGATATCTTGTACGTTTCATGGGTGCTATGAAGAAGAAACTGAAGTTGCAGGAGTGCTGCATCCAACATTATGCTGGGATTACAATGCAATTAGAGTACAGCTCTCAAAATAAAAAACTGTGGGTCTCTTCCCTTTAAATTAACGGAAGTTTTTAAAATTGAGGGATAGGACAGCAGAGTACCATGGGCGTGCATCTGTTGTACTGGTAAATTACTGGGGATATTTCTAACTCACGTTCTTCCGCTTGAAATTGTTCTAAGACATTTCAGACATAAAAGCACACAAAATGCTCACAGTACTACCACCACAAAAGAGTTTACCCAATAAAATATGTTCTTCAGGAGATGACAGGTAAACAGAAATTCCTCTTTTGATGTTTTGACTATATTGCATTGATTGTTAATGTATAGAAGATGTAAATGCTTTTATTTCCTACTACTTTTCCTTTGAAAAGGACCTCCATAAAGATAAATGAAAACCAAAAATTTGCCACCATTTCTTTAATACCCAAAATAAGAGATAATTATATAAGTTTTTGCCATGTGACCCAAGCTTTTTTTTCTACTCCTTTCCAAAGGAGTGATATTTTAATCAGTTGTGTGGCTATTTTTCCTGTATGCTTAAATAAGTAGTTCAGTCTAGGTGGAGCGGGAAGGGCCTGAATTTTTAAGCTCTTGTGTAGAGTGGAGAGACGAGGCCAAGCAGAAGGAAATGCCATTAGCACACAGTGACAGTGGCAGCAGAGCTATTTAGACAGCTGCACGTGTCATGTCATGTACTCGGGTCCCAGTCATGCTGCTATTTCTGTCTCGTTAGCACAAATCACAGCATCTACTTCTGCGAGTCCCTGTTGCACCTTGGCTTATCCAGGGGCACTTCCTAATTTGAGCAAGTTTACAAGGGATGGTGAAAATTCACAGGCTGGTAACGAGCTGTTCGTTCCACTGCAGGGCACGAGGCAGTGCCACCAAGCCCATGTGTGGCCAGCAGTGGGACACCTGGCCCTCCGTAGGCATTTGGGAATGGTACCCTACCCCGAGAGGCAGCGTTTCCTACCAGACAATAGCAGCACGTGAGATGTTTGTGCAGAGCAAGTCAGGCTAATTCAAGGAAGGATCTAGAGGGAAATCCTCTGTCTACTGCTTGTTGCTGCTTCAGTGCCCACATACTCTAGATACTGTCTTCTCAGATAACCACCACACTCCAGATGTGAGCAGTGCTTATGGTGAAGTCATACATTTGGTATGCTAACTCAAAGCAACTATAAACCAGTATTATGAACTAAGGTATTTTAAAAAAGATGAAAACAGACTACTGCTGGCTGATACGGCATTTCTTTTTGTTATGTTTTGGTGGAGTTTTTTTAATATTTGCCCATGCTAAGACATCTTGTTTCTTGCACTTTTTTCATTCTCAACTGACCTGGATCACATTTTTCATTGTTTTCTGAACAATTCCTGTTTTCAGTATAGTAGGCATGTGTTGTATTTCAGAAAATAATTATGTAAAAGCATTAATAGAATTTAGCTGTTGTTAGCTTGCATTTTAAGAAGGCTTATGATCTGCTTAGCTGTCAGTATTCCATTCTTTGTATGTTCCATTCATTTCAAGAATTCATAAATTCTGTCCATTGTTGCTAAGGCTGTCCTGTGTGCTAGGCAGAGCTCTAACTAGACCTGCAGCTGTATATGAGTGTCCATATGGAGAAATTAGTCTTTTTAAAGTGAAAGTTCATGTTAGATGCTCAGAAATATGTCCACAGGATTTTTTTATGCCATTTACAAATGCAGGATATTTCTTGGTTTATGAGTTTGCTACATGTTTACTGTTTGAAGAATAATGCGCATATTTACTTGCTTCAACAGTAACACTTAATATCAACTTGCAAGTTTAACAAAGTATGAGGCTCATAAACAGGCTCATAAGCCAAATGTAGTATATTGATTTAATACTTCTCATACGGATTTTCTCAAAATCTTTCACCTTGTTCCAAATGAGGCAAATTAGAGTTAAGTTTGCCTGTCTTGTGTTTTGCAGGGCCATATGTCCTGGCTTTTTGTGGTTTAATTGTTTTAGCAATAAAGCTGAGAAACAGAGCAAGATTTTTTTTTTTTTATTTTTGGGTGAGACAAGATAGAGCATGCCAGTGAGTGCTAGAAGCCTTCCCAAGACAGTAGTTGCTGTTGCAGGTCTCTGATCTTCAGCTGTTTGTAGCACTGTGTGTGAGCAGTTGACTTAAGAGTGGCTCCTCCAAGTGCTGCCATGCTTTCGGGCTTCCAGCTAAGTGGTACTGAAGACAGCTATCTTGCTTTCTAGAAATACTCAATAATGATTTAATCTAGGAAATAAATATTCTGTAATAATATTTCTTGATGGCATAGTCAGTTGATAACAGGGACCTTGAACCATGACCTCCTTAATTCAGTATTTGAAGTTTTTCTCGCAGTATGAACTGAACCAAAGATGTGTACAGCATGTGTTGTATTTGCAGAGGGAGCTACAGGGGAAAGAGGGTATTGAAGAAATTCAAAACTTTTGAAATGAGCTAGGCTGATGTCTTTTCATGTTGCTGCCTTTTGTTCCTTAATAGTGATGCCAGCACCAGGCTGTAAGTGCAGACTTCCCTCATACAGTCCTGTGCTGATGAGAGGTGGTGGAGCTGCAGTGTGGGAAGAAACCTCTGAAAAGGAGGCACAGAAGTCCAGTTGTAGTACAGGGTTGTGTACGTGTGTCCTGGCTGGTGAGTCACTGGCAGCTCCAGCAGAAAGGGCAGTGGCCAGACTTGTTGAGCTCTGCATATACCACTACATGTTTAATGGGACTAAACAGGAATCCACTTGCTGTCCTCCTACTCCTTCATCTGCAAATAACCAGCAACGGTATCCGTGCCTCATCCACAGGAAGGGAAAGGGAAAGCTTCCTCTAAGGGATGGAATAGACTAAATCCACTTGGTTTAAATAATCTGCAGAGGAGCCCTTTCTATGGAAATGGTTGTTTTCACATTTTTTGTCTTGGAAACTGCTGAAGCATCCCACAGGGTTTGGGTTTCTGTCTCGGTACTT
Source organism: Bombycilla garrulus (assembly GCA_013400315.1). Classification (NCBI taxonomy): domain Eukaryota; kingdom Metazoa; phylum Chordata; class Aves; order Passeriformes; family Bombycillidae; genus Bombycilla; species Bombycilla garrulus. The sequence continues at coordinate 138,827 of VXBU01011902.1, read as the reverse complement.
GCTGTGCACGCAGGCAGTAAGAGCCAGGCTTAGCACTAATCAGCTGTGATTCATTGTGCCTTTACGCCACAACATCTAACACTGAATAGATTTGAAACCTTTGATACATCTTCCTTTGTTGGTTTGTTTCCACGATTCACTTCCATTAATTTTCAGGGCCTCAGGGATCTTTGTTTTTGCGTTGCTGACGCTGGCCATGAGCACACAGGCAGCTGGTTATGGCTCTGCCTGCCAGGCTGCAGGAGCAAATTCCTTCTGCACAGGCGCTTCTGCAGCTCGCTCAGCCCTGTCCCCACTCCTGGCTGGATTATGGTTTCATTAAAGTCTCATACGTATATGATATTTTAACTCAAATGGGATATAATAAATTTCATCTGAATAAGCAGTGCCTTTTATGTGTCATAAATTTTGCCTTTTCCTGTCCCTGTTAATATGCTTCCCCCCTTAACATTTCAGTTATATACTGATAAACTCCTCGACATTTAAATAGTACTGCAGCAGGCTCGGGGTGGAGAAGTGGGTCACGCAGAGCTATCAGGAGAACCGTGACTTTTAGAACTGCCTGAATAGGAAGCTCCCGGCTACTCAGATTTCTGTGAGGTTCACTGCCATTGCTGAAAGGAGAGAAATAAAGTGTGCTTTCATTCTAAAAGCACTTTGCACACATGATTCAATCTTTTCAGGGCTCTGGTGTGAGGTGGGTAAATGTTGTTGCTTCAGGTGGAGAAACTGAGGCAGGAGGTTTGTGTGTGCTGTTCTCCTGAATAGCTGGGGTTGTGTGCTGGCTGGCAGGCTGGGCTTGGCTCGCATCACAGCCACGCCCTTACCTGATGAGATCCGAGTTTGGCCCTTTTCTGCCATACTGCCGGGTCTGACATCCTAATAGAAGGAAACTTCCAGTGTTGTTACAAGGTAACTGCAGCTGGAAAATGTGTATCTGCTGTCTCAAGGTACCCTGGGGTGGTGGGTTTGGCTTTTTTGCTTTTCTTCCATTTCCCCTATTCCCTCCTCAGTTTTTGGCCCAAAATGGTTCCACTTGCTGGAGAAAAATAAAAAAAAAACCAAAAAACAAAAAA
>VXBU01011902.1:94355-137722 GCA_013400315.1 Bombycilla garrulus | reverse complement strand
AAAAGAAAAAAAAGAAAAAAAAAAGGAATAAAAACACATAACCAAATAATTAATTGATGAAGTTTCATTTACAGTTTTACAATGAGAAGTCAGAATTGTTTTTGCTAGAAAAACTAAAAATTTCCATGTTGTAAACAAAAAAAACTGTATTTTCTGACTTCATCTTAGTAGACTTCTAAGTGCCTGTTGTATACCTATATTTGTATCTGTAACAAGCTTTGAAAATGTGTTTATGTGCTATATAATCCAAGAATGACCCAAGTGCACTGGGGCTCAGAGATCCCTGCAGTACTGAATGATTATTAGTGGGAGTGGAGCGATCACTTTAGGAGATTGATGTTATAATTTCTGGGGGCCCTGAAATGTGTGGAAATATTTTGTGTTTATGCACTTTGTTACTAGATTTTTGGAGTTTGTCTTCTGATCTGTCTATTGAGTGTCTTAGTGGTTTGTGCAAACCTTAGTGATTTGTGCAAACTCAGTTTTATTTCTTTAAAAAGAAGATATTCCCTTTGAAATAATGTTACTTAAAAAGTGCATATGATTATTACATTATATCCTTGTTTAATTTTGCATGCTAAAGGAAAGCTATAAAGGTCATTTGGTGAGCAATTTTATCTGGGATTTTCTCGTAGTAGTTAAAACCACATGACGTTAATAACTATTTACATAATCCCTAAAAACTGGTAGGCAAACTGTGCATGTGGAAACATGAAAGGTAATGTAAACAGGCAAGCTGCTTTATCCCGAGAGGTGTGTTTTGACTGTAAAGCTCTGTAATTGAAGATTGCAAAAAGGTACAATTCTAATCCATTTCTTTTGTCTTAAGGAGTTGGTGAATTGTGAGTCCTATTCTAGGAAATGGATTTTTGTTTCTCTGAGTGAATCTATAAAAACCCCTTGAATCACTGTCTTTTGGCAGTTAGCCAGGTAGTTCAGTAAACAAGCTGGATTGATTATCTGAAAGTTATTTTTTATGTTAATGTTGGATTTCAGATACATAGTGTCACGTAATTCACCTTCATGTCTTCTGAGTTCAGTTGTGTAAGGTATATTCAATCCTGTATCCGCTTCCAAAGCCAAATGAATTTTTTTTTTAATGTAAGCAGAGCAATCTTACTATAAAATAATGAATCCTTGTGGCACCGAGAAACAGAAAATGCCTTCAAAGCTTCAATGCCTTCCATGAAAACCTAAGTTTCCTTCAGCAGAGGTCCTGAAATTAAGCAACCAGCAAGCAAGCATCATGCCTTTTTTGTTTTTGTACAGATGCATGAGATGAGCAGGTATTGAACAGTTTGTTTATTGCCGAAAAGGGAAATGTACTGTTCTAGCTTGTGTCTCACCAGAGGAAAGCCTGGTTGGAACAGCTGGCTGCTCAGCTTAGTTCTTGAGGTAAATCTTCTCCTTTCACTTCCCACCCAAGTCTAAGATGTTTGGAGAGGATTCCTTTAAGGGTGATGAAACATAACTTTTCTACTTTTTGTTCAAGCAGAGAATTTTCAAAAAAGAATGTTAGCAAAGGATAGGAAAATTCTCAACAGAATGAAGACAGTGTGGGGGGAAGGTTTATCTAGTTAGCTAGTGTGTTGATGTTTCTGTGCACAGACTTGGCTAAAACTATCAATCTGTGTCTTAAAACAGCTTTGTGGATGTTTCCTGCTAATGAGAAGCAACTTCAGTGCAGGGTTGTAGGCTGTGTAACTCCTGCTTTGATGGGTGCTGTGCATTGGAAAGAGACTGAGCAATAGCAGTGCATCTGAAAATAATGCAGCGTCGATTCCCCAACATCGCCGTTGGCTGTGTGTTGATAATTGTATTTGAAACCTGGCTTTTTGGAATCATATGGTTATCTAAACCGAGCTGATAGGATCATTTTCCATTCCCAAAATTCCTAGCAATGCTAAATCCATAACAGATGGAAAATGTAAATCAAGTATTGCAGAAGAGTTTAAGGAAGAAATAATATTATTTCATGATTGTCATGGACGTTTGGATGGTAGGTTGGTTATTATTGATAATGTTTGTCTTTAAACACAGAAAAAGCTATTTACATGTACCCAGTTTTAATTTTGAGACCTTAAATAAAACATGGCTATTGAAACTTGCTTCATCTACTGGGGTATTTGTGGCCTCGTAACAACAGAAAAGATATCATGCTGCTTTCTCATTTTAATATTTTCTGCATATACATCACGTCATTTGTATTGTGCTGCCCTCTTTTTTCCACACATTTCATTTATAAGTCACTTTCTGTCTTCTGGCAGTAGCTACCATTTTATATTCTGGATGTTGCAGAAAACAAGTAGTAAATGTACTTATTTTCAGAATGTGTTGCAGTCACAGATCCTGCTGCTAGGCCTCCTTGGAGATAGGAAATGCTTGGTCATGGACTGGGCTCTGCTTCCTACCTCAAGACCCTCTCTTATCTCTCTGTAATACTATTGGCTACATTCCAGATGTCCTAAGACTATAGGTTATTTCACCCTGACCCTAAAACCATTGGATATTTCCCAATCCTAAATAACCCTGTGAAAACCTCTACTTCTGCCCAGTTCGAGGGAAGAAGCCACCACTGAACACCCCTTCACGGAACCTGCATTAAACCATTCTGTGGAACCTCTACACGGCCTTCTCGTCTCTTCTTCCCTGAGCCAGCCACAGCAGACCCCCTAGCGAGCTAAGAGCTGAAATCCCGAGAGAGCTGAAATCACTAAAGTGCTGAACCACCTGATTACCTCAGGCTGAGCTTGCTAGGATAGCCTGGTGGCCAGGATCTCTGCTGGAGATCTCCAGGACAAAGCAGTCCCTCCCGGGGCCCCGCTATCCAGAACATCTGGGGCAGCAGGAGGCCTGACCCCCTGGACCTAGGCAGCATTAAGAATGGATAAAACTATGGGTAGTTTCTCTTCTACTTGAGAAACTGTAGCAAAACTTGTAGGTTTGTTTTTTTTGTTTCTTTTTTTAGTTAGAATGCTTTATGGATGGGTTGTCTAACAAAGAAACCCCAAAATGATGACAAAAAAACCTTTAGGCCCCCAAACTCCAGGAAAAAAATCCCAAACCAACCTGCCAAAGGTATTTACTGGGTGTGGTTTTTACAGTGGCCTGAGAACAAAGCATGCTTCAGCACTTCAAGTTTTCATCCTTTATCTCCCAGTAACACCCTATGGCTTTTGACAGGTAACTTGACCCCTACTGGCCAATTTGGCCACTGGTGAGCATGAGTCTGAATCCTCCCAGGCCTGTGGAAGTGCATCAGGTTATTCCACTCATTAACTGACTCCTGTGGGTAATACATCTTTCTCTCCATTTGCAAAATGGAGATGGTTACACTTTCTGCATGCCTCTCAGTGGGATCTGGGAGGATTAGTTCTTCTCTACAGCAGCGTGTAAGTGGTAAGGATGATTACAAAGAGCAAGATGTGCAATTACACTGGAGGGGCAGCAAGCTGCGAGCGTCTCGTTACACCTTCCGAGCGGAGCAGCTGGCTGATGAGCTGTCCTGACCTCCGCAGTCAAACCAGATTTCAGCACAGTTGGCTCATTTGTGGGCCACTCTGATTTCTCACGTCAGGACCTCTGTTTTCTAAAGGTGCCATCAGAGAGAGAAATACAAATGACAGCTACCCACCGGAGCTGTGCATTTGTGTGTGGCTTGCCAGAGCAATTCCAGTGCTGTGGATGTGAGCACCTGTAGGTGACCGTCTTTGCCAGAAGGCTGTTCTTTCAGAGTGTGATTCTTGATGCTCTGGCCACCTGCTTCTCCCATGTCAGTCTTCACTCCTTTGCTGGCATAACTGTCTGCACATGGGACATGCTTCCTTATAAGATGTTCCTTTCCCTGCTTGCTTGGCTCAAATTCCACCTAACAGCTCAGTACTTCTGGAGTATCAGCAAAAAGTTGGTCAGTAATAATAGTGGTATTTATTTTCTTTTATGCCCTTCCAGGTACACCCTGTTTATTTGGTTTTGCTTAGAATGTGAGCTCTTGGGCGGACACGTTCCTGGGTCTTTTATTCTGGGCGCTGCTGCTGTGTTGCCAGTGTTGTACTGGGTTAACCTCAGTTGGCACTGTGACAGCTCTATCTTGGGACACTTGGGAATTAATTTTGAGTTTCCCTAAACTCGTTCAGTGAATAAAATAAAAGGTGTATCTGAAAGGCAAGTTCTTTCATTTGTGCTCTGTGTGCTCTAAAGCCCTTTAAGCAGTTAAGTTATAGTGACTGCTGAAGGTAATGAGTGATAAGAAAAAGGATTTACTTGTATTTTCATTAGGATCTATTAAGAATAATATAATCAAATGGGATCAAAATGCTGTCACCTTCTGAGGGCCATTGTCAGTAATTGTAACAATAAAGTGATTATTCTAGTGTCTTGCCTAAGGGAAAATTAAAATGACTGGAATGAAAAAATTAGGAGGTGTGATGCAATGCATTTTGGTGTGGAAGATTCATTTATTTGAAGTAGATGATGAATAGTTTTAATCCATGTCTAACAACTGCATTTGGTTTTCACTTTGATGCATTAACAAGAAACTATGGTGCAAATAAAGGGCTAATATTATAGATAACAATTAATAGAGCAAAAGAAAATAATAAAATGAAATTTTTCTATTGAACATACAGAAAAATAGGAACCTTCAGTTTTGGATTTGGGTGCTGATTTTTGAGTTTGCCAGTTTGCAGCTCTTAAAAATCTTGACTTTCAGACAAGGTGCTGCAGACTTCCTGAAAAACAGACATGAATGGCATTTGAGGTATGTAATCAGTACAGCCAACATACTCTTTGGTGGAGATGGCTGTGTGGGATGTTTGTGGAATCAACACTGCACATGCAAGCGGAGTGAAACAGATGGGAATCTAAACAGGTTAGTATCATGGCACAGTCAAAAGCAGTAGAATGAAGCATTCATTAAAATTAGCTGCTTCAGTAAAGAATCTCAGGTACATTTTGTCCTTATTGTTGCTCTGTTTTGTCAGTGTCTCTCATAAGCAAGAACTATCAGTTAGTGCTGGCAGGAGAAATCCCTAAGGATATTAGAAGAGCATAATTTTTATTTCAAGTGTGTCCTGTTTGATGGGAGCTCCTGCCTAAAGTATTCTGCAACATTTCGACTTGATTCACGTTCCTCAAGTTTTGTGCTTGACATCATGTGCCTAAATATCCCTCAGACTGCACTGGGAATGTACCCTGATAGTTATGGAAAAACAGTATATTGGAAATTAGGGTGACAAACATTTATCTCCACTAATAAACCTCCACTTTTATTTCATCCATTTCAAAGCTGTGAATTAGGGTGTATGTCTGCTAAGGGAAGGTTAAAAACTATTTGTCCTGCCTTTTTTTTTTTTCCTTTTTGGTGTATTTTAAATTGTATTTTTCTTTTGTTTTAAGCATTCTCCCATATTTCAAGTAATACTTTTTAGAGTGCAGATGTGCAAACATCTTATTTCTTTCATGAAAATAGGAGATGTTTTGGAATACTCATTCCTACAGAACTTAGGCACATAAGTGTTTTAAATGTGTAAATGACCCAATAAAATCAATGTAGATTGTTATATTAATGAGTTATTTGGGAATAAGTGATAAAAGCATGTGATCTCTGTGGCTTTCTTGCTTTCAATGTGCAAATATGAAAAAGGGCTTGAGCATGATGGGAAGGGGAGGAAGAAATTAGTCTGTAAAACTTTGAAAATATGGTAAAATAAATGGTTTGTGGTCTGGTGCTTCTCTAGAGATGGCGAAGGTTGTGTGGGACTCTACAGTGTACGGTGAAATTGGCTCTCAGTTTGCCAAGTCCTTTTTTGGCCATTAGGAGTGTCTTGCTGTTGTCTGTGTAGAATATCCAAGCAGACAAAAGGTTGTACCTTGCTATTTTAGATCATACAAATAAGCTGAAAAGCACAGGGAAGTTGTGTAGTGGTGGGACCATGGTATGACCCAATGCTGGCTAAAGCCAATGGGAATCTTTTTTTGCAACCTTAATGGTAGTTAAATCAGACTCTGGTTTTGCTCAGACCTTTTCATTTCTTGATCTGCAGCCATTTGAGAATGTGCTGCTACATCTGTACTAAATCTCTAAATAATGCTTCAGTCTGAAGACTCTCTCTTGCCCACGAGTAATTTTGGAAGCTCTATGCTGCCACATCATTTTTCTGCTAGAGTTTTTCAACGGTTGCTTGTGTGGTTTTAGATTTATATTCTGATATATCGGACACATACATTAGCTATATGTATTGTTCTTTATGTATTGTAATGAAAAATTATATTTGGCCTCTGAGAGTCCCAAATCAAGATCAAGATAAGGTCTGTAACACTTTGTGCTTGAATTCCCATGTGGTTTTTTTGGAACATTCAGTGGTGGTGCTCCTGTGCTCCTTGTCAAGCAAGTTTCTCCATACATAAAATGGAAACTATTTTTGATGTTTTCCTAAAAGCGTTAGGGAATGATTAAAATAGGGGTTGCATAGGACAGGAGTAGTCTTTGTTTCTATAAAGAATAGTGCCAGACATCTCTGGTGTGTCAGGGAATGAGCAGTAGCTGCAGGCATTGTCGTTTGGGTCCTTCCTTATGTGCTGTGTTCACTGCTGCCTTCTGTTAACAAGAGTCCTGGGCTAATCTAAAACATGCAAGTCAGTGTCTGATCCTTCCCTTTTGCAAGGGGGTGTTCCTGAATTCGGACTGAATTTTTTTAAATTTAAATATACTTTGTTTCATGGGAGAGAATCAGGGTAATTCCCAGCCCAGTTTTGAGACACAGGAAAGAGCATTTGCAGCATTCTATTGATTGCGATAAGCATGTGACCCCCTGGAAAAATGGGCTGATTATGGAAAAATCTTCTGTTTACTCCTGATTTCACTTGGCCCTTGCTGTTCTTTTCTTGATAGCTCAGGGTACTACAGTCTCAGCCTCACTACATGGAGACTGCTACAGGTGCCACAGAATCTGGTTAGTTATTATAAAACACTTTGTAAATAATTAGCTGTAGTAGAAAAATAATTATAATATTGTTGAAGCACAATTAATTCTTCCAGTAAAACTACAGAGAATTAATTCACAAATTAAGAACTTGAAACTGGGGGTTTTTGTCTGTAAAAACCAAAAGGCATTTTTGTGGTCTTACTTCATTTTCAGTTTATGGAATAGCTTATTTTCATGATACAAAATTACCTAGTATTCAAACTCTTGACTGAGTACTTGAAAACAAACATGGCTTTGTAGTGACTTGTTATTTTCCCTGAAGAATACGTGTGCCCTTTCTTGCACTCGGCATTGTACCGCTTCATGTGGTTTTGTCTTTGGTGTACAACCCACAGCTCCACACTTGATTAAAGGGCATTATGAACTCTCTAATTGTAATACCTTCACTTTATTACGCTCGAAAGGATCGGCTCTGGTGGATGGTGGTACAGACAATGTGCAATGTGGATGCACTCGTCTGAGTCTCCTTCTTTGTGTTGTTATTGTATGCATTGTGAGCTTGCCTTGTGGTCACCATCATGGAGGTGAATATGACTGTGGCACTATACCTAAGGAAGAGGTGGTGACTTCCACAAATGCTTTACTATCCAACTAATAGTTTATGCTTTTATTACAGTAGCAAGTATTGAATATCTCTCGCATAAATGCAATCTCCAGAACACAAAGAGGTTTTCTTGCGGTGCTTTTGAGTTTTGGGGTTGTTTTTGAATGGATGTGAAGCAAGTGTTAAGATGTAACTTTTCAAACAAGCTTTTTCTAGGAAAGAAAAATAGATAATGAGGTGTTTATGGTTTTTGTAGCTAATATGGAGTCTGGAAGTATAATGACAAGGAAGTTTGGTTGGAAGCCTGGTTTGCTTTCCCTACAACTTAATTAACCTCATGAACAGTAGCAGAGTTGCTGCATGGTCATTTGTATCTGTGGATTTGTCATTTATTCTTTCTTCAACAAGAAATTGCTGAGGTCCTCAGTGAGTCTTCATTGACGCTAATGTTAAAGTCTATAAAGCTGTTTACATGGTCTTATCTTCAGACAAGGACCATGTCATTTTAATAGTAAAAAGGAATAAGTGGAGTTAATGTCCTTACTGACTAAAACTCAGTACAGAATGTCCAGGGAATTTGATGGAAGAAGGGCCAGAACAGGAATCTGCAGGGAGTGGCCTGGATGTAAGAGTTTAATTTGCATCTTAACACTGACAGAGGAAAAATAACGGAAGGGCAGCGTTGTTATGAGGACCTTACTGAAAAGGAATTAGAGTAATGGATCTTAGATGCAATAGGAGGTAGGGAAAAAAGAAAGCAAGCATAAGTGGAAATATGGACATATACTCACAGGAGTCACTGGACCAAAAAGCAAGTACCAACCAATCAGGGTGCAGGAGGAGCATGGCCCTGTCCCCTGCTGGGTGGTGGGGGTTCTCTTCCCCTTCAGTTCAGGCCCAGCCTTTGCCTCCCTTTGAACTCTCTCTGTGAGCAGCCCGATGCCAGGTTATATAAACCCTCCTAACACTGCTTTTAGTCAGTGGCCATGGAGCTGAGCTCTGCCAAACCCAGATGCCCTCTCTCCCTCCCAGAGGTGGCAGTCAGCTGAAATGGGATGTGCATCCCAGGTGTACTGAGGCTGCACCAGACTACTGGAACAGCCAGCCTGAGGTTACTACCTGCATCCACATCCTATGGCATCAATGAAATGCTTTGGATTATTTTAAGATTGACACCGTGTCACTGAGGCACTGTAAAAGAAGCATCAGTAATTGTTTCTGAATGCTGCAATTTTTGTTTTACTTACAAATCTTGGGGAGTGGGGGGTTTGCAAACAAAAACCTAGTACTCTTTAGAAAAAAAGATCAACACCTCCCACATAAACAAAATGACAAAACCCAAACCATTGAATTTATTCAGTGCCTTTTTGGAGTGGTCATGGGGATGTTTCCTCTAAGGATATTTTGTGTCCTGCGAATCAGAACTGTGGGCTGCTGCTTTGTCTGTTTGCACCAGTGATTTTGCAGAAGGCTGACAGCGTCTCGGGGCTGAGCCCAAGTGCTGTGGGCTGGCAGATGTGGCGGGCAGCGTCTGTGTGTGGTTGGAAATAAAGAGCCCTTGTGCCTGCTGGAAACGTGAAACTGCTGAAACTGGCCCTTGCATTTGAGTTCAAAGAAATTAAATTTGTTTTAAAAATAGGTTTCAGTACGTAGGTTTCCTGCTTTAACACAGCTTCATGTATTTAGGATCTTGTAGAAGATGTAGAGGGGGGAGTTTTGGAGCAAAGCAAATCGTTGGCAGATTTAGCATCATGTACGAGTGTGCCAAGTTATTCTTAGCATGAGTGGAGCCCAGTCAAAAGACTTCTGGTTTGTGTGCTATTCTGTTGTATTTTAAACTAATGTTGTGTATAATTGGCATTTGTTAAGGGGAAAATGTAGTGCTGTTTGCTTACATCATGCAAACTAAAATTAGCGACTGCATTAATAACAACTCATTTTTCAGGCATGGATTAGGAGCTGGTTGCATGGCAGTACTGTATGGGGAAGAAGCAGCCAGCTCAGTTTTTATTTTGTGCTCGTTAATGCTTCCCTCCTCCTTCTATCCTTTATGTTGACATTAATGTTAATTACTTACTTGCAGCAACCAAAAAGTATTGATGAAAGCCCATGAACCCTATGTGCTTTTGTAAAATTAGTTTCCTGCTTAAACAGATATTTCTGTAGTAATTGACACAAACCAGCCTCAGATAGAGAGGCAGAGGCAAGCTGGTTGTATGATTGATTCACCGTATTCTGTGGTTATTTCATGTTTATAGTAAAGAGAAGACTGTAAGTATAAGGCCAGATGCTCCACCTGGGTCCTTATCTGAAGATGTGGCCTGAATAATTTATTAAGGTGCTGTCCTTTACATTCTCTTCAGCTAGAGGTCTTGCTATAAAAAAGTCCAGAATTTTAAAACCTTTCTCTTATTTTGCTTTGCCGTTGTTAAAATAGTGGGACGCTGTAGGCAATCCCAACAATCCCAATACTGGTGCAAAATAAGAAGCCCTATATGCAAATGCTTCAGTGTGTGTACTGCAATATGGGAAAAATAACTGCCCATTTGTAACTGAATTCTCTGAAATGCCTAGTAATTGTAGGTGTTAAAAGGGGCTGGTTTAATATTTTAATGACACATTAACGTGGTTGATTGGTTTGGGGTTTTTTTCCTTAAAGATTAATAGATAAGCTCTTTTGTTATCCCAAATTACCAGGAGATAAGAAAATTGCATCATGAAGATGTGATCCCCAATAACATTTTGTCTTTGAAGGGATGAGCAGTTTCCTGATGCCAACCTTGTGGCTTTAATGTGATCTCCCAAACAGCACAAAGCTTGTTACTTTAAATACTGACTTTGAAACGAGCAGTGTTCTCTTTTGTCTTGCAGGACAGCTAATTGTGCTGATTTTCCCTTGTTTTGTTCTCTGATTTTCCTTTTTCAGTAGAAAAGTGTAAATATTATAAAAGGTCAGGTGGTTTCTGTCCAAGTAATGGATTGCTTCAGGCTTTAAAAATTATGCCTGTTTATGGTCCTGCCATCTGCAGGAGCAGCAGCCCATCATAAAGTTACTGTATTGATCTGTCACTGGTACTGTCTTGTCTGCCAAATGAAAAATGGCTTAAACTCATAACCTGGGCCAGCAGTTTTCTTATTGTAAGCCAGACAAAAAATGCTATTGATCTTCTTTGCTGAAGTGTTCTTTTCACAGCTTGCCAGCATCAACATACTGTTGTCCTTAGTCAGGGCTAATTAGCTAATAATTTAATGCAACTGAGACAGCAATCTCAGTTTGGTTTAGCAGCAAGGGAATATGCTGTAACTTCGGAACTATGGCACCTTCTTAAAGCACGCTCATGATTGCAGTGCTTGTCTCAACTTTTACACTCTCACTTCAAGTTTGATTTGCTCCACACTAAAGAATAACAGTCCACTTAGGTTGAGGTGTGCTGTCACTTCAGGATTTATAGGAAGCAAAGCCCAGATGGAGTGTTGGTGTCTGTGTTCTTGTACGGTGCTCTTGGTTATGCTCTAGCACTTCAGTTTTATGATTGCTTCTTGGGTGAAACCAAATAGTTCATTGAATTAATCAGGGGATCCCTGTGGTTTGGGAGCTACAGACCAGATGGATTCAATCACCTCTGAGAAAAACCCAGATATACCTTTTTTGACTGATTCATTTGCTTTTGTTGGGTTTTCTTTTTGGTGAAACACTGACCAAATGAAAAATCCACTGCTAAATTGTTTTAAATCAAAGTTTATAAGATGTTTCTTTCTAAGAAATACATTTTCTTAATCCTCTCATGGCTATGGAGGCCAGAAGGTTGCAAGGAAACTCAGATTGGAAGCATGGGGAAGATCTCATCTGCTCACACATGTTGAAAACTCACATGCATCCTCCACAAGTATTACTCTTTTTAATTCAAATATTCAATTATGTGTATGAATGGAATTTGCTTGCTTCCAGTCCTTATCAGTGTATAGGAAGCAATTGCTACAAGTTCAGCTGAGGATGGCTCAATGTCTATCAGTCCATGTTTAATTTTGTGGGTGGTTCTCCTGGCTTGTCACAAACTCTTGTGGTGGTGAAAGGTACAGCCTGTACAACGTTCCTTTTAGAATAAACAGTAATAAAACCTTCTGAAATATAAGCATTTTGCCAAAAAAAGAAACAGACAATCTCTCAGTTTTTAACTGTTAGACATTTTGTAAAAGTTCTTGACCCAAAGCAGCTTCTGTAGTCTATCCCCAGACAGTGTAGGCCATGTCTTAGTTTATATTCAGAACTATGCATGATTCAAGTTGTATTTTTGTTCTTCTGTTCCATATTGCTGAGCACAGTGTGAGGCAATGCACAGGAGGCGGAAGAAAACAGATGATCCCTGAGGGAAGTTATTCTTTACATTTCATACATTAGTTTCTCTGGAGTGTGGGTACATATGTTAATTTTGTACATGAAAAAGGAGTTTAATCTATAAGGACACTTAAATTTTCTTGAAGTAAGGCAACTTTTAATCTCTGAAAGCATCCCCAAAGTGCAATTAACTATTCTGATGTCCTGATGACTCAACAGATGCTTCTGTAAACTAGAACACATCTGTCAGATTATAGAACTGATATGCTGCTATATGTAATTTAAAATGACTGCCCATAAATGGTTGTATTGAGATAAAATACGTCCAGCTTTGCAGTAGTCCTCTAAAAACATTTGACAATGCACTGTTCACTGTCCCTCTCTGAAGCTGGCTACAGTCACGTGAAATGCCCGCCTCTTCCTTCATATCTTTCAAACTTGTTTTGCCAGCTCCTTTCCAATGCATGCAGGCTACTGAGTGGTATTTTTAATAAAACAGTAGAACTAAAGATTTTTCTAAGCCTCTCTGAAGATTACCAGTAGCCAATTCAACTGATTTCAGACTGTATTCCATCTGTCTAGCAAAGAAAGAAAATGCATTAGTAGTCCACACATGAGTAGCTTATTAGTTCATTTGGTGTGTGCTCTACAGTGATTCAAGACTGATCTAAAATATTCATCCACAATTACTGGCGCAGCACAGTTCAAAGTGCTTCAAATCTGTGGGTTTGACTGGGAAATTTAAGGAAAATAGCTGCAAATTGATTCTGTATGTAATTAATGAAACATTTCATTCTTATGTAAATATTAAATGCTTGGCTATTTTTTCCCCTGTTTTTTCCCTTTCCTCTTACTGAGCTCCCCCTCCCTGACCTCCATTGTATATTTGTTTGTTTTATAGGATGGTGGGTGGGCTGGCATGGGGGCATATTCTCTTGAGAGGAAGAATTAATAGCTGAGTCCTGTGACTCATTCACTGAACAAACAGCTGTTCTCCCTCTAATTCACCCTTGCTCGCCTGTCCATCCCACCCCCGGAGAGGAGCTGCCAGAAGGCACTGTTTGCTTCTGCCTCAGTTGTTGAAACTCAGTCCCCTTCCTTGCAAAAAATGCACTTTCCTTGACCAAACCACCCCACGCCCACGTACAGCACAGTGCCTGGCCAGCGGGGCTGCAGTGAGCCTCAGCTCTGGTGGAGGGACGCAGCAGCACGGCCATGGCAGCCACATCCCCGAGTGTCTGGGCAAGCTTTCCCAGGGCTCCCCTCTTACTGAGTATTGGCTGTGGCGCAGCAGCGCCTGTTTGGAGCTGAGGCTGGATGACAGTAGCTTCAATATGGGTTAAAAGCTTCTGGTGTGTTGCAGAGAAAGGGCTTTCGAGGACAGCAGAAAAATGAGTGGATATTTGTGCAGATATAAGGAGTGAAGCCAGTGAGGCAGGACTGGGGTTTTGTTTAGGGTCTCTCCCTCCCTCTTTCAGTGTCACAGAAAATTAATTCTAGTTTTACAAATGCTATCAGTGGAAGATTTTAAGAACAGCCTGCAGTAAAACTTGGAAGATCTTGAGGCAAACTGCGTCTTGCTTTGAAATTACTGTCTTTCCAGCTCAGATGTCCATGCAGAGCACGAATTGTGTAATGCTGCCTCTCTGATGTTGTGGATGACCTCGAGTTCTAGCATGGGCAGCCTGGCAGGGCTTGGCATCGGGGAAGGCCGCTGCAGCCCTCCAGGGGACCAGAAAACCAGGAGCCAGGGCTACCAGTTTGAGGGCACTTGTGTAATAGCTTGTGTGATAGACAGCAAGGAGCACTATCTGTTGAAATCAAATGACCTGAAGAGAAGATGGGGGAAACTGCTTCTAGCTATTAAATCCCAAGATAGGACTCTTCCTCTGAGACATCTGTGCAATTATTCCTTTTGGAGCTTTTATTGCTATGACATTAATTAGCATTAAAGGCTTGGATGTCTAAAATTGTGTTTGCCTGCATCTTATTTGGGTCACAGTGTTGCAGCTTTCCTGCCCTTCGCTTCCCTGCCATGACAGCACCACTCGGGCAGGCAAAGCAGGCAGTGGCCCCCCTGCTGCACCCTGTGCAGACATGGGGTTGGATATCCATGGTGTTTAGTATTACAGAGGAGGGTGGTTAGGGTGTCCAGTGAGCTGATGTGAAGGCCCTCAAGAAAATGGACTTGGCAGAGGATAGGTTTAAACTTCTCTGAAATGCCTACCTTTGCATTTAGAGAAATGGAATTTCGCCCGTAACTCTTGGCACACCTGCTAGGGACCCTGCTAAAACCAGCAAAATAGATTGAGTTGACTGGCAGCAATATAGAGTGTTAAATTCCTTTTTTTTTCCTTTGACGTACATGAGCTTGTTTTCCTTAGTATGGGTCTTCACATCACTTGAACTGCTTTCTGTTCAAATTGCTGTTCGCTGGTGAGTTCATTTCTGATTTAACTAAAAGCAGGGAAATAGCCTTCTCATCTCCACTCCCATGAGTGGTAGGTAACGACAGGAAGGGAAATTTGTATGTTGATCAAGTTAAAGAGGTTATTAGGCAGATATGGTAAAGGAAAAAAAAAAAACAACAAACCTGCTCCTGATTTGACACTGTTAACCTTTTAACTTTCAGATGGGAGAATGTGGAGGAATGAAATGGTTTATATATGTTTTCTTTAGATACTTTACTAAGATATTTGGTGTTGAAAATGTACCTAATTTTTAACTTACTCTGTTTTAAGAAGGTTAAACTGGAGGGGTTTTCACTTTCATCTGCTAAGGTCAGAGCCCTCTTATCACTGTTGTTTGAGGTAAATGGGTAAAGGAAAATTTTGGAGATTTCAGCTAAGTTCTGTTAAAGGGTTCTAGTAAATGGGAGATCCAGCTCAAAAATGCAGAAGTTGGGGTGTACCTTCTACAGGAAAACACCTGTTTAAGAAGTACTTTTTAGCTAAGAAAAAATGAGGAGTTTTTCCTTGTAAAACCTAGGCAGAAAGCTCTAGAAGTAGTCTAAAGCTTTGTGGGTTTCCGTTTGTTTGTTTTTAAAGTTTTCTTAAAGACCAGCTTCCCTCACTTTGGTGCACATACATGTTCTGTATACACAACTCTGTTCCATACTGCATAGGGAGGAACATTTTCAGGCCAAAGCAAACCAAAACTTGTTTATTAACAGAAGATGTAGTGAAACAAAGTGAAAAAGACAAAACACTGCATTTTTGTTGTTTGTGGTATAAGTTTCCTTCGCTCCAGTATTTTTTCGCTTTATGCAGGTTTTAGTTTCTGCCCCCCAGCAAAAATAATGCACACATGTTGCGTATAGTTCTAAGCCCTTTGGTCTGCTACTGTCCTTAAGCAGCAATGCTGTAGAGATTTAGAAATTATTCTACTGCCAAATATAAGACATTTGTTACTCTCAGAGATGATGGCTTAATTTTTAGTATTCCTTGGTGGTTTATATCTTGACATTTCTTATGACCTACAATTAAAATTACTTTAGCAAAGTCTCAACTTATATCCAGATTTCTGAGTGTAGTTGAGTGTCTCCAGGGAGAGCCTTGAACTGCTCACTAAATCAATTTGTTCTTTTCTCAAAACAGATTAAATATGTTATACCACTTTATATTAAAAAATAAATAACCCCAGATGACATAACTGCTACATATAAAATTTAAAAAAATGTGCTCTGCACATTTTGAAGGGTAGTAATTTTGATGCCAATGCTGTGCTGATAGTATTCCACCAGAGAGAGCAGAGAATGGTTAAAAACAAGCATGTCTAATCCTGTCTTGCTGTTATGCTAGTCTCGTTTGAGAATTAAGTTGATGGCACTCTACTTGGGTGGGTGCTAACTGCTAGATGTGGCAATAGTCTTCTTTAGCGGAGCCTGAGACACTTTGCTTACACTGCTTTGTCTCCGTGGAGTTAGATTTTAATTCTTTTTATTTGTCTTACTCATGCCTACTGCTTTCTTTTAAGGTCAGTCTTCTCCCTATTCCTTTAGCGAGATAGGCTGCAGAACTTGCTTGCGGCTCACCTGCCCCCTTAGCTAATGCTGCCAGTATAATTTGAGTGGACTCCTCATGTTTACTGTTTATTTTGTATCCAACACACACAGGAGGAGCAGAGGGAAATCAGTAGCTGCTGGTTTTCTGCAGATCTGCAGAGGCTTTACAAGCAGCTGTATGCAGGGAGAGTCAGATGCAATGGCTATGCCAGAAGCAGCTTTTGTTCCTTCAAGCCACTTCCATGGTTGTGCTTGAGTGGATTATTGTTTAAGGCTCTGTAAGTACAATAGGGCTTAAGGGAAAGGGAAGGGGAAAATTTTTTCTAAAATAGAACAAAACACACTAAAAAAAAGTTTCTATGGAAATAGATGGCAAATGGTCTCTAATAATGGGATTTTACAAGAGATGTCCAATCTCCAGAACAATGGTTCAGTTTAAGCCAAGATTAATAGTGCTTGTTATCTTACGCCTGTGAGTTGGCAACTCAGTCCTCTGCTACAAACAGATGCAGTCTGATGTGCTGCTGCCTGCTGTGGCCTGGGGAGGAGCCGTGACTGCCATGGTCACTTGTGAAAGGATAACAAATTGCAAACCTCATTTGGTTTGGGCCCACCAGCCCCAGGCTGACTCTGACTGTAGCTGCTGCGCTGGAGGAGGAGCTGCCTGGACTGCCTTGCACGGGGCAGCCGCACCAAATCTTTCTTATTTCAGCTTGGGCCAAAGCCACCTCCATCAGATTTTAGTTTTGCAAAGATATTCTGAAATGCCTCTCCTCCTAGTTCTATTTCCCTTTTGAACCCTGGATCTATTCTATTACTTAAATCTGCGGTGTGAGGCTGGAGGGAGGTGGGGTGCAGCACTGCCCCAGGGACTTCAGGGTTTCCAGGGCCGTGACAAGAGAGCACAGACATGAACTACACCAATCTTGGCCTACTCGTGCCCTTGTTTTTAGGTGCACTGGACCCATCTCAGATGCAGCCTGAAAAAGAGAACAGGATTGGAAAAATGGTTCTTTCAGTAATTAGATTTTTGTGTAACAGCTTGGAAGAAGAAAAGGATTTTGTTGTTCTAAACTGGAGATCATGATACTGCAATCGGCTGCTGTTAAACTTTAAATGCATAGTGCATGACAACAACCTGGACCTTTGCTTTCCATCTCAAAATAAGGAAATTGCAAATTCATAATTTTCTACAGCTGAGAAATGTGTACTTCAGTTATGTTTCGTTTTTTTGAAATAATGTGAAGTACAAGTTTGAGAAGGCTTTAATTTCTGTTTATGCAGAGGAAAAACTAAAGGTAGTTGTTTGGTTTTTTAAATTGGGAAAACTAATTGAGAAAATGGTGAGTAAATAAACTTTTGCTTCTACACACTGGTGAGAAAGAAGATGGGGAAAAACACAAGCAAAATTTAGATACGTGTTGCTGTGACTCTTTCTTACTTTGCTGTACCCTTGTAGCATTCTGCCTAACAGGGTGAGCTTGGGAAATCTCCCAGGAGGACTGGTTGTAGTAATGATGAGATACAGGAGCCAGCAGCCTGACCGAGTGTCTGAGTGGCTGTGCTGTTCAGTGCAGCCCCCTGTGAGAACCTGCTTCTATTTTGGGAACAAACAGGGGCAGGAGGAAATCGGGTGGTGCAGGAGGAGTGCTGGCCCAGCTGCTCCTGGGCTCTGTGGGGCACGAGGAGCCCCGCTGGCATGGAGGCAGGAGGCTCGCTCCAGGGCTCCTTGGGGCAGGGAGGAGGATGTGTTAGGTGCTACCTGGTGAAGCACATGGCAGATTCCAATGCGGCCTGGCCGCTTTCTGTGGCTTTCTGCTACTTGTGTTTGGAAGGAGTGTGCATCCTGTCTGTTCCATCAGATAAATGTCTGTATTTTAGTCATGTGGCTGCTGCATTTTGGTGTGGTGTTTTTGGGTTCTTGTTCTAATAAAGGCTACTGAGGGCAAAGTCTAGGTGTAGGCAAAGTTGAAAGTTGTCAGAAGCTGCAGTCCTGCTTCCCTCCACACAGATCTTCCCCGCTTCACTTTTTTCCCTTGTTCTGTGTCTGCCCAGGAAGGAACACACCAGCCTGCGCTGACATTAGTCTCTCTCTGTCGCTCTTCTTTCTTCTCCAAAACCCTCACCTATTTTGCATTATATTGTTTAACAACATTTTTTTCTTTTCTCCTTTTAAACTAGCAGGCTGTTTCTTTGTCAGTTTGGATGGCATCTGATGTTTTTCAGACATACATTCACTGTTGATTTTGAGTTGCTTTAGAATTTCAAGAAAGCCCAGGTTTCTAAAAAGTCCTGAAAGAGGGCTGTGATACCTAATAAGGACTGCATATAATAGTTAAAGGCTCTGTAGAAGTTTGTTAATGTTTTTACATAGCAGAAGTACGTTTGCTGACCAGTAAGCTTGTTTAGGAAGAGCAGCACTTCGTGTTCTTCACTTATGACCCAGTTACAGCTGTGGATAAATGAGAAGTTGGGATCGCTGACATGCTGTGGTTTTACAGGAATTTTGAGTTTGAGCATGTTTTGCAGCTCAAGGAGAATAATGCTGGAACTTTGGAATAATTTGTTGAAGTAGGAAAATACCCTAAAATGCACCTGCCCTATGCATTGCCATAGGAAGATTGTACAACATTCTTTAACTGGCTATCCTAGCAGTATTTTTGTTTTTCAAGAATTTCTGCTTGGGTGTTTTCTGTTTGCTATATCTTAATTTTTGTTTGGATATGTGGAGTCCAAGTGATATTTTGTGTACAGAAGCTGAAAGGTTTACTTTTGGTTACTTTTAGAGATTGATTTATTTACAGTTATTTAAGTCCAGCACAGGCTAAGTGCTGAGGTATAGACAGTGAGATACCCTGGGGTTGCTCTTGCTTTCCCCAGAGGGTGAGGCTGAGGATGAGAAGCAGGATTCCATGAGTATCTTTGATAGTCCAGAGAGATCTATTATAAACTTGTCTCTAAAGTCTGGCAGCCACCAGGTGGGACCAGGATATGATGAGAAAGCAGGGAAAGTTCTTTGTGCTTGACCTAAGTCCACTGCAGTGATACAGCTGAGATTAGGAGGTTACTTCTCCATTGGATTTCCTCCAGTTACCCTTTACAATATTTTTATATGCTTTAATTTTTAAGACTTGTAATGCACAGTTTGTTCTGGGTGTTTCCCTTTATATATGTATATAGAGAGAAAGACTGTTTCCATTAATTTTGGCAAAATCACTAAGAAACAGAGCACTACATTAAAAGAAAAAATGTAGAAACTGTGTAGTATATAGGGCCAAAATTGGTGGATTTAGGGGCAGGGGCTGAAGGGGTTTCCCTTCAGGAGAGCCCCAGAGTGCAGTGAGGGTCACCCTTGGGGGCTGTGGCCACCCGAGGCCAAAGCGAGAGCATCCCACGGGGAGACTGGGAGCTGCGGAGGAGGAGTCCAGCCTGGGACAGGGGAAATGGAGCCAAGGAGAAGGAGCAGCCTAAGGATGAAGGAGAAGCGAGGAGGAGCAGCCAGAGAAGGCACTGCAGACACACCCCGCGGCTGTCTGTGCTGCCTGTCGCGTTACCAAAGGCACGGGCTGGCCGAGGGTCAGGCATGGCACAAACCAGGGGAGTTAGGCTAGCAGAGGTGTGGCGAGGAAACGAGTTTGGGTGAAGTTCACCCTGGAAGCTGCCAGAAGAGAGTTCCCCTCTGGATGCAGAACTGCGTAGTCTCCTTTTTTTTCCCCTCCTCAGTTTGTGAAACAGTAATTAACCAGTGTGTTGTTAATTGTCAATAAATGAAGTAAAATTATGTGAAATTCCCCAAGTTGAGATTATTTTGCCTGTGATGTACAGACAGCAGATTTGGGGGATCCTTGTATTGCTTTTGCTGCTTTTTAAATCTTTGAGGTTTATTTTTACAGCTTTGGTTTTGAACTAAAAAAAAAAAAAAAAACAAAGAGCTGAAAGCTGAAATTTTTATGTGATGATGAGACTTTGGAGAGCTGGCTTTAGGAAAAATTCCTAGTGCTGCAGGGGACACGATAAAATCGCTGGCGTTGGCAGCCCTGCTGTGTAGCCTCTCCTTCCTCCCCCCCGGCTCCTGCAGCCTTTCCTGGCCTGTCCTGGTCGGCTCCTCCACAGAGTTGATTTTTACGGTGTGATCTACTCGGAGCACGAGTTCTGCCTGTGGTGCGCTTGCATGTACCACATACACGTTACTGAAGGAGTAGCCTAACGCAGGGTGTCCAGCATTGCGAGCATCCAGCGGTTCGTAGCCAAAAAAAAAACCCACAAAACAGTTGTGGCCAAAAAAACCCCGTGCGTTTTCGTGCTCCCCCTGCTGGATCGGGAAGAGCAGGAAGGCTTCCCGGCTGGAGCACTGCTGGGTTCCCCTCCTTCCCCCGTTCCCATCCCACAGCTCCCTGACCGGGCCCCGGCGGGGAAGGGGCTCGGTGCTTCCCGGAGTCTGCTCGTGCAGCTGCGCCACGGGCCCGTGACCCGGCTCCGGGAGTGTGGAAAGGGCTGGGAATTGTGCAGCATCAAGTTACTGTGCCACAGTAAGGCATGGAATGCACTGGAAAGGTGGCTGAGGCAAGCTGCTTGTAGGGGCTTTCCACTTGGCACTTCTTCTCTATCATCTATTCTCATTTTCAGGTGTAGCCCACTACCCCCGAACTTTGCCAGTGAGAAGGAACCAGGCTTTAAGAAGCTAATTTTATTTTTAGAAGCTGATTGTGGTTTTCAGCAGGACCCTGTGAAGTGTGTTGGCAGAGCTGGGGCTGGTGTGGTGGACGTTGTACAACCCCTGAGCAGGTTGTGCAGGGAAACCAGGGAGCAGATGCTGGTGGGGACAGTGCCACTGTCCTTAGAATCAGCTTGGACCTGGTTTATGAAAGGGGTGGGTGGTCGGTAACGTGAATGCACAGAAATGTTAATGGATAGCCCTTTTATTTGAAGAGGTGCTTTATAAAACAAAGTAGGAATTGCGGTGCCAGTTTTACAGATGGGCAGAATAAAGCACGGAGGAGGGGGGCAAGCTTTGGGTTTGTGTTCTGCAGCAGTGCTGTTCAAGCTGGTTTAAACAGCCTCTGTTCCTATCCTCTGCGATGATGGCCGATCACTCCTGTCTTGGGCCTGTTCCCTGTGTTGTGTTGGCACAGCAGTTTATGAGACAACATGTTGGAAAAAATGAGTTGCCCCATTCCAGCTAACCATGCAGCTGCACAAATGCAGTGTTGGAAGCAAGAGTCCAGGAGAGAGGAGTGACGGGCAAGATTCAAGTGTCCAGATAAATGCTATAGCCTGATCTGACAAAAGTCCGATCCAGTTACACCCAGATCTTGGGCAGGCAGAAAAAGTTTTTTCCTTCAGAGAAAGAAACTAAAGTAACTAATTGAAATTTTATTAAAGACCAGTGTACATTATCTGAGAAAGTCAAGTTAAGGCATACTAAAGTTGTATCAATTAACACGTTTTTCCTGCCTTGCATAAGCAGGAAAAAAACACTGGGCAAAACTTCTGAATGAGAATAAACTAATTCCGGGTGAAAGCATTTGCAGTTCAACGAGGCCTTCAAGTCAGTCATTCACCCAGGATGCTTGTCAGTTTGTTAACTTCTCTAAAATTGCCTTTTGTGAGACAAGAAAACCAGCAGCGTCCCTGCATGAAACAGTCAGTCCCTTGGTGACACTGGGTGTGTTGGGGTGGGATAACTGCTTCTAAGAAGGTTTTCAGTCATGTTTTTATTCTTTGTGAATCACCAGTGAAAAGGATAAATATGGCTGCACAACAAACATTGAATGCAACTAACAAATTATTTGTAATAAATTGAGGTTTTTCTTCTGCATTTTTTAAAGTCACCTGTGAATTTTGCCTCATTTGAGTTGTTATGAAAGTGTCTGCTCCCACAGCTGGTCATTGGGGCGGAGCCTGGACAAGGTTGCAAACTGTGTGGGGTTTGCTGGGTTGTTTGTTGGTTTTGGTTTGGTTTTTTTTCAGGTGGTATCTGCTTTTTCATGTTTAATGGAAAAAATTTTTATATGGAAGTTATTTGGAAGTCAGTCAAAAGAGAGGCAGAATGTAGTCTCTATGTTACTTTTCTTAACATTTGCTGAGTTTTGGAGCCTGGTATTATAGTGCTGTAAGGACACCTTGTCTGCCTGCTGAAACAGCGTGTCACAAAATACAGACTACCCATAAACATTCCCTCGTCTCCCTTTGCAATCTTTCTTTTTAATTAAAAAAACATTTCCTAGAAGTTGCAGTGCTGTGCCAGTATAATCCATAAACTTGTTTTGTTTTGCTACAGAGAGGATGGTGGTTCTGAGGTATTTTGGTTTATTTTCTTAAGCAGTGTTTGGGGGTTTATCTTTTTTAAAGGCACTTAGCTCACAACAGTCAGTGAGTACCCTTTATAAAGAGAATAAAAGAGACTTCAGCATGACCTTTAAGTGAAAAAAAATTACCATTTGGCTCAGGAAATTTTGATAAAAACCTCAACAGAATTCTCATTATCTTTTCCTCATTTCATCGTTACAGGCATGAAAACCTGTAATACTTAAAATGCTGAGTGAGTCCCAGAAGCTTGGGAGGTGGCAAGAGCTAGGCTGGAACCCTAACCCAGCCTCAGATCTGGTCTTCCTGGCTTGGTCACTGGACTCCTAAACGCTCTTAATTAATTTCAAATCTTTTCACTGAGCTGATTCAAATGCTGCTGTGTTCTGCAGGAGAATGGAAGCATGATGTGTCTGTGTTTTTATTGCAGGAAAATGGATCTTGATATGTGAGGGCATTGAGGAAACAGTCCCTAGCTACTGAGAGGAAGAAACGCCAGTGGGAAATATTCAGGTAGGAGAGCTGTGTGTATCATCAAGCAGTTAAAACACTTGTGGGCCTTAATTCTTTTTCCAGACACTGTGTCGTGTTTGATGCTTGAATGGCCGATCTGGTCACTATCATGGTTTATTTGTTGTTTTAAGAAGCAGCCCTGTTTGGTCAATTGATTGCAGCAACAAAACACTGCAAGCAAAGCCCTCAGCATAAACATTCCTCGGGCTATCCCTGGTACAGTATTGATCCTGATACGGAATACAAACAAATTACTCTTTGCGTGAGCCATTCGAGCTATAAAACAGAGCAATAATATGTTCTAGCTGCTGCCAATAAATGTGCATTTATAATAAACTAAGCAGAAATCCCTGAGTAGAAGTGAACAGTAGTTTCAATAATGTGTTCAATATCTTATGTCTAGCTGTTGCACAGAATTTAAAAAAAAACACAGAGTGGGCACTCCAGGGTTTCTGTTTCCTCCTTCACTTAAGAAAAATAATCTGTATAGACTTGTTCTCTTGCTGCTGTTCCTTTGCTTTTGGGATTTTTTTAGATATTTTTAAGTACTTTGTAAAGCCATGGATAAGCTCATCTCTGCCTTACTTTCCATGTAGTTCAGTCCTTCTCAAGAATTTGGCCTACATCATTATTTTATTGTGGACCAGCTGCCTCTCCTTATGCTGCTGTGTGGTTCATCTCCATTTTTGCTCCTTGTCATGTCCCAGTGGCATTTCCATATATTGGGAAATAGCACTCAAGACACTTCCATGCATCTGTAATTGTTTTGGATGCACCTGAAATTAGGGGGGGAGTCAGTACCCTGTGACCATCACCACGGAGGGGGGGGTGTGTATAATTGAACTCATTTCCAAAAAGCAAAAAATCTTACTAGTCATCGGAACATAGTTGCTTTGTTTTGGTTTGGTTTTTTTAATCTTCTTTACTATGCTTATATAATCCACCTCATCCATATTTTCAGTGCTGCACTTTGATGAGTTACAGACAGTTGACCTCAAGACATTTTTTGATGAACATTTTTGTCTGCTCTCAGCCTTGAAAAACTCAACCTTTTCAAGAGCTGTACGGGAGAAAAATGTGTAAGACTAATATTTATAGGCTGAAAGAGAAGGGAGAGGAAAGACTGAAGTGTAAAACTTGCTTCCAGCAGAAATGCCATCCCTCTTTTACCTCTGATAATTAGAAACATTTCTGACATGCTTACAAAGCAAGTTAGTGGCGAGTGCCTGCCATTTGCTGTGCATTTCCACTGCAGGACTGTTTTCCTTCCCAAGGCTTTCTTCTAGGTTGTTTTCAAACAACCACAGATTTCTGATACCTATTACATTATGATTTGTCAATACTCCTACATTTCAGTTACGTCCAAGTATGTACACATGATTGTTCGTAAAAACAATTCAGATTTTGAGTATTTCTTTTTTAATGCTTAGCAAAGCTCATTTCCATAAATCCTTTCATTAATAGTGTTAGCTGAAATAATACTGAAAGACAAAGAAGTGGGAGAGGGTTTTTTTAAGTGCCATTATTTTTACCAGGAAAAGATCATGGCTATATTAAGAAATATAGCAGTACTGATTTTAACTCTAATAGAAGATTTAGAGAATTTTGCAAGTAGTTTTTAAAGGTGACTTAAATGGTATACTATATTTAATGGTCCCTGAATATAGGTCTAAGAGGTTAGTCTTAGATAATAAAAACAGTATGTGCAGGCATAGAAATGCAGCAAATAAATAACAAAAGGAAACACCACACCAAACCCCATCACATCAAGAAACACTGTTTTTAAAACTATGCTCTTGAAAATTTCCTGGAGATTTCCCTAGACTTGGATCCTCATTTTCAAAAATAAAATAAAAATCACTTTTCTGTACCATAAGGAACCTTGGGAAAGAAGTTCCTTGCTGTGCCTTTGGGTCATGTGGCCTCACTGCTGTAGAGCTGGAATGTTTGCCATGGTATTTCCGGAGGCTTCATAAACACACAGAAAAAACAGTGGGGGTTAGGAGGATTTTTAAAAAATTGCTCTGTTTTTCTCCCCAACCTTTTTTTTTTTTCCCTGACAGCCTAAGTTCATTGCACTTTAAATGTAGGGTTCTTTCAGGAATTCAGAAGAGTTTTTATTTGATTAGTCCAGTGAATTTTAAGAATTAAGTTAAAATATTTAATAATTTTTTAATTGCTGAACTTGTCTAGAATTATTTCTTACTAGATGTAATAATTGGCAATCTACATATTAAACCTGGCTCTTATTTAGATGGTCTTAATGGTTTACTTTTGGCATGTGTCACTGTGAGTGGCATTCAGTAATCTGACTTGCTAGCTGTCATCTTGCAAGGCAGAGTAATGCAAACAAAAGATGAGCACTCAGACAAGGTTACAGTGAAGAGCCATTTCCTAAGTCCTGCTGTGGTGGCGTAGAATCCCCAAGTTAAATCAGAAAAGCACAGAATTAGTTCTGGCTCCTGGGATATGAGGGATAAGATTATGCAAACCTCTTCCACCTAACTGTAGGAATAGTACGTGCTCCTTTTCAGACTTTGCAAACACCAGCTTGAAGTGGGATTATGAGGACCTCTGTGTGCCTGTAATGCCATGGATATGTTACATCCCAGTGGCAAGGGGGGGTGAAGGGACCCTGCAGTCCCTCTTACAGCCTGGGCTGGCAGAGCTGAATCTTCTCCTCCTCCCTTCCCCTTCCAGCCAAGCTGCCTGTTGAACAAGGGCAGAGAACAAATCTATTTTAAAAATGACCTGGCAAAAATGGGCAGGGAGGGGGAGGATGAATGGACTCTTTTTAGCTTAACCAAGTCCATTCTATGCACAGCGCCGTGGGGCCATCCTGACACTGCCGGCAGGAGTGCGGCAAAGGCAGTGCCACAGGAGCTGATAACCAGTGCCCTGAGATGGGAACTGCTTGTTCCATACTGCCTGTGTGAAAAACCCTCAGCAAGGAGCCTGTGCATTCCGTGAGGCTGCTCAGGACATGGTCAGTGCAAGGTGTATAACCATATCAACAGGCTTGTTGCTGAATCAGACTACTTACTGCATCAGAAGTTACAAAAAGGCAGCACAGTTTGTCTTTGAGCTTCCCTTTTATATATGAAGCAGTAGAGGTTTTTTTTTCCCAAATTCAGGCCCCAAACTGGTGCTCTGAGGAGGACCATGGGTAGATCTGGAATTGAGCAAGGGCTTGGATTCTGCACTTTGACAGGGCTTCTTCACTCCTTTCTCCTGTCCCCTATGGAACTTTCTGAATTCTCTCTTTAAGTGTGATTAGTTATTGAATTATATTCTCCTAGTGTTGAAATATATGAAGTCTGGAATCATTTATGTTAATAAATGTCATCTTATGTTTTGTTTCAATAAATTTTGTGATGTCTGATTGCCACAGATTGTCACATTATCTGACTCCTACTCTAGTGGTCTCTGGCTGGAGCAGTTGATTCAGAAGGGAATGGGATGAAGCTAAGAAGTTGTTTTGAAACTATTGTACTGTAATTTGTAGGGAAAAACATACTTTCAAATATTGGCTTAAATAGAATGGCTCTGGTATAAGAGCCTTTTTATATATATGTAAGTCATCATTTGTAAAAGTAAGCCATGACTCCAAAAGCAAACTGTGTTTTAATTTGAGCTTTTCTGCTTTTATATGTGGGGTTTTTTCCAGCTGGACACATAGAAATGTGTACAGCTGAGTAAAATGTTGCTGACTTCTTGATTGAGTTGTCTTCAGTGTTGTACTTTTTAGTAAAATACTGTAGCACTGCAAGTTTCAGGTGAAAAATTCCACCTGTTTAGGTAACAGAAATAGTGTACAAGAGCTTCCTTTTTTTGGGGGGGATGCTCCATAGTTCTGTCTCATTCCTTAGGATATTTCACTGGTTTGTCACTTCGTGCCTGTGAGACAGTGCAACGATTTTTTATGATTTTGTAGTGATACTATGTATATCCAAATAATATTTTTCATGCCCTTTGGCTTTGCCCCTTCCCATCTAAGGATTCCCAAACCTTCCTAAGGAAACTTTTGTTTAGGCAGACCAACAGGAGTCGTGGTTGAAACTTGTTCTCAAAAGCTCTGTGTTCCTAATGGCCTTTGACAGTGGTTGGAAAAGATGTCACTTAAACATAGTGGAAAGCAACCAAAGTAAATTATATTTTTAATGAAGGATTTTCTATCTTGATGAATTGATACTGGCAGGACAGTATTAGTTAAAAATAGAAGAACCTTCTGCAGACACCCTGGTTTTATTTTGTCTAAACAAAAAGCAATGTACACATAGTGAGTGTAGACAGGTCTTTTTGTCGGAGGTACTTCCTTTGGCAGATGGCTTCTGATTATTTTCTCTCTTTTTTTTTTTTTTTTTAGGTAAGTATTGCTTTGAAGGGAGACCAAATAAAATCAGTATTCAGGGATTCTGTTTATCATATCACTGCATGGGAGATTGCTAGATTGCTAGACCTACTTTATGGTGATATGCACAAGATTCTTATGGCCTTATAAAGGATGATAGCTTGCATTCCTCTCTGCAAAGAAGTATTTCCAAAAGAAATACTACACAGATTGAGTATTTATTTTTGTTCAATACAAAGATATTCAGAGCTAACTGGCAAATATTTTACTTCTCTACCCTCCCTTTTTCCCTTAATCGTGTTTATCTCCTCAGTGTTTTCTTCTGACTCTTAGAAACATGTTCTTTCAGGGTATTTTAGATCAACTGATTTATAAGCCAAGATTTTTTTATCTTTTCACTGAAAGTATGTGTAAGTAAAGGGACTGAGTGGTTATTTGACTTTTATATACATACACATATATATATACTGTATATTTTAGATACATTAGATGTGTGTGTAAATTGAGATCTGTTTCAGAGCGGTTGTCACTGTCTGAACAATGGTTGACAATAATGTTTTTTAAATGACTGAAAAATTGAAATAAGGTTAAATTAACCTGCAATAATCATATTGTTGAGTATTTTTAGATGCTTCATACCCGGTACTATTTAAATACATTTCTCTATTTCACCTTCTTGAAGTTAGTAAGTTCAAGGCATAACCAGTTTTTCACACATTTTACTAGGCCTTGATATTTCTGACAGCATAGCTTTCTTTTTCAGGCCTTCAAGTGGGAAAAGAGAGAGAAAATTATTTCCTTCTCAAGACAAAAGAACAGAACAAGTGTAATCTCAGCTCTTGGTTTTTCTTTTGTCTGTCTCTTAACCTGGTGTGATTAATTTGGTTTGATTGGGTCATGTTTTTAGAAGTTTATGAAAGAATAGAAAAAAGAGAAGAAAAACACTCCTTTGAAGCAGGTATCAGTGATTCAAATGCTGACTTGAATCATAAAGATATATATGACTGACGTCTGTGTTACTAGAGTGTGAGAAATTCTGTGTGAAATGCCAGCAGGTGTATAGCCCAAACTGATGATCAGGCAAGGGACAGGGACAAGTGTATAAACTAATGGTGCTCTGCTGAGAATGTGTAGTCTTCACCACAGATCAAACTGAGCCTTTTCAAAGAAAATATTTTAAGCTAGCAAATAATGGAAAACCTCCGTATACACAGTATAATCTAAAAATCTCAGAAGTCAAAATAAACCTAGTTAATCTGCAGAATCTGAATGTGTGGAGGAGTGTGTCTGCCACACCTTGTGGGGTCCCTTCTCTCTCTTGCTTGTACCTGTCCCGTAGATCAGAAAGCTCAAACTGAAAGCTAAAAATACTCCTTTGCAGTAGAGTGGGAGGAAAACAAAACAGGCATGAACACCACCTTCCAAAGACACTAAGTGTTTGCTACAGAACAGTCTGTTGTCACAAAATGCAACAAAATAATTATGTGTTGAATAAGGTGTTTCCTTGTTTGCCTTGGATTGGGGCACTTCAATGGAATTTCCTCTTGCCCATGTGCTCTCTTACTGGCTGGGCAGAAGCTCACTGACTTGTATAGGTTGGTTTCTGCTAAATGTAGCTTAGCAATGACCATTTTATTACTGTCCTTTTAAATGTAAACATTCTCAGTCTCTTCAAGTGCTCTTCTTAAAATGCGCCTTTTTTTTTTTTTTCTCTGATGATTTTCATTGCTACCCCTGGATGTTTTTGTCTCATTTTGCTCTGAATGTGTAAGTTTCTCATACTGCTATTTCCAACCCACTGCTCCTTTAATAAAAACTATGGCACCAGAGGGGCACTGGTCCCTTGGGTCCCAGTTTGATAACAGATTTCCTTCTCTGAGTACATTCCTCTTTTGGACTGTTCAAATGTCCACCAAAAATAGTGAATTCTTTGTTTGTTGGTGAGAGCACCTGTACAGAGCCCATTTAACATCTATATTTTGGTAATGGTTTTTGGTCATTATTGCTTTGGACCTGATAGAAGCCAAAAATGGAGTGCTTTTTATCAGTTTGTTGAGTCTTGCAGTGCTTCGCTCTGCCTTTCCCTCACCTTTCCCTTTGGCCTTTTTAGTGCCTGAACACCTGCCTGGTGCCTTTTTTCTTATACTGCCTCGAAATCCTTACCTGGAGAGCCCTGTTCCCTCCATCTGCTCACAGCACTCAGTTGAGTATTTTGGGAGTTCATGCAGAGGGGAAGTATAGTGCCTGCAGCAGAGGGTATATCCCAAGAGAGGATGTACTTACACCATATCTCGTGGGCAGAAACGAGCTTGATGAGCTTGTCTTCAGCTGCCCACGTTCTGCATGGAGCCAAAGCAGAAGCCCCATATCCATGGCTCCCATTGTGTTGAGCTGGAGCTAATAAGCTCGGTCTCTTGGCAGGATGTGTTAGATCAGGCTTACTGCTGTGCTAATTGTGCTTACACAGCTTCCAGTTTGGAGCTGGCTCATTTACAGCTGGCTTGGATGGTGGCCAAGAAGGCTCGCCTTTGCCTGCAGTGTGCCATGTAGACATACACACATCCAGCACTTGAACATGTCTGTCAATAGCAGGAAATTATATTTGGAGGGAGGGGGAAATCTTTGGCCTGGCTGCAAGTGTAAACAAGGACAATATTAATGAATGAGGAAGTAGGTAACAGTTTTAATAAAGAGAAAGTTTGGTTCTTCCTAATTTAGACTCACTGCCACAAGTTGTTTTCAGCCTGTGTGTTTAGCCCTTTCTTGTTCCTCATTTACCACTGGTTTTGTGGGGGTTTTGGTTTGGGGTTTTTTTCCAGTATATCTTGGGAAGGCTTCCCGGATTTAAGAAACCTCATAGTAGAAGTGAGCAGCCTGGTATTTTACAGAAACTAATCTAAACACAATGTTAAAAAATGGGCAAACATTCAGAGGATAGAAACTTGTTTTTATGATGAGCCCATCCACTCTTTTTTGTTTTCCCTTACTTCATATGTTAGCAAGTTATTGTGTACACTGGCTCTAATGCAGTGTCAGGGATTGGCCCATCTTAGTGTTGAAGTGCTGTAGTTAGCCAAAAGTACAGGATACTCACTAGTAACAGGAAGTATTCAGGAAGAAGAAATTTAGAGCTGTAAAAAGTTCATTTGTTTATTTAGGTTTTAAAAGCTAGAGCACAGAATGATTTGAAAGCCACATCCTCAACTGGCAAAGATAAGTTTCATCAGTTACCAGCAGTTGTGTCATTCATTTCATCAAGAGTATGTTCCCTCAGTAATTACAAAATTTTCTGTCTGTGGAGGAGGGTGGTGGTGGATGGGAACACAGGAGTGTGTATGTATATAAATATAAAGAAAACTGGGTTGCCCTTTTAATTTATTGTTAAATAATAAAATGATTTATCAGCCGCATTGCTATGAGCTCTCTTAATATTTGAGCCCATTTTTCTCAAATTATTTTTATTTGCAATCATCCATGCATCACTGCATTAACTTGCTTGACAGTTTAGAGGCCACTTCTCCTTTTGAGCAAGCCTTGAAGAGACAGTAACAATCTTCTAGCTCTAAAATCACTGTTATTAAAACAACCAGGGGAATGTATCTCTGCAAAGGCAGAGTTGAATAATGATTTAGCTCCCAGAATTAATTTGAAATTTCAGCAGCACTAAGTAATATTTTAGTGGCAGTATAATCCTGTACATTACATATTAAATCTGCAGACTGCACTGCCAGAGGAAGAACCCTGCTGTATTTAAGTGACACTGTAGCACCATGGTATTATATTCAGGTCATTAGGGGGCATTTTACAGGATTGAAGTTATCTGGTGGAATGTCAAGGGTGAATGGTATATTCTCTGTTTCTTTGACTCTCCAAATATGTAGATTAGGAGTTTAAAAAAAAAAAAAAAGTCGTGTTGGTCACCATGTCTCAGCCCAGTGTATCACCCACCTGTGCACCACTGGCATGGTCAACAGACACTGAGAAGGGAGGGAAGTAACAAATACAGATGGCTCAAATGGCTGGTGAGAGAGCACTGTACTGAGGCTTGGGGGGTTTTCTCTGTGAATCACAGCAACTGATAGATGAGCATAAATTCAAGTATTTGGCTTTTGTGTCAGGTGTCAGCAGGTGTCCAGAATGATGTGAAGTTCTGAACTCCAAGGTGGGTGTTTCCAGAGCAGATCCCTAACACAGAGGCAGGGACACTCTTGTGGTTGAATATTCTAAGGTAGATGAATGCCTCTCTCCTCTATGTGCTTTAGAAATTCCTTCTAAATTCATGTGTGTGGCCTGTCATAATGATTTTGGTACCTCTTTTGAAATGTAGTCATCGCTCAGACAGCTCTGGTTGAATTTAGAGAGTGTATTAGGCTGTGAAAAGCATGTGTTCTCAGCAGCTTATTGCTGCCTCTGGCAGAAGTTGCTGCCATTCAGATCTGCCTGCTAGATAGTTCACATGATTATTCTGTGCACCATTAGAGACAAACTGGGCTGGGTTAAACATGTAAATAGTAGCTTTGGATCATTCTTTCTGCGAGAAACAGATAATCATCACACAAGTAGCCTAGCTGTCTAATAGCAAATTTCACCACATCAGTCTTCCCTTGTCTTTCCTTCACTTTGTTTAAACTACAGCTTTTGGGGTGGTGGGAACATTTGTTAAAAATAAAAACAACGATAAAAAAGGATCACTGACAACAAGCGAAGTTGAAACGATGTTTATCTTCTTGTGGTGGGAATGGCAATGGTAAGGTACTGGTTGGTGAAGGGTTCATAACCTTAATAGATGACAGAGTGGCCATCATAGGAATGTGGTGCATGGCTGTGATCCTTCTGTGCTACAAATGTTTGAGGGGGGAACCCCAGAAACAGCTGGCTTATTTGAACAGTTTGGTTTTCTCCAATCTAGAAGATGGGCCAATTTGTTACAGGGTAATACCTGTTTTCTTCTTGCTGCACTCCATGTGGTGGGAAATTCTTAGAAAAGTCTCATGGGCAAGAGGTGTGCCTGGCTGCTGCAGACCAGTGCTCAAAAGGAGTGGTGAGGATACTGGACAACTGGACATTATTTTTACAGGTCTTTCCTGTAAAAGATAAGTAAGATAGCATTAAAATCTTACTAGGGAGTGGTGGCAAGGCTGCTATTTGTAGAGAAGTGCTGGCTATGCCAGTGGCAGAATTGCCTTACCTGGCAGACCTGCTGCCGTAGGAGGCTGTGAAGGCAGATCAGCAGGTTAAACACGGCGGGGGGATGGCAGCTCCATGAGCAGGCATGAAGGGAAGCACATGTTCCTGCTGCTGTCTGACTGTGGCTGCTGGGGAGCAAAGGCAGTAAACTACAGACAATAGCTGGGCTCGTGTACCCTGCCTACATGAGTATCTTCTGCTCAGAATACCCAGAGAGATGACTGGATTAACCCACAATAGCATGCTTTTAGTTCCTACTGCTTTCATGTATGTAAAAATATTTCAAATATTATTCACTGTATTTTAAATTACTTCAAGACCCTCTGCCTCTGATTTTTTTTTTTCCCCATGAGGAAATACTAAACTTTTATTTTCATATATAGGCTACTTTCACTGAGGATAAAGTTTCAGTTTAGATTTTGAGGACTGTCCTCCCTTGATCCTGATTTTGCTTTGGTTGTCACCAGCTTTTGTTTTAAAATGTGTATCAGGAAGCCGGTTCTGTCCAGCCATTTCTACTAGGTAATTTTTCAAGTTAGAGGCAGTGGGCTTTCCTGAAATATGCCCATAGACAAAGAACTCCCCAGTGTGTGTCTCTGGTGATCTGTGCAGTTAGCAGTTACTCCTGTGAGCTGTCATTTTACAGTAAAAATAGAAAATTTAAAATATTGATTACATATGCAAGTACAAGAAATGTACATCTGTATGCTAGCTCTCCAGAAGCTTGTAGATAAAAATAGATTTCAGTCACATTTTTGCTTTTAAGTGCCACAACAAGTAAGTTTTGATCTTGAGGAAGTATTTGTGAACTTTATTCCAGCGATTTAATTAAATGAATTAACATGGAAATTTTCTGGGACTTCTTTTCCTAAATAAGGGACAGGTAATAGTTATCATGGTGCAGCAGTGAGCAGTACTATGAAGTTCAGAATGGGAGAGGTCTTTGTTGTTTATCAAATACATACTCTATACCAGGTACTGTAGTTTATGCGTACTAGAAATACATATTGGCCTGATGCTTGTGTTACTGTTCCGCTTGTACTGTTTTTTCAATGTATTTGCTGATGCTGCAACACTTTTTGCACTAAGTTTTAGGTAATTCAACATCTGCTTTTCTCAACTGAAATAATCCTGCTGTTCTCACTGCTGGTACACAGCTAAAGCCTGTTTTCCTTTCATCTCACTGAAGGCAAACATCGGGGGGACAGACGTCACTGTCCAAGACCACTGAATCTGTTGTGACTTTTTTTGATTGCTATCAATTTGAAGCACTGCCAGATACTGTTCTGATCCAGAAACTTGCCAAACCAACCTGTGCCTATAGCTTCTTGTACGGAACTGGTCATTATAGTAGGAAGATTGTAGGACAAGCCACATTATCTTATGAGATGATGTATATGTGACAAGTTCTGAATAATTACACAATAAAGTAATCAGCCAGCAACTTATTATGTTCCTCAGTAGGGAACCTCAGTAATAGGTCTGGCAAAAATAGAATTTTCCTTTTAATAGCCATTGTCAAAGTATTTTTAAGTATTGTTAATGTTTGTTTAAAGTTGGACTGATATCAGGTTCACTTTCCAGTTCTTTGTGGAATGAAATTTTTTGTTCAGAATGAATCTTAATAATGAATTGAAGGTATTTTAGAAATAGAGTGTGTGGTGGTGTTTCACTTCAGTATTTATTCCCTTCATCCACAGTGTGGTGCAGGACTGTAGATATTAATCTCAAATTATGTCTTATTAAAGATTTCAAGTAATAGCCACCTGCTTCTTTGACATTTTGGGTTTATACATGAAACAGGGAATCAACTGCATTTGCTCATTTTGTTGCCAAAATGTAACTTGACTTCCGCAAACAGTTTAGGAGTGCATTCAGTTTTGATAGTAGTATAAGAATATACCTGTGATAACATCCCACATTTTTGGGAAGGTTTTTCCTTTGTTTTCTGTAGCTGGTAAATTTATTATTTTGGATACGAATCAGTCCAAACCAAATTTACTACTTGTAACATGAATATACTGTACAAGCTACCAGAATATTTGTAGCTGCAATGCTCTCTGATGGAAGTGCTGTAGTTTGCAGTATGTCTGCTTTCTTCCTTTTGTAAGCTTGCGGTTGATTCTTTTTTGGACAGTGTGCATTCACACAAACACACACAAAGTGCATTATCAGCCTGGAACTTCAGGCTAAAATGTGTGAGCCTGGGTGTCATATTTCTAATGCCCTTTGCATGAAATGTGAAGTAATTGCCCAAGTGTAGAAGCTGCATGTATGCTTATGAGACATGAAGTACAGGCACAGTTTGCGATTTCCAGTGTCTTAAGAAAATGTGTGTGTGGTAAGGCCATGCTGTCTTTGGAACAAGCTTCTTATGTTCTTGAACTTCAGACTTCTCGGTCTTGAAAAGTGAAATGAATGACAGAATACCTTAAATACCTCCATATGTGTGTATATTTAGTAGGTCTAAAGTCACTTACGCCGAGGTAACTTACAGCAAAGGAGAAACATCTGCTGAATTAATTTTCATGGTGTAGATGGTTTTCTTAAGTTTTTGTGTTGTGAGGCCTCCCAGCCAAGAGGGGAAGAAAGATACAGGTATGGTCATCTGTTAAAAAAATGAAACAAGTGGATTATGGGTAAATGAATATTAGTGACAAAGAGATGATGTAAGGAGAGCAAAAAGCATTCTTACACAAAGAACAGTGGATAGTGCCTACTTCTCCATCATGATCCCAAACACTAGAGAAATCAAAGGCTTTTTTCTTACTGGAGAGACTGAAAGAAGGTCAAGTTCAAAAATAGCTTTGGGTCAAAAAGGAGGGAGGAGAAAGAGACAGTATAGTCACTGAGACGAGAAACTTCAGATAACATTTGAGTGTCTGAGATGTCATTGCGGGAACTGCTGCTGAGGAAGAGCCCTGCCGTAGCTAATATTTTCAGCAGAGAGACACATGGTATCACTACCAGAAACGGGCTGCTTCGGGTGCAGGTTGTCATGGTACCCTATTTACTGGTCTCTATTGATCCTCCATTTCCATGTGTGTGATGCTGGGACTTTGAGGCCACATGCCTTGGCTATCTTGTGGCAATATTCCAAGCCATTCTGTAAATCCTTCCTCATGAATTATGGAGGGGAAAAAGCTGCCCTGTTCCTTAACTGCTTAAGACTTCTAGGAGAACAGTGAGGGCTTTTGTGTAATTTAACCCTTCTTGTCCTCAGCTGTTTATTCGCTTACACAGTTATAAATCAACATAAATGCTGGACATAGGCTCTAATCCTTATCATCACTGTAACACCTGGAAGTCATGACTTTTGAAGCAGCAGAAATGGTTTAATGTTGCTGAAACTTCTTTCCTATATGCATTGAAATTCGTATGATGGTGGATTTATTCTGAGACTTGTGTACAAGTACTTTGACTAAATACTCTGAGTTAGAAACAATGTAGGATCTAATATGCCAATGAGGAAGGATTTATTTCATTTTATTCAGGAACTTCTAAACAGATGGAGTCCCTGATACTTTTAGCAGATGATAGCTGTAGTTGGATTTTGAGGAAGTGTCTTTTACCGGCATCTCAATATTTTAGCTATAGTTTTCAAAAAAAAAAAAAATTTGAAAAAAAGTAAGGCATAATACTATTGAATGAGATAAGAGTCTGAAAACCCCCACTCAATAAACTGATATGTTCTTCAGGAAATTGATGATATATCAAAAGCTGTTTCTTCAGATACCAATCCCTAGCTTAGCTTCCCAAAATGAATGTGAAATACAAACATTGAGAGGAGGCTGTGTCTGCTTATAATGGTGCTGGTTTTGTATACAGCGTTCTTGGCTTATCTTGAGAGGGGTTCTGACACACAACAAAACCTATGCAAACTGTTTTAGCCACCAGTGCTTGGCTTATGTGTATGAGATCAATTTGAAGATGTTTCAATATTTTCTATTCTCCTGTTTAGTTTTGGTTTTTTTTTGTCTTTGTTTTAATAACCAAATATACTGTATGAAAAGAAGTCCTCCAATTAATAGATAAGCTATGTATTTAAAAAGCATATTCTCTCATACAGGAATTAAACTATGAATGTATGTCTTTTGAATCGGTCTTTCTAAACAGGGCAGAGAAAGCTACATCTGTTGTGGTGGCAGTGGCGTTTGTTTCCTTTTTTCTTTTGGAACAGCTGAATGTTTTCTTCAAATCGTCTCTTTTATGGCTAATCTGGAAGTCTTTGTCACTGCTGTAAAAATGAAGCAGTGTCCACTGGACCAAATAGTATCTTGCACTGAAGTCCCTTAGTAGAAGGAGCAGTGAGACGTGCACACCTGACCCATGTGGGGTTTGTGTGTAATAGATTATCTCTCCTGAAAATGAGCATTCACAGGTCTCCTCTGTTTAAACTGGAAGTCACTGTTGTAAAGGGTGCTCTTCATTCTCAGGGAGTGAGGCATGTTGCTGTCCCACTTAGTGGGACCCCACAGATCAGCCTGAACCTGGGAGATCCACTGGGAAACATGGAAGCTTTGGAATGAACTTCAGGTATTCAGATGTGTGTGGATGTGGTTTGGGCAGTCAGTGTATTTGTGTTTTTCAACCCTGTTGAGATGAGCTTTATATTCAGTGTGCTGAGTAGCATTGATGGGCATTGCTTGCTTGCACTGAGCTACTGCTTAGGTGACCAAATGCATAAGCAAGCTGATTTTTGCACAGAGC
This sequence comes from Bombycilla garrulus, assembly GCA_013400315.1. NCBI lineage: Eukaryota > Metazoa > Chordata > Aves > Passeriformes > Bombycillidae > Bombycilla > Bombycilla garrulus. Next base: position 100,786 of record VXBU01011902.1, on the reverse strand, counting down.
AGGGTTTTTTTTTTGTTTTTTGTTTTTTTTTTAATGGGCATAATTCCCACTAGTTCCACTTTCAGATCTGTCTGAAAATGAGTGATTGTTAGTGTTTTCACAATGATGATATCTTGGAGTCATTAATTATTTATCTTCATGACTACGTGTGTGCGTGAGAAAGGATTTGGTCACCGCTGTTTTACAGGAGACAGGGCATGAATTGACTTGTGGACTGTGCCTGTGCTAATGCAGAGCCCTCCATGGAATGACTCCATTGCAAGGCTGCAAGGAAGGGTGTTGCTCATTGTACTGTGCTTTATTTTTAGAGGATTCAAGAGCAAACTGCTGCAAGCATCAGATTGGAAGAAATTTTGCCTTTTCTCACTCTTTCCTAATTCTGTGAAGATCCTTATCAAAAACTGGTAGTGTTTTCAAGTCTCCTAATGGCTTAAGAGTCGTGTGTCTCCTGAAGGAAGCCCAGACCAGCTCAATTGTTTCTTTGGAGGGCAAGGTGCAGTGAGTTGTTTGTGCTGCCAGCCTTGCAATGCCTTCCCCTCCTCAACTTCTTTGTCCCCCTTCTTCCCTTCCCCCGCCTCCCCAATTATTTTTCCAGAGACCTTGGCTTGCTGCTTCTGGGGCAGCAGCAGCAGCTGCTAGTGCTGTCCTGTAATTCTTCCATCTCAGTCACAGGGGACTGGAAGGGAAAAGACAGTCTGTCTCAGCAGCAGTCCACCAGCTGCTGCTGCAATCTATAATGCGTAAATTTGCAAAATATAGCTTTTAATTTTGCTTTGCAGTCAGAATGTAAAACTAGAGTGCACCACCACTGCCATCATTGATTGATTAATAGAAATAAATGTTCCCTGCTCCCTGGTTCAGACTTGGACAAAAAGAACTTGGAAGTGGCTAAAAATAAGAGGTAAGAAACCTGACAGACTTTCCCACCAACAGAGTAATTAAGAACACATTGTCGTGTATATGTGCTTGAGAATGTGTTCTGGCTAGGTAAAAGCTGTTGAGTAATGCAAAAATATTATCTAAATCAGAGTATAAAATCAGGCTTAGGGTCATGATATTTTCTGAAGTACATGGAGAAGCAGAGCTTCTTTGTTACAGCGTTAATGACTGAGGGAGTCCCACAGATTCTAGCCTAAGAGGTTTTCCTGAAATTGTGCATTGAGGCATATTTTTGGTTTTGAGGTTTTTCTTAAAGGAGAGAGAAGAGGAATTAAAAAAGAATTGGCAGTGTTCTTTCTCTACCAGCAATGCAGTTGGAGTAGCAATGGTAAGTGCTTGTTTTGTGTCCAGTCATACACCTTGAGTAAGGAAATGGCCCATAGAAAAGGTAAGCAGCCCCCAACTTTCCATTAGAAATGGATTTGCAACCTCTTCAGTGTGCATTTATAAGTGATGAATCCTTTAGTAGGAGCATTCAAGAAGAACCAACCATAACATGGCCAAAATTTGTGAAAGAACTTGTTTGAATGGAATAGTTTAACTCAGTGGGTTGTTCAGAAGACTTGAATTTTAAAACACCATGCATAAAAAGAATTCATGTTATTGTGGCACACATGATTGACCAAAGAAAAACTGTTGTGTGTATAGCTGAGAGAAGTGATTTTATCAAAAATCAGTTTTGCAATTCATTTGTCAGAATTTGGGAGAGAACAGATCTAATAAATCTTACCTTCGTGGACACCCTGACTCTGTCAATAAATTACAGTGTAAGCTAGTACCTATCCCTGGAATTACCAGTCCTGATTTCTGTACATCTTACATGATGCTAATGTCAGCACTTTTAAGTAAAAGCATAAGCAGCCCCTAATCTCTCACTGCTTTGAATAGATATGTTGTACAGACATGTTGGCAGAAGTAAACTAAATCTAGATGTGTCTTTGGGAGTCCAAAGAAAACCAATTAAAATAGTTGAAGGAATAAAAAAAACATACTTCATGCATGTGTGTGCACATATTATTTTAAATTTGTTTTAGTTTCTCAGCATGTGAAAAATACAGCCCTGAGTGTATACCATGCCATCTATCTCCTGGGAAAACAGAGTAAGAAGAAATTATATAGTTGACCAATTATTCAGGCACTTGGGAATTAAGAGAATGGAAGAGCAGTTTGTTTCTCTGAAGTCCTTCCTCATTTTATATATATATATATATAAAATTAAATAAAGACAGTATACTGTAATTTTTATATAAAAGCAGTGTTCAGTGGTATAATTTAATTGGACAAAGAAGTAAAATTTAGTGAAGTGCACACACTTTGTGTCAGTTGCAGTGTTTTGGGTGGCTACCTGCTCACTTTCAGGGAAAGGACAGAAATTAAATGACAGAGGCTTTTCACAGGTAAAAACCAGCAGAACTCTTGGAAATACTACTTTAGCCAGATTTTACAACATTACTAGTATTGTCAAAGTGTCAGAAATTACTGAAATATTTTTGTTTGACTTTTAAAGAAAGACTGCTAAAATATGTTTTAAAAGTGAAGTGGTAGTAAGCTGGATTGAAGCTTGCTGACTTCTGACTAGGTGGCAACAAAGGTCTCTAGAACTCACAGTAAAGTTTCCAAGAAAGCAAGTTCCCCTTTCCAGTATGTATTTTCATTTGTCCTCCTATTGTGGTAAAGGCTACTGTCTTCTGCCAGTGTTTTCTGAGCTGTCCACTGAGCTATGTCTTTTGAAGATGATTGAATTTGCTTTTTATTGACTCTTCCTTTCCTTCAAAAGTAATACCTTTATTTTAACATTCAAGATCCCAAGCACAGCTTCTTTCATACAGAGATTGTTACCTTGGCACTACAAAAAAGACCCTTAATACTGATATTTACACCACAGGCTGTTTTCCATCCATTCTTAATGCCAAGAACAGCATTAAAGTGTCAGTGAGAACCAACCTTTTCTCATTTCTGCCCCTGTGGGGCTTTGAGCAGTCTCTGCAGCCTCCTGCATAGACACCATATGCAGGGGATGCCTCTTTTGGGGCAAAGCTAAGCTGGGAATAGTTGAAGAGTGGAGTTTTGAGGGAGTACTCTGAAATTTTTCAGTAGCTGCGTTCTAACTGGGTGCCTCCTGTCTAACTCTTTACATGGAGGTGGGAAGGTGGCTGTTACTTGCTGTTTTGCCCATGAAACTTTGGCTGTGGGTAGAAAGCCATAGTCTAATCTGTAGATCCATTCTGGTTCTTAGAATAAAGCATTTTGAGACAAGAATAGTCAGAAATAAATGTTAAAAGAAGATGTTTCAGAAAAGAGACCTAATAGCACACCGCAGTCTCCCTGAAAAAAATAGGATATCTAGACAATGGGCAACTTAGTTTCTAAATTCCTCAGCTGCTAAATTCCTTGATAGTCTTAAAAATCCATGTTCCCCAAAACCTTTTCAAGGGAGTGAAAAAGGAAGAAGGAGAACAAAATGTAAGTTCTAAGCTTGCCTAACTTGTCACTTGGGATAACGTCACTTCTGTGTGTCCTTAGTAAACACAAAGCCAGATCAGGAGCCAGAGAATAATCTTTTGCTCTAAATTGTTTTCCTATAATATCTGAAGCTGCACAGTGTAAAATCAGGAGTGGAGAAAGGCTATCCCTAGTCTCTCTCTTTGCCTGCTGATACAAGGATGATTTCATTATACAAACATTTGCTCCATTAATTGTCATTATTCCTAATCCTCCATTTTGCTTAATGGCAAAACATTTCACTGCAGGGGAAAAAAAAATTAGATTAAAGTAAAGACTTTTAGACAGTAAAGACTACTAATTGAAACCTGCAAGGGATACCCCCATCATGGAAATTCAAAATTACAAAAGCTATTAGTGATGTAACTGGAAAAGTGATACTTGAAAATCCTCAGGCGTACACTTCGCCTTAAGTTTTTGAATGCTTTAAGTCAGGGTTGTTTTTTTTCTTCCTCTGTAAATGTAAGAACATAGCTTTAGTAAATGGGTGCACGTAGTGCTACATATGTGCTTGTACAATGTGCATTTTGCCTTCTGATGGAAAGTAGAGGTTTTGATTGTCCATGTGTGTCCATGTGGACCTCTAAAAGGAGATATATTGCAGAAGGGGATGCTGGAATGTTTTGGTTCTGTTTCTCTCTGCTCTTTCCATGTGGGTTGCTTTTTTTTTTTTATAAACACCCGCTTTCCCCTGCAGTAGCACTGCATTGAGATCTTGGAATAAAATACTTTTGCCTGTGCAAAGCTCACATTTCTGTTTTTTCCTTTGCAGTCTGTGGTATACAGCAATGTAAAGGTCTTATTTCTATTTTCTAGAGGTTGCTAATACTTTACCCAAAGGAAGACTGAGGCACAGGAAGGTTTCCCTACTTCTCCTCCCTCCTGCAGCTCCTGCGGGAAGTGGAGAGCAGTGAGCTGCTCCTGGAGCTCCTCTTCCATATGACAAACCTGCAGCTTGCAGGCACCCAGATGGGGGTTGTGTTAAATGCATAAAAACACAAATGCTCATACTTATCTGAGAAATATCACATGCCTTCACTGAGTGTACAGTGGTAGGACAGCGCTTCATAAATGGATTTTGAGGTTGCACAGTATTAGTCGAGTAAAGGAATAAAAATAGTTATTTCCTTTCAAAAGAAGGAAAGTAAGATTATAAAAGACATCGCTCAAATATTTCTTAAAAATTGTTGTTGTTTTGAAGTTTAAACCTACATAGTTCTGGATTTCTGGGGTTACTTTTTGGTTTCTTGATTTGGCACATTTTTGTATGCATAGTACATTATATTGGGTGTGTGTGTGTCATGAAGGAACCCCAGTAAAATGCAAATTCATGGTTTTAAAATTACTTTTCCTGAGGTGATCTGTTCTCTGTGTGTTTTGTGCTCTGCATCTCCCTCCATTTCCCCCCCCCTCAGGTGCAGTAGATGTAAGTCGGATTAGCTCAGTAACTCTTATCAGGCCTCTTTTTCCTGTAACCCCCGGATAAACTTCTGTAACTTAAAGAGTGAACTCCAGGCTCAACCTTATTCCTGCTGGGGACAGGAGCTGCATTTGCTGAAGCTCTGTGTTGGTGAACAGTACCCCACTGTGCTCTATATGGGAACGTGTGTGGGTGGCAATTTACATGGTAAACAAAGGCAGGCAGGGAAGGAAGATAGTTATGTTTGTAATGCTTCTCCTTAAAAAGTATCTGTTGGAAATTAGCAGCAACAAATATCACGAAAAGAAAACTGGTGTAGATTTTTCAGATTTTTTAAGAATCAATCTTTAAATAAAAGTATTTACATACTTTTGTAGATACATTTGTTGATGAGACTTGTACTGATTTTATCGTAAAGGCAAATAAAGACTGTACTTGCAACTATTCAGTTTAAGGATAAATGGAAACCTTGTATTTAATCTGCAAAATAGGCTCATACTCATCTGAAGGATCGCACACATCCCCTTCCTGCCACCCTAAATAGGTTGTTTGTCATAAAAGGTGTAGGACAGCAATGTGAATTAGATGGCAAAGGGCTAGAGAGAGTGTCAGGAAGCATTGACATTCTTATTTGTGGCATGTATCTACTGTGTGACCTTGGACAAGTCTCTTCACCTATGCCATATCCTGTTATTAGATTATAAATCTCTGCTGGGAGAATGCTTGTCACAGTTTGCTTTTGTATCTGGCAGAGGGTCTTTTAGATATTATTGTAAAACAAATAATAGAAATAAGGGTAAAAGTTGGGTTTTTTTTTTCTGCAACACTAGCTTTCGATGGAGATAAGGATTTCTTTTTAAGCTTGCTCTGGTGCCCACTCATCTACAAAAAAGTTCATTCAAAAACCTTCTAACAAGAAATTTGCTATTTATTCAACTAAATAAATGTTGTGAGTGACTGTGCAGTCCTTGAAAAGTTTTGCAGATGCATTCTAAAATGCAAAAAAAACCTAACGCATGACTATTTGCAGTATTTTCTTTGTGATTAAAGTCGAGGGCTTTCAGTGGCCCTGCCGTTGTGTAAGCTCTGTGTTTTAATTGCGGTCGCAGTCCGTTTCCTCGGGGGGAGTCTTGTCACTCAGAAGCGGCTGATCGATGTGATGGCTGTTAACCATGGACCCGCTAACGAGCGCGGCTCACGCTGCTGCGGGAAGGTAGCTGCCTTATTCCACGTGAGAAACTCTCCTTCCAGTTCACGTCCGCTTGGGCAGGCGCTGGGAAGGAGGCTCGCATGGGAGGCTGTCCCTTCCAGCTCTCGCATGGGAGGCTGTCCCTTCCAGCTCTCGCAGCTGCTGCCGTGCGGGGCAGAGCTGCCGGGTAACGCGGCCTCGCACCCATCCTGGCTCCGTCAGCAGCGCGCCTGACTTGGGCGAGCTCTGCTCTGTCTTTTGCGGCTTTAGTAGTTGAAATTTCATGGATTTGCGTGTCAGTGGGAGGGAAACCTTACGTGCTTCCTGTTGCAATGTAGAGGAGCAAATATTTTTTTCTAAGTTTCTCTTTTTTTTTTTTGG
>VXBU01011902.1:55177-94343 GCA_013400315.1 Bombycilla garrulus | reverse complement strand
GTGTGGGGGGGGCTGTTGTTTCATTTAGTTGGGTTGTTTTGTTGTTCTTGTTTTGTTGTTCAGCAAGTCTATTTTTCAAGTATTTTGCTACTAACACGCTACCAAATTTTTAAAGGGGAGAGAAATTAAGATTTACACGTTAGTCACTTAATTCTAGGACTTGACTCTTTAATTACAAAATAACACTTTCATTCAAAGTAACATAAGAAAGATTGCTTTTTAATTGTTTTATAATGTCAGAAAGGATAAATATGTAAGTCTAATTTGTGCTCCTGCATACAGCCAAGAGTTTCCTCTCCAATAATATTTCTGTCAAGCTGTTTAATTTGCTGTAGCTTTTAAAAGATGTCATGTGATGTAGTAATTTAAAAAGTAAAAAATGAAGACGGTATAAAGAGAACATACCTGACATGAATACAATATACTGTGCATGTGATTCAACTTACTCTGGATAATATTCCTGTGCTGTTCCTGTTTGTTCCTTGGGTGTGACTTTGCTAATAGCAGAGGTCTTAGCTGATAATTATGTCCTAAATACAATTAAATATGAAGGTGGGGCTACCAAGATGCTAATTGGCTTACAGTTTTGAGATCTTTCACTTTCCCAGCACCAGATCAGAGCATGTGGTGCAGCAGTTCTTTGACAGAGAGGACTGCTGATGGAGTTACTGAAGCCAGCAAAGCAGGATGTCCTGTGGTATCACATTGGGTATCACAAGTTCTTTGTGCTTAAGGCACAGACAAAATATTTCTTGGTATGCTGTGGGACTTTAGGGAAGCCATTTAGTCCCACTGTCTAAAAGAGAGCAATACTTTGCTTGTCTTTCTAGAGTTTAAGTTTGGGGCAGGGGTGGTGGTATATATTTATAGATAAAAGGTTTATCATTAGCTTACAGCATCAGTGGAATACAGGCAGGTCTGAAATGTGTTTGTCATCATGGAACAATGTGGGAACATGTGGGTTTTCTGCATTAGTGTGGGTATCTCATATTGCAACTACACTGCTATCATCAGCTGTTTGGAAAGGCCGCAGATGTTGATTAGACACCTTATTCTTCCAAAAGCCAAGGCTTTCGTGGAAGCAGTAAGTGTTAGTTTTCAGAAGCAGGTTGGCACGGGAGCACTAGGGGATCTGAAAGACAAAAGGAAGCGGGAGCTTTAATGAGCACCTTTGTACGGGTTGGCTCACAGCTGTCCCCAGCAGGGCTGCTGTGCTCCCGTGGCTGTGTGTGTAAGCGTGACTAATGCTGTGATTCACGGGCAGCGCGCCTCGTCCAGGCCAGCCTGAGCTGGGCTCACCTCAAGCTGCCCGCTCCCTTCCTCGGGAGCTCGCTCTGCTCCAGTGGGGCTGGCAGAGCTGCTCACCGAGCAGCTGCTGACCGGCTGTGAAGGGTAGCTTGACACATGAAGGTAAGCCCGAAGCAGGGCTGCCGGCGGCATGGACTTTGTGGTAGTGGTCTGTCTGTGATGCCTCTTGGGTTAAGCCTCGAATGATGATGGCGTTCAGTGGGAACATATTTCAGCAAAGGCTGAACCAGTTACAGTCTGACATGAAGATTTTGTGGGCAGTTAAGAAAAAAAATAATATTGTGAGTCACTGGCACCAAAAGCCTCCGTGTTGTTTTTTTCAGTTGGTTGGGGGTTTCTTTTGTTTTTATTTTTTAAGGCAGCTTATTTTTGTTGAAATTTCATCTCTGTAAAAAAGAGTTATTGCATTATTGCTGTTTTTTTAGGAGGTCAGCAAAAGTTTAGGTTATCCCCTAATTTCTCAAAGGGTCTATAGTTGAGGCCAAGGATGGAACATGTATCTGCCGAAATTAGTCATGATACAGTGATATTTTTTGGTCTTGATATTATATCAAACATGATTCTAAACCTGTTTGTTGCCTCACTTAGACCTTTGAGTTTATCCTGTAACTCCTCTAAAGAGCTGATTTTTATGAAAGGTTCATTGTATAAATATTTTTCAGTCTTGGGAAGATAATGCATCCTTGTGTAAAACCTGCTTCTTGCTGGAATCGATGAAGACAAGGCTCAGTTCCTCGCAGGGCAGTGTCATTGTTGCGAGGTTATCAGAAGGTTAAAGGTACAAATCAGCTGTTGGCTCCAGTAACTTCTATGAGGGAAATATGGAAAAAGATACAACTCTTTTGTAAATGAGATAGCATAGTGTGTAATTCTGACCTTTGCTATAAGAGGTGCAGGTGCAACAAGGTTTTTGTGACTCCAGGAAGACAAGATGTAGATGTTCCCATGTGGGCTGTAAAAGGATGTGAACCTCTTCAGAGAGCATTCCTAATGCTTGGCATGGGTTACTGTTGTGTATCCTTCTTCAAAAAGCAAACCTGTATCCAAAACTTGGATCCTTTTTAGGTGGTTAAGGAAGGCACAAGTCACATGTCTCTGAACTGATGTTTGGGGGTTTTTGGAAAAGGGAAGAGAAATACCACAGCGAAGGCTGTTCTTAAAATATTTGTGCTCATTTTGAAATTGGGACAAATTGAAATTTTCCCAGAATTTCTGGACCAATGAGATGCTGGTAAGTGTGTCAACTTCTTGAAGCTGTCCCAAAACTTCTGGAAGTTTGGAGGTTTGCACAGTGCTAGTAGCAATTTGTGATGCCTGAAAAAAGAGGCATGATTCTGGTTTTGAAAAAGGAGAACTTCCTGTGATAGGTAAAGCATAGTATATTTCAAAGCATTTTGGGAGTTGAAGAACGATTTTGGTTTCTTCTATCCTGACTTCCTCCCTCTCCCCATTTTTACTTTAAATCTACAGCACTGGAGTTATGAAAGGGATTTAGGAAGAGAAGACTGGGTGACAAGCTACCTAGGCAATGGCAGACATATTAAGCATTCTAAACAGTGTTCTACGCTCTTATTTGAAGAATCATTTCTTTTAACATTTAATCCCATTAGAACTTCAACATTATAAATTATAACATGTTTAAAATACATTTTGTTTTTTCTCGTATATGTTGTCATTCTATTTTTGCAATGGAACACACTGTGAGTTTAAGACTTCGGAAATTCTTTGTTTTGGAATTGAGAAATGTATGAGAAATAGGATTTTTTAGGCAATCTGAATTTCCATCTCAAATTAACTGGAAATTCCACGTCTCCCAAATTTTCTATTAATAAAAAAAAGCTTTACAAAAAATTGCTTTGCTTTGAAATGGCTGTCTCTTAAATGATGCAGAATGCTGTCATCTTCCATTTCTTTCATTGGCTTTGTGTACATCATCATTCTCATTCTGTAAACAGAAATATTCACATGCCGGCACTGAGCTGTGGGGAGATAGAGTGGCAGGGCAGTCCTGATGAAGACCCTGGCTTATCTTAATCACTGACTCAAGAGCAAGTCCCAATACTAATAATTATTGCACCTGTGATGTTTTCAGTGTCTGAGGCAGGAAGCCATGGTATTTAAAAACATTTCATGTTTAACCAGCATTTTGTGAAGAAAATTTTATTTCATCGTGAAAGCCACTGCAACTCAATCCTGGGTCTGGATCCAATGAAGGGCTGCAGGCAAGGAAGAACCTCTCTGTGTGGAATTTTCGTGAAGGCTTGGTGCCTCTGATGAGTTTCTCAAAAGTATCTTCACAAGGTTAAAGCTAAAGCCATTCTGTTTAGGGTCCCATAGGACATTTTTAACCATTCTGGAAACATGGGCATTGTTTGACATCACCTTGCTGTGAAAGGGCTTTCCATGCAGGGGTGCTGCAGATCCCAGCAGGCAGGAGGAAAACAGGAACTCTCAAGAATGTCATCCCTTACCACGCTTTTCCTCTGAGGGGTTTCAAAGACTGGCAAGCTTGTTTGCTTTGGCAAAACTTGTAATTGATGAGCAATTTTAGATATAAGTATTACTAGTAGCTTACCAAAATAAAGGTTCTCACTGTAATGTCAGGTTTTACAGTCAGTTTTTGTTCATTTATATTTAAACTCAAACCACTGACAAGTTGCATGTTTCTGCAAATTAAGTTGTTCTGTGCAGTTTGCATTTGAAAACAAGCAATCCCCCAAAACATTACAACACAGGGAGAACAGGTGTATCTTCCCTTTGTTCTGTCAGCATTTGTTCTGGTTTAAGGGAGAGAATAAACTGCAATTTTGGAAAATGCTGTTGTATAATACTCAGTGAAACATGGAAACATGCTCATTTTTTATAATAACAGCAAAATCAATATCCTCTTGTTTTTATAAAAAATAAATAAATTTTATGCATTTACATAATAGTGCCTAAAACAGTAGGGATTATAAGAGCTGCAAAGGTTTTGAGATTTTTGAGCTATAAGTATATTTATTTTTATGTCACTGTTAAGACCAGAGCTTAGCAAAGATAAGGAACACGTGTTTAACTTAAGTATGATGTTATTTTGTGGAGTACTTAATGTGAATCTAATTATATATGGTAGTGCAGTCCTGACTCAGAGCTGTAATGTCGATCACGTAACCAAAAAAGAACTAATCATGGCATGGCGATTAATCCATTTAACCAAAACTCCAGGTTTTGGAGACTCGTAAGTCAGAGAATCTTGGCAAAACTCTCTTTTATCTCAAGAGTTAGAAGTAGATATTTTTTGATTGATTGGCCTGTTATGACCAGGATATTTTATGTTCAGTTTTGGCTCAGTCAGACTCCCCTGTGTGGTTTTGGATGAATAAATGGAACTTTCTGTAACTTATTGTTTGTCTTACCAACAAAAGGTTAAAATCTTTTTCTTCTGCCAGTTGACAATCTAGAAAATAAAGCTGAGGTCTATAAAGACTTCAGCAGCAGATGGACTTGGATCTTTTACATATAAATCGGAACATTATTCATGTGTGGTCTTCCAGCATTGTGTAATGTAAGGAAGACTGTGTTATGCCTTTTTGTATTTCAAAAAAATGTCAGTTGCGCTTGAAATATTCAGAAACAAAACTGGTTCCCCTGTTTCCACCTATCAGGTTGTTGGTTCTGATGCTGTTTTTGTCACAGCAGAATTGCTGCTTGTCTAGTGCCAGTCCCACAGGCTAGTGCTGCACACCTTTTCTCTTCTAGCAGAAGATATTTCCTAACCATTGGTGTATTTTTAATCAAAAGGTTTCTTGATGTTTCCTTAAAAATGAAAACAAAACCACTGGGATATCCCAGTTGGAAAAGCTACAATTTGTGGCACTGTTTTGTGTGCTTCTTAATCACGTCGGGCAGCATCCCAGGGGTGCCACTTTACTATTGCAACCAGCCACTGACTTAATCTTAAGTAGGATTTTAATGAAGATCCTGGTGAGGATGTAGTCAAACATCCAATAAGGCTGCTAAGTTTTACATCACTTTCAGTTCTTGTAAGGTAGGCAGTCCTTTTCCCAAATGGCACTTTGGACAGCTAAGAATCACAACTCCTAAGTTTTTTTCTTTCTGTTTGTCCCTATCATTTTTTCTTAGGCTTAAGCTGAGACTTGTTTTTGTTCCTCCCCTAATCCAAACCCCCTTCTCACTCTGAGAACAGTTGCAGATGCTATCCATTAAGGTCAACTTCATTCATTTAGCCTTGAGAATGAAAAACTCCTACCCTTCCTCCCTCCAGCAGTGATTAACCTTCTGTAAATGTGCTTCAAAACTTCCTTGTGGTGAAGAACGTTGTGTGGGATGGAGGAGGGATGGGAGAAGATGCACTGGGGAGTGTAGCAGGGGAAATGACTCTTGATTCAGTGTCTGGTTATAGATACATTTCTCTCGATACTCTACGAAGCTTTAGGTCTTTACAAGTTTCCTCCCAACTGCCTTTGTTCTTTGTATAGCTCACTTGCAAACCTGGCATGTGGAATTGTTTTATTCAAACTTTACTGAATGACAGGATGTACCTTAGAATTAGAAATATGATGGGCTGTCAGCTGCTTGCCCAAATTCCATCAGATCTCTATAGTTCTTAATAAATGAGCTGACAGCTTATTAACCAGGCCGTACAACAGGAGCTTCATTCTGTTGTAAAATTTTAAATCGTGTTGTTCTAACAGGCATGCAGTTTATCACCTACCTCTTTTTCTTTGGGAATGAGAAATAAATAAGTAGTCAATCTCTCCCACCACCCTGGTTTCTGGCAATATATTAATAAAGACTTCGAGCTAACTGTGGAGTGAATATCCTGCAGAAATACTATCAGGCACTGAGAAATTAAGTTAATTTGGTGCCCCAGGGTTAAGTGAAAACTTGGAGCACTATAGAATTTTAATGCTTTTTTTCTATTTTTGTGATTCCTGGTAAAAAACATTTTATCTAGCAGCAGCAAAAAAAGAAAAATCCTAGAATTTAGTAAGGTAAACTACTGGATCTCAGTTTAAGTCTTAGCCAAATAGAGGGCTTAGACTTCTTTATTGTTACATGATTCACTTGTTAAAATCAGTCTGAGGATAAGTCAGTAATGAGTGAATGCTATTGCTGACTTTATGTTGTTGCATAGTTATGCAAGATCATGGCTTTCTTCCTCAAGTTGTGCAATACCGTTAACATTGTGGAAACACCACCAAGGATGATTCCTTTATTTAGCTTTTCACTTGGAAGGCCAGATACAAGTCAAGAGAATTAAGGACTGCAGTGCTTTATCAGGTCTGTAACCAGCTCCTGTACAGTAATTAAATAACACAGTGCAAGAAATGATGCTTACAGCTGAAAACTCTCCACCTGATTTTCTGAGAATCAGATTGGAACAAGCTGAGCTGGACTGAAAAGTGTATTAACTGCAACATTTCACTGAAGGTACTAATCTGTGCGACAGTCTGGGCACATCAAGGGGGAAATGAATCTTCTAAATACTATTATTATTCTCTGTGAGAAGCCATGGAATACTTCATGAGTGAGATTTGAGCTCTGTTATGCCTGGTGGCCGCCAAACAAGGTTTCTGTCAGCAGGAGATAAGGACGTGCAGCCTGGTCAGGGCTGCTGTGGGCAGCGCTGAGGGGGCTCCTGGCTGGGCCAGGGCTGGGCTCCCTCCCCTTGGGTACAGCCAGGCCAGGGAGGTTCCTGGGCTCGCTGGCAGCGCTGCTGTGCCCTGTGGTGAGCTGCCATGGGCTCCCTGTCCTGGCCCTCTGCAGAGCCCGTGCTGGTTTTAGTACTCATGTTCATCCACTGCAGTCTGAGTGTCTGTCATCTCAGTCTCCACTGAATCTTATGCTAAACTGTTCTTTGGCTGTTGCTAATGTGTATTCCAAAATCTTCCCTGGCTGCTATACATGCGGCAAATTTTCTACCTTGCTGCTTTTTAAATAAGCACATTCTTCTCTTGGTACTGCCTTTATCACAGACCGGCTACTACTGAGAGCTCAGGTAACTTGCTTTGCTCTTTGATGCATGAGCAGCTGTCGGCTCCCTTCCAGCAATAGCTGGCTCTAGCTGAGAGAGAAGCCATACAAGAGCCGAAGTGCTGTAAGAGTGTGTGTGTGAGAGTGACACAACCCAAAGGTTTTTAGTCTGGCTTTATTCTCTGGAGGTGTGTGCTGTAGTCTTACTGTTTATTCCAAAAAGCGAGAGATGGAAAATACTGTGTACTTCCATCAAGTCATTTTACAAATAAGGGTTAGTTTTTCTTACCTTGGTATTTTAGCCTCACAATTAGATTTATATCAGAATGAAGATGTTCTAAGGCACTTGCAATTTTTGAATGCCAAAAGCTCATGCACACACTTAGGTGTTGTGCCCACGAGTTTCCTCTCAGGGAGTGAGGTGACTGCACTGGTGTTTATCATTCCACTGTCCAGCCCTGGGGAAGCCTGCTGAGCCCCTCGTTGTCCAGTGGCCGTTCTGCCAACCAACTACCAAATGCACTTTGATACATGGGGTTTGAGTTGGCTTAGAAAGAATCAGAAAGCTGCAAATTGGATGTGATGCCTTCCTTGAAATTTGCTTCTGTTTTTCCGTTGTAGGGGACTGTTCAGTATGTGTCAGTTTCCTTGTAGACACCATGCTGGAAAATAATTAGAACTGACCTTGGACAAATAATAGTGAATTAGATTACTCATTTTTTAAATTCAGCTTTATTTTTTTGCTTCCTTATTGAAAACAGCTCTCTCCTTGTACAGTTGTTGGTAAAACTGAGTTTTAAGCACATTACTACTGGGTTAGGAGTCACAACTGGTGAGAATCTCTGGATGCTGAGATGGAAGGGTTTTTGCTGTGGAGGAGGAGAAGTTAAGAGTTTGAGACAGAGGAAGAACAAGACTGGTTTACCAGAATCAACTGATCCAGAATATTTTAGATTTCCTCTGCACAGAAATGTTATTCTCAAGAGAAATGCTGAGACCATTTTTGCCTTTAGAAATTAAGTGGGGTTTTTAGCCTGAGCAAAGCTCTGTCCCCTTACTCCCATTAGAAATTTATCATCAAGATACGAATTATTTCAGCATGTGGAATAATAAATAATTCTTGAGCCTGAGCTTGTGCTAACTCTGTGTCTCACTAAACATGGTAGTATCCTTTGCTCTTTCATGCTTCGGAAGCTTCCTGCTCAAGTGCTGGTCACTTCAAGTAATGAATTCAGTGCATATGAATTTCTTCAAGAATCTTTGTGATGTTCTAATGAAATGTAAAATCCTTATTAAACAAGCTTTCTTTCTAATACTGCAATGTTATATTTTTTAATATAGTAGTAGAAATAGTATATTTAAAAGCAGTTTCTCCAATCAGATCTTTGGGCTGTATCCAACGTCCTGGTCTTTTCATATGGTTCATGCATTTCTCAGAAAAGGCAGAGAAATTCAATGTATTTTTTTTTCCCCCACTCTGTGTAAAGTTGGTGATTCCATTTATTATATAAGAACACTCACAGATACCAAAATTTATATTTATGATGTAGATTCAGGGTGGAGAGCGGTTGGAGTAGGCAAATGGGGAGTGCAAGAGAGAACAAACAATAGTCATTGTGTGTGGTGGGAAAAATTATTACAAAATTAAATATTTCATAAGCATACCATTGAAAATGGAAATTAAAAGCTAATAAAACTTTACATTTTTAACCAGAGGGCAGTTGTTTCCTGTGTGTAATAAGAATGTCTTAACTGTGTGTAATAAGAATTTGCTGCCCTGGAAATTTTTAGAAATTCTTCCTACAATAAAAATTTTTTTTGTCCCTTCCCCCTCATCATCATGTTGAGAGAGATATATCCTGCACATGAAGTATAACTGTAGGCTGGTGGTTTTAATCAACATGTACTTTCCTGATGGATTCTGCCAATGCTGAAAGATAAATGGTGCAGCAGTTAGAGAAACATCCAGCCTTCCTTTGAATTAGTCTTTTGTAACATAAGTAAATTATCTGGAAGGTACTCAACCACAGCACTTTGATAATACAGGTGTTTAAATGGTAATAGCTATTGGAATTGGAATGGGAGTGAAACAATAAAGTCATTAGGGTGTTACAACATGAAATTAAGCTATCACTATTACCGAGCAATATTATTCTCCTAAAGTCTGCAACTCACAGAGCAAATGAAAACAATGTAATACCCCTCTAACAGTAGTTTACATTAGGATTTAGTTTAGCCATGATATTTGCTCATGTTACAATATCTTTATTAGACAGAAGTCGTGAGCTGGTGCACAGTATTGTAACCCAAAAGGAATAGTATAGAGCTGCTGACCGTCTACCCAAGTAAATCCTGCTCCCCCAAAAAAAAAAATATTTTGCTCAAAATTCTCATGACCCACATGTTATGGTTAGCAAGAATTTAGAATATGAATAACTTTGTTTAATATTTAAATTACTTAATTACCTAATGAAGACTTAGGTCCTGTTGACTTCTGCATGTATCTGTATAATTTTAATAAAAATTTTTGTTTGGTTGAAAATCTCAGCTTTTAGTTTGGTCAGTAATTTTCCTGAGATGAGGAAGAATTTGTGAGTGAAAATGACATATGTGTTTATGCATATGATAGGAAAAGAAAAGGTACTTCTAATGAATTTTGCTGGAACAGGTTATTTTCTGAGTGGATGTTGAGTAGGACAAAGTTCTGTATTCAGCAGTTCATTCTAACAAAACCAGTGCTGGGTGAGCCTAGTCGTTGAGGGGCTGAGCAGCTTGCTCACAAACAGTTGAAACTTTTTAAATTAAAACATTTTTCTTTGTCCGAATGTAAAAGTGTCCTGGAAATTTTTACAAACTACATAGTTTTGTAAACAATGAATCATCAAATTGCTGCTACTGCTTCTGTTCTTATTGTCGTTGCTGTTTATTAGTGCATTACTGAAAAGAACAAATTTATTTCCCCTGTTCAAACTGGTTTTGATGAGGCAATTATTTCAGTTGTTCATAACATTACTAGGAGGCACCTCTCCTATGACCTGACTGTAGTTTGCTAGGTGATATGCATACCTAGATGATAAAAGGAAGAAAAATTTTTTGAATATAAAGGAAGTGTTTTCTTTTTCAAGAACCTGCAGTGTTTCTCAGTGCAGATTAAAAACCTACTACTGCTACCTTGGGAAAGATCCTAAACGGGAGTACATAAATCATAAAACGTTTTCACAGAGGTAGATGAAATGGGGGTGATAAACATTAGCTAATACACTGCTTCCTTTTGTTTGAATAAATAAGATTTTCCAGTTTTAGTATCTTCTACACCGGGAATTCCTAGTGTATCTTTGAGGTGATTACTGCCACTTTTCCTTCTAAGCAGCCTCCCGTCTTCCCATGTTCTGCTCTGTGCTGGCCTCTGCTGTAAGGACCTTGGCGTTGTGCTTATTCAGATGGTGTTTCTGTCTCTTGGTCTCCCGCAGCCGGCCTGGGACGGGGGCTTCCCCTCCCTGCTCCCTCAGCACATGCACCCGTGCTGGGCCTTCTACAGAAGCAGTTCACTGCAGAGAAAGGCACAAGCTTATGAGTTAGAAGGGATAAAAAGAGCAAGGAATCTGAAATATCTCACAGAGCAGCTACCCTACTGTGCCCCATCTTCCAGTGATTCCCCTTCCTGTGCAGGTCATAAGCTAATGAGCCCAGAAGATGTTGCTGGCATTTGTTTCTCCTTCGCTCATCTGCTGACAGCGCGGCACTGGGAGCTCTGGCTGGCGCAGAAGCCTGACCTGCTAACTTTGGCTCAGCAGCTGTGCTGCACACCACGGGGTCCTTGGCTGCCAGAGGGAGGGGTGCTCTGCACACAAAGGTATGTTTGTGTTCATTTAGGCAGCTGGCACCTAAACTAACTCCATTAGGGAACACGGTCCTAGCTGGAGGCTGGTGTCATCCCTGTGTTGCGAGGCTGGATGTGTACACGTTGCGTTACAGGCTGCCGAGCCATTCTAGCCTCTCCCCCACCTTGCGTGCAAAGACCGAGATGGCTGAACCGTGGAGAATAATCCCTTGATGCTTGTGGGATTATTCACATTTACAGTCAGGCCCCTGCAGCACCTCCTGTGCTGGTGTTCTGCTCTGTGCCAAGAGCCTTGAGACGCCCGCGTGGTACAAACGCTGACAAGGGATACTGAAGTACAGGGCGGATTCATTGCTGAATCTTGTTGAAATTGCCTTTGTTTCCAAGGGAGTAGTGCTTACTGCTGCTGTCCTGTCTGTTTGGGTTAACCAGGACATTTGGATCTCGGAAAACCAGCAAAATTTTCCCTTGTGAACCTTCTGCTCTTGTTACACACTCTGCTCTCTTGGTTGTGTTGGGTGCTTTTACAGCTCTGCCCTACTCACCACTGTTTCTGCAGTACTTTTGTCTACAGAAGAGAGATGAGGAAAGGGAAGGAAACAAATTTATCTTTTAGCGAAAAGTTTGACCTGAATGTTATTGTGGTGTTTAATGCTTTAAAAGCTTCAACGTAACTTTATTTGCCAGTACAGGTACTGTGCAAACTCTGCAATACAATTCTTCATGCAGACTTTGTGCTGGTTAAAAAGCTGGTTGTGGTTTTGTATCTTGTAGGTAATACAGAGAGTTCTGTAAGAACTGATATTATTTCTTATAATATTGTTAGGAAACGAGGTGTTACTGGATTTAAACAAAACTACCCTTTGGTTAGGCTGACAGTACAAAATGGGTTTGTCTGTTTCATCTGGGGAATCATAACCTTGAATCTTGACTTAGCTGACAAGAGCCAAAGAGCTATGTCTCAAGGTCTGAAGTGACAATGAATCTACATTCAAGCACCCCGGACTTGTCATGATTTATATTGCTGTCTTCCTTGCATAAATGATGGCTGCTTTTTGGTATGCGGGCAATAAGTAAGATCAGTGCAATAGCTGGTCTTTAGAATTCGGGGTTGGCTGTTTGAAATCAGAAGAGGAAAGTGTGAGTGCACGTACAACATGTTTGTAGTTATTCTTTAAAATCGGGTGTCTCCATGGAGCCTGGTCAGGTTTGGTGACTATATGCTTTTGATCGAGACAAAAAAAGTTAGAAATAACAATGGGGGTGTGAAAGGGGGGAGATAAGGGGTGGAGGGAGCAATGAGAAAGGGCATGCCAGCTAGTGCAGCTGCAGGTTTTGAGCTTTGCAGGAACTGAAGCAAGGCTGTAAGCTGTCAGCACAAGTGAAGAGCCAGAAAAGATCTGACAGACATAAACATGACTGCTTTCTTCAGCTGTAGAAGTGCAAAGGAACAAACACAGATCTTGACATATATCATTCTCCTCCTTAGATAGTGTTACAAAATGTATGAGTAGTCACCATGTTTTATAACCCATCAAAGCCCACACATGGATAACAGAGAAATATTAGTTGGCTCCACCTTGTATAAGGATAATATAAGGGAGAACCTTGTATTTGAGAGAAAATTAGAAGTCTCATAAATCTTACTGTGGGTATCTATGTGGTGAATACTGTTTTGTTTTCAGTAATTTTAAGTAATCTGGTGGCACAGGTATTTGAAATTCTGGTGTGCTTTGCATGTTGCAGTGCGTGTGTATGATTTCAGAGACTGCTGTTATGCAAAGGGTGAACACCCAGGATTTATTGACTTTGATTCCACAACACTTCCATGTGTGAAGAGAGTGTCCTGTGTATTAAAATGGGATATTTCCTTACTCCTGGAAATCTTAACTTCAGCAATGAGAAAAAAAAATCCCAAAACATACTACCTTGAAGGCAGAGAAATGTAGGTCTTGTATCATTACTCCAACTTTATATTAGGTTTTTTTTTCACTTTGCCGTTTAAAAAGATAATGACATCAATGTGATTCCTAAAAGAAAACGACTAAGTTCCAAACTCACTCAGCTCCTTAGAGTAAAATAAAGAGGAGATAACCTGATTGAATGAACGACATGTCAATTGAAAATGTTTCCTGTTTGAAGAATTTGAAAACATTGGACTTCATCTGAGTACGGAAAACTGGCTTTCCCTTCAGGAAGTATTAGCTCCCTGCTGCTCTGTAAAAACAGTGGAAAAGAGAAATCTTTTTAAGTCAATGTTTCCACTGTAAATAGAAAAAGAACTAGTTTCCATTTTCTTCTTTGTTGTTATTGCTGGAGATCTTAAGAATCCCTATTTTCTTTTCCTGAGTGAAGCCCACAAGTTAACTAGATAAAAAGTTAGAAAAGGCTTGTTGGGAGAGCAAGAGAAACTGAAGGAGAAGGGGGAGAGAGAGAAAATGTCCGGAGTTCATTAATCAAAGGAGTAAATAAGTTTCTGTGGTATGTTTTTTGGAAATATTTGTATTTGTAANCTGTGAGCGGGAGCCCTTTTTGCTTCCTCTCTCCTAACGCACACTTAATTGAACCGGTTTTTAACGTAACTGAGGTAGGTAGAAAAATGTGGGGCATAGATGTGAAAAGTGAACGCTATCTGTATCTAAAGAGCCATTTCTTGGATAATTGTGTTCCTTGTTTCTGTTTTGCTGTAGCCTGCATGGCCAGGACCTGGCAGATGAGAGGAGGCAGAGAAAGTTGTTGCATTAGTAATTCTGCCTGTCAGTGTTCATGAAAACTTGTTCTGAAAACAAGCGCATACCCACACATCTTGTGCTTTCAAAGTGCCCCTGTGGTTAAGGAAGCAAGGCGGGGGGGGGGAGGGGGGAAAGGTTTTCAGTGTCTTATTAGCAGGGCAGTAGTGTCCAAATTGCCACTCTGTTAGGAAAAAAGTATGAGCAAAACATCTATTTCTTAATTATTCTCAGGGGAGAAGGTCTTAAAGAGTAAAGAAGTGCAGTCACACTGTTGATTAATTTGCTCAGCACTGTAATTATTGTGAAATAGCAACGTAACTTTCTTTCTTTCTTTCTTTCCTTCCCTCTTTTAGTTGCACATGGTGGTTTTACTGGTACTACAGAAACCCTGATTATATTACCCTGGCATTCTCCGGGACTGTTAAGCAGGAGTCTTCTCTCTTTTGCTCTAAAACTCATCTAAATGGAAAACACATTGTCTTCATTATATGCCAGTGTTGAATGAACAGAGTTGCCATAGCAACAGCCATCTGAGGCCTTGCTGATTTCAGGCCAGTGAATGGGGTAGACAAACAAAGTACCTTCAAAACCAGAAGGGAACAATTGCTATTCATTCAAGCCAGGTTTAAGATCAGCAAATGTCTTTAGCAAAAGAAATGCAGATAAGAAAGTATCAGACATGGCCAGAGAAGAATAACAGAAAATTATCATAATCTTTCACTTTCCTGCCTGGTGGTATAGCATGAATGATGATTCTTAAGGAAAAAAAAATAATTAGAGCTGAAGAGCCGAAGTGGTCTGTCCTCGACCTGGGGTAGCAGTGTCAGTCTTAGGAGCTGATGAGTGCTGTGTTGGCAGCACCAGCAGTCGTGGGAGTGCCTGAAGGATGGGGCAGGGCAGGTATGGCCAGAGTGGCCACAGGTCGAGGTGGCCGTGCTCAGGAGGCAGGTCATGCCGAGGGGCCACGGAGTCTGGCGTGTCTGAGGTTGATATCAAAGACTAAATGACTTTGGTCACGAGCCTCCACAGGTTACTCAGCAGCACCTGGAGGTAGTCAGGAGCCCCAATGTGTTTGTTTCACCATTTTGTTGCTCCTGGAAGGCTGCGATAGACAGCTTTATGTATGACATGGTTGACATATTCAACATAAAGCCTGGTTAGACTTAATATATATTCACATAAAATGCCAAGAAACTGACTGTGAAATGTTTGCCTTGAATTAGAGATGAGGTGTGTGTATGTGTGTGCGGTATGTGTAATTGTATTTTCTTTCTCCTTAGTCCTACACAAAAAATTTAAGTCATAGTTTTCTGACTAAAGTGCTGTTTCTGATCTCAGTGTTGTCTAACATGTAGAGACATAAAGAGGCGAGGCAAGAAAAGGAGCACTCACAGGTTCCATGTTCTGTTGGCAGTGGGCTTAGGAGGTGTCTTTTGAGAGCAGTGGCATGAAGGAAAGCTCTCCACATTGGATTTGACAATAACCATCACAAGCAGATGTGGCAAACAGCCCATGAGGCAACAGAAGGAAAAGGGCAGGAGCAGGTTCAGGACTGGGATTGCTTGTGGTGGGAGGCTGTCTTGTCCTTTACTTCAGTAAGCACTCTGGGTTGGAGGTTCAAGTCATCAGCTGGATTGCTGAATCCCTCTCTGGAAGCTCCTGGAGACTGGAGAAATTATGTGTGTTTGGTTTTGTATGGTAGGTAGTTTAAAAAAGAAAAAAAAAATTAAGAATTTAGTTACAATGTAAGACCCACAGCATGCTACTGTCTCGGCACATTAGTGGTGTGATAATGTAAGCTGTGTGCAGTACCAGCTGGGGAACTGGAGCCACGGTGCCCTTTGTGAGAGGAGCAGCAGACCCCTCTCTAATAATAGGAAAATTGTTATCCTGAGAAGCTGATTGTGAAGATGGAGTCTGTCAAACTTCACCTGTTTTCACTACTGTGTTTTACATACCCTGTATATGTGAAGGAAGGGTTATAATAATTAGTGATCAGTTGCAAATGTCAAGGAAACTCTTTGCCAGTGGTGTTATACTGGCAATATGAATCACTGATAATACAGTGTATTTTCAGGCCGTTTACACAGGCATGTATTCCTATGTTAATCATCCTTACAAAACTAGAATGATGTGACAAGGTGAATTTCTCACCAATAAAGTTCTGTGAGTACAATGAATTTAGGGGTTGTTTTTTTATTTTCAAAATGGGGAAAAGTACAAGGCTGTTTCATGTAGAACTTAAATGAATTTGGATTGAGGAAATATTTTAAATATAGTGCTGAAATACCCAAAGATGAAACACAGGTTACCTCACCTTGAATAAAAACTTATTTTCTGTCTGGTTATAAGTAGACAGGATAGACAAGATTTAAATCCTGGCAACAAAAATATTACTCAGGAGAAGGAAGCAAATTAAAGATTGACATATTGAGTTTAGAAGACAATGAAATGGGGGGGGGGTGTGAGGGAGAATATGAAACAGAGAATAGTATGGAGGTCAATCATACATCTTTTAGTCTCTTTTCACAATATAAGAGCCAAGATGGATTTGTTAAAACTGAAAGGCAAAGGGCAAACACATCTAACACAAATGATGAACATAAAGAATGCTGTCTTTGCAAGGCCAAGATGGTAGGCAGACTCAGAAAAATAGCAATTCATTTTATTTGTGTGAATATGTATGCCTGTGTATTTTGTATATACTCCCCAGTTTAAGCTTTCACATTAGTTCTATTAGATTTGTCTTCTTATTAGTAAATTATGTGACATAATGAAGTTGTGTCTCAAGTAGACAGCAAAAACTTTTGAAGGTAGCAAAAAAGCACTTCTATAATGGACGCTGGTTGTAGAAGACAATGAAATGCCTTTGATAGCTGTGGCTCTGATTGCTCTGAAGATAGAATGCTGTAAGACCTTTCTGAATTTGTTTATGAAAATTTCTAAGAGACACACATAAATGAAGGGTTTTGTTTTCTTGTTGGTGTTACTGTTATTATTCTGTGAAAGCACAATGTGTTCTAGGGCTTTGGATCCCCTTTTATCTAATGTCACAGAGAGCAATCTGCAGCTATCTGTGCAGCTTTACAAAGAAACCGGGATTTGCCCTCTTTGTTATCAATTAGCAGTCGGCTGAGCATTGGGCCTTGTGAGACTTCTGGGGAACTGTCAGTGTGCTATTCAGACTTGTACTTCCACTTACATTTTCTGAGAAGTTTAAGTGGATTTCATGTGTTTATCAAAAACCATAGCTGTGAAACAGACATTTGTACATTTATCTTAGACTGTGATTAATAACATGTTCTCTTCTATTTTCGTGGAATTAAAAGTGATTCTAAAAGAGCTGATTTTGTGTATTACTGGCAGATTCTAGAGGCAAGGTATGTAATATAAGCTGGTGCATGCAGGATTGTGGTTCGGTCTGTTTTGATTACTAGATTAGGGTTGTAGCTTTCAGATACTTTGGCATAACTGTGGGGTTTGTCTTGGGCCTCTGGCCACACCTTTTATACAAAGTATTGCTCTTATCACAAAGCCCTACTAAGATCCAGCACACCTTTCACCATCACCTGCAGGTCCTGGAAGTAGTTACACATTTAGTCATGGAAGATAGGTGAGACCCATGGATGGCTGTTCTGTGTTCTAGTCCACACCATTGCTTGCGATGAGAACTTGCAAACTGGAAACATTTAAGGTACCTTGACAGTGGTGCTTACACAGCACAGTTAGAACCCAGTTTTTCCAAAGCTTTTCTCTCTTCTGTACAACTGGTTAACAGGGTTGAGGGTGTGGTTCCTGTGTCTTCAGCAATTCGTGCTTCCTACTTGTATTTTCTGGTGTTAGTACATCAGTGAGATTAAGCATCATTGAATACAAAGGCAGGGTGCAAAGAAATAGTGTTGTAGCTGGAGCAGCAGGA
The DNA here is from genome assembly GCA_013400315.1 of Bombycilla garrulus. NCBI lineage: Eukaryota > Metazoa > Chordata > Aves > Passeriformes > Bombycillidae > Bombycilla > Bombycilla garrulus. Next base: position 76,567 of record VXBU01011902.1, on the reverse strand, counting down.
TAAGATGATGAATGTGTGCCTTGGAAGCAGTTGTTAGATACTTCATTTTCCTGTGAGGCATCTCAGGTGTGGAGCTTGTAATTCAGTAGCTTCACTGAAAAATCACTTCAATAGATGTATTAGTTATGGGCAGCTTTTGAGTACTCTCCTTTTTTTTCAGTTTTTAACAGGGTATTAGTTACCAGATTTTAGAATGTTTAGAACATTTTAATGCTGTAGGTAATGATCGGCAAGAATAGCAAAAAGAATAGTTACCTTGGAGCAGTTATAAATGGTAGAAGTTTCTCTTTTTGTTAAATATGACCTGCAGAATTAATTCAATTATTCTTTTACCAAAGCATGCAGGGGGCACAGCAGGGGGAGCGATCCAAACCATGGCAGTAAGATCTCTTCTGTTTCCTTACTGCAGTGGCATCATCTTGTTCAGTTGCTTTACTGCCTTTCAGTAGCTTCCATGTTGCATTCCAGTGCACTCAACCCTGCAGGCACTCAGGAAGAGTGTCCAGAGAGAAGCCCTTTCTGAAGAAGGGGGCCCTGCTAAAACATCTTCATCAAACTTCTTTAGTTGAAATAGAAGTTGCTCCTAACTCTTAAAAACAGGCTGCTGTGTGTCCAGTTCTCACGAACCTTGTCATAGGAAGGCATAATCAGGATTATTGTACCTAACCTTTAGCAGATACAAAATGTATTTTCCAATATAGCAATTAGTAGAGAACCTTAGGATAAATTTTCTGTGTAGAACATCAAAATTTGTGACTAGATTGTGTCTGACAGTCTTGAAATACTGGACTGTTCTTGTCCCAAAGGGGCAGTCTGAATAACCAATGTATAGGAGTAACAGAAAAATATTTTCCCAGGATTAAATTGTAGCCAGGAGAAGAAGCTAAAAGTATAATATATCCATTCTACCATGGTGAATAACTTGGAGGCCATTATTTGTTAAGAGGCTACTAGACATGTGGATAATATGAACAAAGGTGAAGGTAAAAGATGGGAATTCCTTTCTCATGGAAAGGAAGCCTTTCAGTAAGGAAAAACAGTGTGTGTGGTGGCCTAGGTGTAAATGATCACATGCAGTTACTCCACTGCTGAATTGGTGGTTATCTGGACAAGCAATGAATAGAGGAATTACCCCTTTTCTTGGAATGGCCCATTTCATCCTGGAGACTGTTTCACACTGTCACAGTAAAGATATTGCCCATTGCTACTATTTCTGAGTCTTTGGGATGTAAACAGTATTTGGAGATAAATAAATTTATAAATTTATAAAAAATATATTTACTGAAACCTCTTCTAACTTATTATATTGAGTCATACCTTCACCCCCCGAATGCATTTATTCAGGTTAGTGCTTTGCCAAGTCCAGGTATAATCTACGAGGGACAGTTACTTCTCGTCAATTGTGTTACTGCCTTCAAGTCTGATGAAAAAAAAAATATTTCTAACTTAAGAAACTACAGTTTTCTGGGAGATGTGTCAGTGCAAAGTGAGAGTTACATAAACTGCAGTTTTATTTTGACTTTGTACAGAGACTAACAGCAAGTTCCCATGTCCTTTTCTTGTTGTTTTATTTCCTTTTCAAACAGCTTTGTGAATAAGGAGTTTTGCTTTGTTTCCTTGCTTTAAATATTCATGTTAAATAATATTCATATTTATGATTTATTGAAAGCATCCAAAAAGTATGCTCCAAGTAAGATACCCGTGAGAAACAGTGGGAGTTGCAGGGTAGAAAAGAGCCCTCCCATGTTTCCCAAAGTGATGTTGAAATATGTTGTTTTGTACAATGACAAGGAGAAGTATCTGATTTGAGAAAATATCTGATTCACGACAATTGTAATATGGGAATTATTGGGCAAGTCAGATTTAGCTCCTCCTCCTTGGACAAACCTCATGTTCCTTTTAAAGGTCCCAAAGATACATATGCATATAGATGCTTTAATTGCATAGAGCCCAGATTATCTCTTCTGGCAAGGAGGAGAGCAGAGTTACTATCTGTACAAAATTTTTCAAAGCTGATGCTTCAAGCTATCTTCTCTGCACATCTGACATATTCCTGCTTCATTGTTGACTCTAGCACAACTCTTCCTGTGAGAATCAAAACAAAGTAATTATCTTCAGATTTCAGTGGATCTAAGTAGAAGGGAAAAATACATGTATGTGTACAGGGAAGAAAAACATTTTGAACTAAGTCAATAAAGCCTTAGCATTTTGAGACACTGTTAGAACTACAATTGTGCATTAAGGAATTAAAAACAAGCAGCAGAGTAAAAACTAACGAGAGTTTCTTAGCAGTATCAGTATAAAGAGTTTAGTTAAGGTAGCTCTACTATCACTTTTTATTTGCAAATACCAAATCCTGCAAGAGACAAGAATACAGATTCCTGTTTGTGTGAGATATTATCAGTAAAACCCAGTGCCTCCTTCCAGTGCTGTCACTACAAATCTCAGCTCTTAAAAGCCCAGATGGGTTTTCAAGCCTGCTGCATGAATCCCACTCGCACTGTGTGCAATAGCCGTGGTGTGGTGTAGCCGTGCCTGCTGCCTGTCAAGCTGGAGGACGTGAAATCCTTGGAACATTCAGGATACTGATATTTAGCAGCCCTGTTGCATAAGCCTCAGATGTGCATATGCTTCTGTGTAGCTCCAGCTGATGCTAAAGAAAATGGAAACCAGTCTAATAGCTAAATTTAAATCAAATTATAAATCGTTTTATTAAATTCAATTTCCATTTAAAAATAATTTGGTTCAGTGATAGGCATGTGACTGCAAGCCCTGAAGACTGAAATGCTCTTTATCTAGACACACAACTGCCTTGACCCTTATCTAGAGGGACTCTTTAATCTGCTAATTTAGTTTTTATGCCCATTCAGTTCTTGACCTCTCTGACTCAACTTCCAGTTAGTAACACTCGTGATGGTTGTTGCTGTGATGGAGACACCTGCCTACTGACAATGGGACTGAGCTGAACAACCTTTCTCTTCTTGTCTAGGCCTCTAAACAGGCAGATGGTAACAACATTTGGTCAGCACTGATTGGGCTTGCATTTGAACTCTTGACCTAAAGGCGAAGGCCACTGTATCCTATTAGGAATATGAGCCATCGAGTTTTGGTTTAGTTTTTGATACCTAGCCTGGGATGTGTGTGAAGTCAAACATCTCACAGATACATGAGGGAAAAGAAGACATTTTTCCTCCATCTGTTCTTTCTTTTATTGTTCTGTGTTATAGTTAACTTTGTCAACTCGTTATGTTAGCAGCCTCTTCTTTGAAGATTCTCATGTTAATAAAAATTAATTAATAAAACCACACTTCAAGATCCTATCTTAGGAACAGTTCTTATTTTTTTCTCTTGTAAAATGCAATCTTTCCCCTTCTCTCTTTCTCTATTAAGTGTCCTTCATACTTGTTGCTGTCATTTTTTTCTTAGAAAATTAGCAAACAGTTTTCCTGAGACACCTTTTTCAGATTAAACAGTGATCCCTACAATTCTCTTGTTATGTACTTGTACTTGTGTCCTGTATGTCTCCTGTTATGTCTGACTTGCACACCTACAATACATGACTTTTTCTTTGCTGGTGTTACACCTACTGATCTCTTCAAATTTTGTGTGTGTGTAATTATCAATATTCACTACTCTGCCATACTTTCATTAATCTGTGGCCCCTAATACATAGTTTTCTCTGTCCCTTTTCTCTTTATTTGTAGAAGTTTGTATTTTTTTAAGGCAAAAGGTTTAAGGTTTTACACTTCTTTCTAGAAAAACTCAGTCAAACAGGTTGGGAGGAAGTGGAAAGTAGTTCTGATTAATGACTTCTAAAGCATGACTGTATTTCTATTTAGATGTAGCAAAGATGGATATGCAAGTTATTTATCCCTACAAAGAACTGCCATCATGAGCTGACAAAAAGAGGTCTGTAATAAGTTAGAAATTACCCTGAGGCTTACGCTGCAAGCACTGCTGCCAGGCACGCTGCTAGATTTAGTTGCTTTGAGTTGCTGATGGATCAGCAGTTCCAGAGTACGGAACAACAGGATGCAGAGTTTCTCAGACTGCCTGTTTGATCGTGTGTGCTTCATTTTATCTGCTTCGGTGGTGTCTGGATCTCTTCATTTAGGTATCATTTCCAGTTTAGTAATTTTAATATTCTAAAGGTGAACAACAGAATAAAGCAGGTTGCAAGATGAGAGGCAAGCGTTTCAAAGCATGTAATAAGAGGGCAGATACTGTTAGATGCGTTAGTGTTTGATGTGTGTTTATTAAACTCCCGCTGGTGTTAAGTAAGGCTGTGTGTGAGGTGAGCAGAGCCTTCAGCAGCGAGCGGCGGCCGGGCCGGGCTTCCCGCGGTTCCGCAGCCAGCCCCTCCGTCTCCGTGCCAGCTCTGCCCCATCAGCGCTGCACAAACCCCCACGGCCCGCTCCTGCTTTCCCACACTTCGCGGGGCCTTAGGGGAGGTGTTGCAGTAATTATGATCCCAGCTGATCAGACCACCTATGAAGATGAGGTGCTTCCTGACAAATGTCTCACTAGGGGGCAGTCCTGGTTTTTTGCATTAAAATCTTCTCCTACCAACTTCATTTTCTTTGCTGGTACTGGGGCAAGCTACTTAAGTGGATTGGACGCTCCACCATGAGTTTGGAGGCTGGTAAAACTTTGAAAGAAAATTGTCTCACAAACAAGGAGGTCTTGGCAGATGCTTTCATAGGAAGAAGAGAATTGGACCTTAAAAGATTATAAGTATAGAGACATCTTGAGCTGGAGGACTCAGATATGTTATTTTGTGGTCCATTTAAAAAAGTATTTGAGATCTGAAATTACTAGCTGTATTTGTGATAGAGAAGCCTGTAGCAGAAGTGGTAAGGAAGTTTTTGATGACTTTTCACACTGAGCATGCTGTCTGAACTGTTACGTTTGCACTGAGCAAGAATTCAGCATTCTTACTTCCTTGATAATTATTGCGGTTGAATGATAACAAGAATAACCACAACTTGGTGTTAAGTGGGCAGAAATTCCATTTAATGAGGAATTTTTTGCAAGAATGAGACCAAGTTGCTGAATTCTGGGAGGAACAGACCCAGGTTTGTAGCTCATCTTAAAACACGAGTAAGGTTTAACGGAAGGCTTAGAGTGCCGTTAGTGGATATATTACTTTTTTTGGAAACAAATTTTGAGCTTTCAGACTCATTGGGAACTGCTGAACAATGGAGTATTTTTTTGTTTAATAACACAGCTGGTCCAGATGTGAGTGATGAGGTAAAACAGTTTCATCCTGATGGGCCGGTGGCGGGTGATCAGTGCAAAGCCAGGGGCTGCCTTGGGAGGAGCCCACTGCCTTTGTGGGAGCCAGCGAGGAGCAGAGGTGCACAAGGACGGCCAGCCAGCAGCACATGAGAAATGCGAGCCTATTGTTAGCAAAGGTGAGACAAGGTGGCGGCCTGTGCTGTGCCTGGGAATTCATTACATGCCTGCATGTCCTGGGAAGGGTGATAAGAAAGATATGTGCAACAGAGATTTGCAGTCCTGTTTACTTGCAAAGCTGTAAATCAGTAGCACTCTCGTCTTTTAAGGCTGTACCAGGGCAACCAAGAATGTACTAATGGTCTTGCCTAAAGTGTCATGGTTTGGGACTCTATTTAAAAATTTGCTCCAGAATAAATTCGCTGATAAAGGCAAAGAGCCTAAGGAATTTCAGAGTTTTGTAATTTTTATTATTTTTTTAATAATTAAAGGTAGTAACACATCATACTGGACTCTAGGCTTGTTTTCTTTCAGGATATTTGTCTTAGGGAGGTTTTGTAATTTAGTTTCATTGCATGGCTGAGAGAGATGTATTTAATTTAAAGAAAACACTTGTATTGCGATACACTTCATCTTGATACTTTAATGTTACCTGTGTGATTGGGCTAATTGAGTAGTTCATAATTTTTATGGATCTATTCCCATAACACCCTGGGAAAGTGTTATTCCACTGCTGTTAAACAACTGGATAGATGAGCCTGTGACTTTCCCAGACATCTGTGGAAGGAGTGACTGAGGAGTTGAATGCACCTTCCCAGATGCCTTGTCTAGGACTCCAAATAATGGAAAATATTCTCTCTTTTTGTTAGGTATGAAACATACGTGCAGTTGCACATGTTAGTGTAGAGAATGAGACTTAGATACTGACTATTTTACATAAATAATTATCCATGTTCTACAAAACTCAAGCCTCTAGAAAGGTCTCTATATTTATTTTTAACGATTTTTGGAAGAGAATGTACTTACATTTTACAAATGGGCAAGTAGAATATACACTACCATATTTACATACAGTTTGCAATTAGATATAGTCTTATTAATTATGTAAGAAATACTTGCTATATTTTTGTAATGCGAAACCAAGGATCAAGTAACAATTAAGGATTCTAATTTCAGATACATTTAATTCTGCTCAAATGAAAATTAATGCCTTTGGTAACATTGGCTCACATGTTACAAAATAAATAAAAAAACCCAAAGTGCCCTCAGAAAGTACTGCTCTCTGTGGACTGTTGATGGAACCTGGATGGTTAGCTAAGGCGACAACCTCTCTTTGAGATGGATAATACTGAGAATCCAGACCAAAGTTATTGGTCCTCTTGCTAAAGTAGGAGAAAAACCACCAACCAAAAGTTTTGGTTTGCTTTGTTTCTTTGTTTTTCTGTGCAGAAATCACCAAGAAACCTAAAAGAATGAGTCAACCATATAGGCATATTCTATTAAAATTAAACAACATTAATTCTCTTAATATTTTCAAAGTTTTACATAGTCTCAAAAGCTTTTTTTACACCACCATATAGAACTAGAAGGCTAATACTTCCTTCCATGAGCTAACATGTTGAAGAGAATTTGAGCTGTGTTTGGGATGTGTGTTCTTAAATTGTTATTGGATTTTGGATCTATCATCATGCATTAAAAAAAAAAAGTGTTCTGTATTCTGTAAGACCCAATGCAGGGATCTGTCCACACCCATTTTAACAGCAGTGTCAGATACTGACACTTCTAGTCTGAAATAGAAGCCAAAGCTGACTGTAGATCTGTGTATTCTGTAATCCAGTCCCTACAGACCTACATTAATTACACAGCTCAGCAAGTCCAGGCTTTACTGACCGACTCAGAGGTGTTGTGGCTGTTTCTGAAGGGGGAGTAAATGCTTTTGGGTTTGTGTTCTTGGGGTTTTTTTTTTAAGCTGTTGTGATACTGTGTGTGCAAATTTGCAAGTGAAATTGTTTTTTCACTGATTAGGATTCCCAAAAATTCCTTTTGTATTAGACAGAATATTTATTGTTTTTTTCTAGTAACGCTTGAGACAAATTTTTCAACTCCATTTCTTAGGAAATCCAGAACTATATTGCTCAAAGAAAGAGAGCTATTTATTGTTATATGAGACACAGAGCACATCAAGATTTCACATAGATTTCAGGTTTGTTTTTACAAAGACACTGGCACATGTGCATTTTCTCTCACTGATGTTTAAAAAAGTTTAAGTAACCAGCTCCAGCCCCACATAATTATATATGTAGTATGCAAATTGCAGTAGCATGAAACCATATTCTCTTTTGCTGTATTTAAATTTTCAGTAGTACCATATCATTAATCCAAATTTTTCACTGGAACTTCAGTTACTCTTTGTGCATTTTGTTTATATTTTGAGGTCCCTATGATGTTTTCTAAACAACAGTTATAGAATTTTAAGGAGTGAAAAGCTCTTAGTTTCACTGTCATAATTTTTCCATAAAAATATGGATTCTTTATTTTTCCCAAATTATTTCAAAGGGAAACTTTTTCAGCCCATGAGACAGAATTGTGGAGGTGCTGCAAACTCAAAGCCATGGATTTGGTAGTCTCTTGATGTTTATTTGGATAGTTAGGGCTTCTTTTTGTTGGTGCAACCTGCCTGATGATAAAGATTGTGCAGTGAAAACACTGCACAGGAGTTGACTACTCCGTTCATGGCATGTCTCGATTTTCTGCAGATGGACCAATAGCTAAAATAGCCTTGCTTTTGTTTTAGTAAGTGAATATAGCTGCAATGTAGAGATGAAGTGTATGTGCTGAAAACCATAGACCCTTTGCATTGTCATTTTTCTATCTCTAATTTTAAGTGATAGAACTGCTTTTTATCATGGGTTTTATGGTGTTAGGTTTAGGGGGAGAAACTCCTACCTCTTTTGATTTTTAATTACAGACAAAGAGCATAATTTTGCATCACAGTGATAGCTAGTGGAAGGAAAAAAGACTACTTCTCAAGAACTGGTGTTGAAAAACCAGTGTTGGTTGAGGAAGAACAGTAAATGCTGGAATACTTTTGAAGGGGTGGGAGGTGCCCTTGAAAGTAGAAGAGGAATTCTTCATGACTGAGAGCATCTTTGTAAAAATTAGGTCTTGTATTTCTATTGATCAGAATAAGCTGAATAGTTCCAGGGATAATTAAACCTGGGACAGAGAAACAGCTTGTGCCCAGTTCATTTTTCACCAAAAATCATTATATTAAAAATAAGTATTTACATTTGTGTTCAGTGCTTCTGTTGGGAAACATAGATCTGTAGTAACAGAGTTATTTCGAGACCTGTACAAACAGGAATTGCTTTTCCCTGCAGATTTTGGGCAGAAACCAGTAGTAAATTACCTGCCTATAAGTACTTCATGCAAAGGGTCAGTAATGAAGAATCATAAAAGCTGTAGCCGATATCTTCAGCTATGATTTATGCTACTGGATGCATCAGTGTTCAGGTTTTCAAGCTGAAACATCTTAAAAGCACTGGTTTGAGAAAGTAGAGAGCACATATCTTTTGAGGATGAATCATGTTAAGTACCAATTTTGGATGCCTGAACTTGTCCGATATTTCTGATTTTTCACCCTGGTCTTAGCAACGGTGTACTTGTTTTTAGGGAAGATACTTTACCCCACTTAAATTTCTGCAGCTGTTTTAAGGAGGAAAAGTTCTAGCACAATTGCTACTGGAATCACAATGAGCTGTTTTATAGGCTTCTTTAAGTGCAGACAATGTTTTCTGGTTAATATTTTGAATATTTGATGCAAAAAATGTAAATTACTAAAATACTCTGCATCAGGTCTTCCATTTAGCATTATCCTTTCGCACTGCGGAGTAAACTAATGAATTACAGCATGATTACATAGCATATAATTAACTTTGTAATTAATATGCAACTGCCACTTAAACTAAAGTACTGCTTATAAAGATGTACGGCAATAGTAAATCACAGGTCAGAAGTAGCACTTTGGAATTTTCAAAAGAATGAGAGTAAATGCAGAATCACTTTCAGCAGCAAAGTAAGTTAATTAAAAAGCAGATTAATTGTGAACGTCCTGTTTAATTTTAAATACCTTTGCTATTTCTTTTCCCTGAAGAAAGAAGAAATTTAAAGCCTAACTCATTCATTGTTTTCTTAGATGACATATTTAAAAATGAGCATTAAACTGTCCTGGTTGAGATTAGAATTTGGTTAGTATTCCTTTCTCATCTTGCTGCATAAAAGGGTAGCATGAAACCAACAACCTTTTACTTGAATTAATTCCAGTTTTCTGCCATGGTCTTTTTTGGGTTGTTTTTCTACATCAAGTCAGTGAAACAAAGTTAGTCAAATCAACTTCTTCCTTTGTTTTAAGGGGGATGAGGATTTGTACTGTGCTATTGTAACCAGTGAGGAATGAGGAAAGGTCGAAGTTCATTTACTTCAGACAAACCATTTTTTTGCAGCAACTGTCCCCAGTTGCTGGTACCCCCAGCAGTGACGCTATTGCTGGATGTCCTCGTGCAGACAGATCACATCTTCACCGAATGACACAGCAGTACAAAGTGTGTGTCTTGCAGCAGGTTTCCAAAGTATTAGCTGTCCTTTCCCATATCCTTTTCCTTTCCATCCATCTTCATGTGAAATGCTGTTGATAATGGCAGGGAATTGAAATCCCTGATGTAGATGTGGCTGTACTGCCTTGATTCAGACTGTGCTTGATCAATGGAAAGCGCAATTGAAAATGGTACCAAACAGAGTATGCCGAAGGTTTAGGGTTTTTTTTTTCAAGCAGAAATGGTGCACTTTGGAGAGCTCTGTACCCAGAGGCCATGGGAAACCAAGTGTTACAGCTCTTTAACACCCTTTAGACCTTCTGAAGGTGATGCAATAGGGAACTAGACCCTGCTAGTGTATGGGATGCTGTTCGGGTTACTCAGTACTTCAGAATGGGCTCCTTGATCTATGGGCTGTACTTATCTCCTGTTGGATATATCCTGCTTAGTGTCTGGTTAAAAGAAATCAACAGGATAGATGTCACAATCAGTAGAAAATGGCTTCCCTAAGCATATAATGCATCTTTTAAAAGAATTAGTGTTTTTTGTTAATGTCTCTTTTGTGAACAAAATAATTTTTCATGTTGAGCAATACATAACAAAGAGCCCTAACTTTAGAGCTTCAGTGTTTCTGAAACCCTTTGATTTCTGTATTCAGTATTCATGGTGCTCACTATATTGTTGGTTGCTTCATCCACGTGATGCTATTTTTTTCTTTTTAAATGGCTATCTGAAACTTCTGACCTGGAACAAAGAGTGATAGATGCTTCACAGTTGCTCTTCATTCTAGATAAATAATCGTTCAGGCATAATTATGTGCATCTCTCAGTACTCGTGAATATCTACTGTCTGCTTGAATAGCTGGGAGAGAATATACATTGCCCTTACAAATCCTTCAGAATAGGCTTCTGCTTGTATTGTATTTAGGAGAAAAAAAACAGGAAACAAGCAACACCTCACACACACACNGCCTTCTCAAACTGTGATACAAGTGAGAAATTCCCTCTGCTGCACCAAATATCTCCTCCCCACCCCTCATCAAAATTTTTACGGATATACTGGATACTCTTAGAGGTTTCCCAACAAAAAAAAAAAAAAAACCAAACAAACCAACCAACAACCAGAAAACCACCCAAACAAAAAATGAGAAACCAGGAATTCTTAGTTTTCTGTTTGCTGCCTTTGTTTTTCTTCACTGAATGACAAGATCAACAGGCTGATTACTATGAAAATTGGTATGTAAGAATAATCCTCAGATGTAAGAGTAATCCTGACTTACTCTTCAAAAATTAAAAAAAAAAAAACGGAAGTGGGATGTGCACCATAAATAGAAACTAACCTAATGGAACTTGGAAGGAGTTTGTCATTTAAGTTTCATGTGTCATTTAGTGGGTCATAATGTGAGAAATAGGTCAGTTTTATAATCATCCGATTTTTTGCCTTAGTGGCTCAAAAGGAAAATGAAGCTTTAGGGAGGTGTCTTTTTCTGAAAATGATGTGTGGTACATTCTTAGCGGTTCAATTCTAGGCATTATGAACAGATGCTTCTGAACTAATCTCAAATGTCACATTTCATGCATAAACCCTGGGGGATTAACAGTATCAGGATTCCCTGAGAGTATTCTTGGAGGTTTAACTTAATGCTCTCTATCAGGGAAGTGTCCCACCTACTAAACTTGATGAATGCTTCCAGGCCTTCCCAAAGGCCTTCTCCCTAACGCTGATCCAAGTAAGGCCCGGGGAGAGGGGACAATTAAGCAAGACACTGCAAAGCAATGAGGCTTTGAGGCAGCCAGTAAAAATCATCTGGTGTAGAAGAGTCACTGAGATCTCATCAGAAGAGATACCATGACTTGATTTTATGTTAAAATGGAGAGTCATCAACATCTGGTAGAGGAAAAATCACAGCTCCATAATTGTGATTGAATTAGTCATAATAGTTGGGGAAAATGCAGACAATTTAAAATATGAAAAAGTTAATCTCCTGTCTAGCAAATGCCAACTTTTCTATTTTAACTATTTCAGTGACTGGTCAGAAAGTAGTAATAAGTAAAAAACTCACTGTTGTCCGGAAGTAGAGGTGCTTGTGATGGATACATTGATAAACTCTCTAGCTGTAGAGGAATTGACAGCTATGTTTCTGGCATATTAGCCGGCTTTTTTTCCTTGTAATATATATATATAATATGTTAGATTTGGATTTAAAAAAAACCCAGAGAAAATACTTCCTTAAGCTTCTGTTAGAATGAGTTTCTGTCTAAACAGAAGATAAGAGAGGGAATTTAGCTACAGTTCTCTTCCATCTACGTGGATGTTTTTGCAATGAGGTTATAATGTATGTTAACATTATGCTGACACGGACAGCTCTAGCCAATAGGTTAAAATTGTTAGGTAGTTTGTCTTTTTGACAGATCTCATCTCCATGTCTAGCAATTTATATGACCTTCCAACTCTGATATTTTCCTTGCCAGTGTGTGTTCTGACCGGCTCCCTTCTACCTATCGGCCCTGCCTCATTCTCAGAGACTGACATGGCAGCCCGTGCTTCAGTGAACCTGTGAGGAGGCCGCTGGGTCACCCTCAGGGTTAAATGCTGCTTTATTCTGTTGAGTGTTAAATTGCTTGTTCAATTCTTGGGCATGTTTTCTTAAATGAATGTTTAAAACTAATTTAGGAATTCGGTTTCTTACGGGTAGAGCCATGGCAATATGATGTTTCAAACAAATTTCCCCGTGTTTTCCCCTCACAATTTAGTACATGGGATGATTCATAAAAACCTAGGCCAAAGCTAGGCATGTTCTGAATCATAGAAGAATTAAGCTGCAGAATAAAATCCCTGTTTCTGGGACAAATTTGCTGAGTATCACTTGTATGAGCTTTTCTCCCATGTTCTGTAGCACTTAGGATTTGTTGTTTGAACTTGCAAGAAAGTGTTTACCTGAGTTTGTGGTATAAATTCTTTCTTCCCCAGCATTTCATCCCATTCCATGTGCACATATATGCTTATGTCTGTATTTGCATGTCTTAGCTTAATCTAAGCCTTATAAATAGCAGATCAGTTGGCTTTCAAAAGGAAGGAGGCTTATTAAAAAGTTATGTGCTGGTGAGGTGCTTTTCACAAGCCAGACAGAAAGCTCTTGAGAACTTTGCTGCTAGCACCCATCAGAGATTTTCTTCCCATAGCTGCATAATAGCACTGCAGTAGCTAATGCAGTTCATTAGTAAGTCCTGACTCTGTGACAGGTGTGATGTATTAAAAGCACTTGTATTACACAGCAATGTTTAAAAAACTTGAATTGCAGATAATACAAACCAAACTTTTCTAGAGATCTGAACAAGTCCTGAAGCAGAATCTAAGGCAAGAGGAGGAGTGAAGATGGCCACTCAGATAGTCTGAAGAGGAGGCAGCAATAGACTAATATAGGTCCTTAGCAGTACTTGAGAGACTTGAATACATTAGAGTCATCCCAAGAAGCAGATATCTAAGTTGGTTTTAAACCATTTCAGAGAATGAATCTGTATTCCTAATGTTAGCTAGAAGTAGAATAGGACAATCTGTTAACATATTGAGCTTCTTTTGATAGACAGGGAAGGACGGACTTGGGTGTTAGGACACTGTATGGGGCTTAAGTGAAAGGTTCAGAATTCCCATTGTTGGCACCTTGGACGAATCGCCTAGAGAACATGCAGCTGAGCTCCTGCAGTGTACCTCTGCTGTAGAAGAGACCAGAGTAACAAAACTCTAGTAGAGGACAAGTTTGGCTTCCTAAAATAAGGTCAACCTTTGAGCAAAATGCCTTTCCACTTAACCAGTTTTGAAAAGTGCATGATTTGTTGCTCAGCAGTGGAAGTAAGTCACAGTGTTTCTATATAATGTCATACACATCCCTCTAAATTTTTTCAGGCTTATTGAAGGCAGTAAAATAAATGTATGTGGAAACTGGGTCCCTTCTCACAGAAAGTAAAATGGGAAGAAGCTTGAAAATAGGCAGCTTGTCCAATGGATTTGTAACACTTGCAGGTAGTAGCGTGTCATTCTGTGGAGCCACTTTTGACTGTTATCGTGGGACATTTTCAGGGACTGAATTGACCTTACAAGGAACTAATGCATAATAGTTTTACATTCAAAGAACAGACATTTTGGAGTTTCCATGTATTTGTTTCTTTCTTTTATTATTAATGAGTGTATGATTGAATTAATGTAGAACAAATTAATAAACACTGATATTTTATTGAAAATCTTAGAAAGATCATTGTAATGTTTTAATGATTGCAAAGAAAAGTGATTAATGTTGCTTAACTTACACTCTGCAAACTTTGTGACAGAGTTTTGGTTTTGGGTTTTTTTCATTGGTTATTACAACAAATTACTTTCAATCCATGTATTTTTATGTCCTTCTGGGCAGGCATAGGTCTCCAGTTCTTCAGGTTAAGGTTCTGTTTACACATAGTATAGCTTTCTTCTTCTTTGGCTTACAGCTTCCTTTCTGAACAAAATCTTCTGCAGTCAGGAAAGGGTTCATGCTCTGATTTTGTCCTGCCATGCAGATGGTCATAATGCTTAGTATTATAGTAATACCTCTGTATTTGAGCTGGTAAGAGAAAGTTGTCAAATAATTCTTATTTTTCTAAAGACAAGTAGTTGTTGAAAATAACTGGGAAGTCATACTTTGGCCTGTGGTGTTTCATAAAAATATTTCGTCATGTCTTCTGTTGTAGCAATCCTGTTTGCCTCTACCTCTCCAGTATTTGTGCCAATCTCTAAAAAGGCTGGTGAATTTTGTTCTGTTAGATTTTTGTTTTAAAATTATTATTTGCTGTATCTGACTTAAGGACTTGTTTGATTGTTGCTGATTTGCTGTTTTCCAATAGCCCAGAAGTCTGCTGTGGAGGAGGACAGTGTTTGTGCCAGTGTTTTCTTGCTTCTTATGCTTTGTACATTCAAAACAGTGAAATTACAAGCCAAGAAGTGTGTAGACAAAAGATAGAGCTCTGCATTATTTAATCGTTTACTGTCTGTCATATTGAATATCACCACCTGCAAAAAAATGGAAAAACTGCAAATGCCTAGGTCTTAACCAGTTGACAGACAGAATAAAAAAGTAAGAGAGTAGAAATTTCCTTATTTGGGACTGGTGAGTGTCTAAATGTATTATAAGGCACAGTGGAGCCAGGTTCAATATCTGACCTATGGGAAAGGTAGGAAAGTATGGGTCAAAGAAGTCCTTAATCTAAAGTAGTTCAGGTTTGTGACAAGGCTTTTTGATTGGAAGGAAGAACTGCTGTTTACTAAATAACTTCTTCTTCATGAATTAGGGTATGTCAAGTGAAACAAAATCAGAAAAAAATAACTCACACATCTGGTACTGTTTGATATCTCAAATGGGGCAGGAGCAAAGGAGCTGCTCCTGGAATGTGACTTGTTTCATGCCAACCTGTCCTTTGCTTTTATATCCCTGCCTGGATCAGTCATGCAGTAAGTAGGAACCTTTTTAGTTCTGTAAGATGGCATACTGGTCAGCTAGGCTTTTTTAGCAATGAACCATCTTTCAAAATATATCCCTCCAAATTTCAGATCTGATGCACCTCAGTTACTCAAGAGGGAAAAAAAAAAAAAAAAGTTGCCAAAATGTAACCAGTCCAGGATCACAAAAATCAAGAGCAAAAGCCAAGGAGACATAGGATAGAAAGAGTTTTATTCTCTGCAAGGTTTGATATTGTCACAATAACGTCTCTCCTTGAGTTCATCAGCACCTTTTCAAAGGGGATACTTACTTCCTCTTCAGGGGAGCCAAGTGTTATTTCCAGTGAGTCCTTACACTGACTCCTGCCTGCTGAAGGCTTTGCAGTGTGGCTGCTCTGCCAGCTTTGTATGCGTGTCACCAGCTCATCACATTTGATCACAATAAAAGTCACTCCAGAGTATGTCTAATCAGGCAGGGCTTCAGAAAGACATGAAGGCTCTAAAGCTGACCTCTGGAGTCTGTAGTGATGCTGTTGGAAGCAAAGAAGAAAAGTGTGTAGCTTTTTGAGGTCTGTTCCACTGTGTTATAATAACCATTTAAACAAAAAAAAAAATAAAATAGGAAGGATATGAGTAGAGGAAAATACTGTCTGGACTTTTGAACTGCTTTTATCCAGCTGTCACTTGGATGTACAGTCGAAGTTTATCAAGTTAATTCTGTATTTGGAAGTCTGGCTGAAGGCTAGAAATTTTGTCTTGAAATTGCAGGAAAGGTACTATTAGATGTTTTATCGTTAACTTCTAATAATACATTCATGAAAGATTTTAGACTATCACTTCATTTTTCATATTGAACTAGCATGTGGTAGCCCTGGTCTGAATTGTGATTTGTGTTAGGCACTGGGTGTGTTTGGTGGAGATAGCATCCACCCAAAGCAGCCCTGGATGTAACTGGAAGGCCAGAGAAGCTCAAGAAGTGAAGCCTTTGGTGGTGGAGAAGAGCTCAGGTCTCTGTTCACAGGGCTGGCTTTGCCTGCAGTTATGGGAAAAAGCTTCTGGGCATATACTTTGTAGTAATGATGGTGGTATGAAAAATGCAAGACAGTCTAAGTGTCTTAATTTATGGCCCACACTATAAATAATTCATGAGCAATAGAGTTCCTGTTTACGTTGTCTGTAATAAAAATGGGAAGTCTGCCTGCTTGAGTTTGTGAGACAGTTGTCGCTCATAAGTTGTCAGGCTCGCTCCTGGCCTGTTCCAGTCAAAGCAGCAGTGGGGATGGTGGGAACTGTGCTCTCCTCTTCTTTACAGGAGATACCTCGTTTGTTCCTAGTCTTTGCAGTCAAGGTAGCTTTTGTTCTGGCCAAATTTAGCATTTGTATAGTTGCTGCTTTCAAATACTTGAGAGGATTTTTAAGAACCTGATTGAGATCTGTGTTGTGTTCTGCCAAATACCATTTCAGCTTTGGTTGTGCTATCACCTGAGGGTGAGAGACCTAGTGGAGGTACAACTAACAGAGATCTGTGCTCTCAGAAGAAATTCTACTGAAATCTGCTCCTGGTTATCCCAAGAGGTTTGTTTGTGAACTGAGCACTAGACAGATCTTTAACCATGGAATTCATAAACCTTTGAAAACTAAATTGTCTGTTAAGATTCTTGGTAAAATTGAACTTACTTCATGGTAAGTGTAAAATTCTCTTTATTTGCCTCTAAATTAGGCATGGAACACTGGTGATTCTCTGAAGCCAGTTTCCAGATAAAAAGTTCCTCTCAAATGATAACGTGGTGAGAAAACCAAATGGGGCAGAGGATCATGGATGTTTCAGTTAAAATTCTTCTTGAAGGCAGCAGGCTTTGTTGTGTAAAGCTCCTGCAGTATTTTGTCACGTAGGTGTCTAGAAGAATTTCTACCTTACTGGAATTATGGGCACTTGGAAAGCACGAATAGCAACGACTACAGTACAGATAAGCAAGTAGCAGGTATGTCTGCAGGTTTGACTTTATTCAAATTGAAGGCATTGCAGTTTGAACTAGTTTTATAAAATACCTTGTTTTCAAAACGAACTCTAAGGTGTCCAGAGTATTTCTGGGCTTCTTGATAAAGTTTAAGTAGCAATGGATCTGTCCCTTTGGTTGTGTTTCAGGTCCTTGAATAATAGTTGTTGAGAGTAACATAAACAACAGTCACATTTCAAGTCTTCCAGTATGCTGTGTTCACACAATGTTTCATTATGTATGTACAGAAGAGGTTTCCAGGAGGGATGATTTGCTTGTCCAGTTCTGGCTCATTTTACCCAGATTCTCAGTACAGTTTCTTAAAATTTAGGATTTGGTAGCGGCTTGTAATACAAAATGTTTATCCAATTTTATCAACAATTCAGTGAAACCAAATCTTTTGTTTTCTAACATATGTTCTGCAGGTCCAGATGTATTAATATAGACGACTATCCAGTCAGCTACCTTAAACTGAAGATGATGAAATAGATTATAGACATTACCAGAACTGTAGTTTTGTTTTGTCTGGATTCCCAATCTCTCTAGTTGACGTTACTTAAAGTGACCCCCTAGGACTAAATTGTCATAATTCAAAGCAAGTGGAGAGTTTGTGAGAAGCCCCTTTTGGATAGCACCTGAAAGCAGTGTGGGCAGTGTAGTTTACCTGCCAGAAACAGTTCTGCTTCTCCAGTTACAAAAATTCACAGCCATCCAATATCTTCTTCACTTGTTCAGGTAAATTTACTTTTTACAGGTTTTGCTGGTCCTTCTGAAATTTATATTGCTTTTATTCTGGGGAGCTTGGTAAATATTTAAATTAATCAGAACAGGCCAGAGTAATGGCTGATGTCAAAATTGTTGGAGCTTGTGTCTCAAAGCAGCTATTCAGTTGCTCTGCTCTCCAGAGACTTTGCTGACTGAGATAATCCTTCCTTCCCTCTTCCTGAGTGGTCTTCTCCAAAGTAGTGATGCTTTCCCTAGTGGCTTATCAGAAATCATTGGTCTTAGGAGGACTTTCTTATCTCATAAAATGAAAGAAAAGATGAATAGCTCTTACATTTATAGACAATAAAGGAAAATTATCATCTACTTTGACTATATGCCTTCCTTATGATGCTAAACTTAGTTGAGAAAATAAAAAAAAGAGTCCAAATCGATCCTTATTCTTTTACTTGTTGCAATATAGTTTGGGGTTGGGGATTGTTTTATTCTTTGTCTTGCGACTCAGTAATGAGGAATAGAAGTTGTGATGGTACAGTATCATGAGAAGAAATCAGCAATTTCCTTCAAATGCTACAGTTCAACTTCCAAAACATGCCTGGTTTCATCAGATAAGTAAGAGGGCCTTCAGTGTCAGAATGCAAATCCTTCTCGTTTCTAATTCACAGTGGGCTTGAGATAGTTCTTGCTAGGAGCATTTCTTTGGGTTGACCCAAGAGATTTTGACCTCTCTTTGTTACATAGCAGGCTATCTGCTGCAGGAGAGATGCTATCAGAGCGTAGCAAACACAGAGTAGCATCTTCAGTTTTTGATAGGTAATTGGTAAAAATATTTGCTACTAGTGCCATCTCTCCTCTGTCCTTTTCTCCTTCTTCTGAGACTGTCTTTGGTTAGGTCATTACTGTTTCCTCTAGACCTTTAGAAAATGCTTATATTAAGCTGTCTTCTGTAGCTCATCTTTCAGGTTATAAGCAAATAACTTAGATGGTTATGTCCAAACCAGCTGGTTTTTTTAGTAGCTGATAAACGTCTAGCAAAAGCAGGAAAAAGTTTCTGATTCATGGATGTTGTTTGTTACAGCTCTGTAGACTCAGCCACCAGAAGGTGTGTAATCCAGGTGATGTGGGCAGTACTGCATCCCTCTTTGCAGGATTTGGCAGGCAGACGCAAAGAATTCTCAGCAAATACTTTGCATCTTATCACAGAACCTCTGAAAGAACCAAGCTTTCATTAGGTAAATAATCAAGCATTGCGTGCCAGAATGCAAACCTTTTTCTGTTCTTATGCTTGCCTGACTTCTGCAATCCTCCCCCTGAGCCCAGAAGGTGGGAAGAGGTGCTTGGTTCTGCTTCAGTTTAGAGACTGGCAATTTATCAGGGAAAGATTTTTTTAAACAGCATTGTTGTGTGAGTGATCAGGGACAGTGGTTATGAAATTATTTGAGCACAACCCAGCAAGCTTTTAGGGATGGCTCATTTGCTTCTAGCTGTCCCAGTGAGTATTAGTATTTCTTACCTGTAAGCTACAGCACATATAGTAAACCACTGGATCAGTGGGTTCTGCTGTGGAACTGTCAATGTTTATTCTAGCAGATCTGTTTATATTGGAGTGTGCAAAGTCTCTGAGAGCACTATAGCAGGGCTCTCAGCCCTGGCTCCCCAGTAGCACACTTCTACACACTTTTGCCTTTAATTTTGTGTTATTATCTCTTGCTGGTTTAAACTGCAGTGTCCTTTTACCTCCTTGCTCTCCCTAAAGATAATAAGCTGACAGAGCTGATGATACTAGGAGCTGAATGGAATGCAGGGAAACCAACCTTATAATGTAAGCATGCAGCAGGGCAATTACCTTGATCTGCAGATGCTGCTCTCTGTCCGAGGAAACCACTCATTTCAGCCAGCGGGCTGGAGGTGAGGGCTGCCGGTGCAAAAGGCAGTTCATGTGCTTAGTGCTGGCTGGTGACCAACTTGTCCAGGCTCAAGGGAACTCCCTCCTTAGCTCTCTCTTGTACAGTGTGTGAGGTGTTTTTATATTTCTATGTCTGTACTTTAAGTATAGCTCATATCCCAGTGCTGTGTGTGTGCTTTCCAGCTAGCCCGACCACCTTTGCTTTTGTAATCAGGGTGCAGATGTGCTTCATGATTGAACAACAACTGCACACCGCCGCTTCTCCTCCCAGAGGAGTCCAGCAGGCTTGCTTATGCAAGCTGTCATGCTGTCTTTTTTTTTCAGAAGCATGTGTGGGTTTGCTTTTGTGTGTATCCGCCTGGCTGTTGGTGCCTGCATATAATAGGCTCTGTATATAAAAACGTTCCCAAGCACACGGCTGCGGAAACAGCTTCCTTAAACCCGACAAAATTGCCAGCCCTTGCAGCTCAAGCCACCATAAATTACAAAAACCTGCTCCCACCTCCCTGAAGCCGTGCCTGCCGGGCGCTGTGTGCGCACACGTACTCGCTTTCCCTCTCTCGCAGTCGAAGATGATAGAAAGTCTTCTGGGGATTACTGCACATTTGTAGAGCAACAATGGAAAGCAGCACAGCACAAATATCTATTCTTCCTCACCCAGCATAACAAACGCTGCTTTGTCTCACATCTGGCCCTTTTTAATAGCTCAAAGCCAGCAGCAGTAGCTATTTAACAGCTTATGGTAAATAAAGCTTTATTAAAACAACTTCCTTTTTCAAGTGTTTAATGACGAAAACAGCCTTTCACCTGACATTTTATACTTATTGTACCATAATCTAGTAGAAGAAATAAATGAGTTGTCATGGATGGATATTAAACTTTTTCCAGCAGATGATCTTTGAAAGCATCTTTGAAAATTCTCGGCTGAAAAGCGGGCTTAGAGCCCTTTGAATGCAGTTTGAGCCATGTGCCTGATGCAGACGTGCCGAGCTGCATTGTGCCCGCGCTGTGCGGGCTGTCGGGGATGCGCCGCGGGGCTGGGCTGTGCCGCGGGCGGGCACCGGCCGGGGCTGAGGCGGAGAATCGATGCAATTACACGCAATTAGCAGCGTTAACCTGTGTGTACACACGGAGGTGCGTGCTGATAGTTCAAGAAACAACTTCTTACAATTTGTTTAATGGCGAGTGAAATGTCAAGTGGAATTAGGTGGGTTTTGTCTCCGGACCGCCACATTTTACCACCAGGGCAGGGCGATAAGAGAAATGATGTTTCTTAAATCCATCACTGGAGGTGACAGGCTCCCGGGAGCTGCTGGGCTGGTTCGGACCCGGCTCCTCGGGGGTCCGTGCTTCAGGCTACGGAACGTAGCTGTTCCGCCTCGCGTCCCCCCTGGGCTGTCCCTGTCCCCACCCCGGGCTGTCCCTGTCCCCACCCCGGGCTGTCCCGGTCCCCACCCCGGGCTGTCCCTGTCCC
>VXBU01011902.1:0-53661 GCA_013400315.1 Bombycilla garrulus | reverse complement strand
GGACCTTTTTATTGTTAAATTATTAGAAGGTGCTGGGAAGACTACTTATTTTTTTTTTTGTTTATCCTTTTGGACATAAAGCAGTAGTGTACAACCTTTCTGGCAAATGTGTGCACCAAACAGAGGGGATTTGTTACACAGCACCGGGAAAATTTCTCTTCTCTGTCCGCCTCTGCCAGTACCCTTAATCCTGATCAGCAACATCCCCTGCTGTCTCTTGAGCTGCTCGCAGGCCTGAATCTTAGCGTGCTGTCCAATGCCGGGACACTGCAGGCCAGCCAGGGACCCTGCAAAGTCGTTTTCACTTGTGACCTGATAAGTGCACAGCACTTAACCGAATAGAAGTCTGCTCTTATTCAGCCCTGACTGCCTTTCTGTATCTTAAGTACTGTTATTTTCAACTAAGGTGATCTTGATGCTACTTTTAAAATAGGCTGAGATCGACAGAAAGGTCATTTTTTTAAGTTTCAGGACTAGGTGTTCATGTGGGGAACGAGGTCAGAGTACAGCAGTACTCATATAGTAGGTATAGTTACTGGAAATTTAATTCTGCTGTTATTTTTCTTCCAGCCAAAATGGTCTGGTGTCAAAATGCTTATTCTGCCGTGGTGAAATTTCTGATCTCTATGATAATTTTCACTTTCCACGTTTAATCTTTTAATTCTTGCTGAGGCCCATGAAAGAATAATTTCCAGATAATAATGGTTTCCCACTAATAAGCCCTACGTTTTTTATAGCAGGAATTACTTAGAGCCAGTATGCTCACGGTAAGAAATTACTCTATTTGATGCTCTTATGATGTGTCTGAGAGAAAGATAAAGATGAGTCTCATGGCGGTGGGGCAGGGCATTTCAAATACAAAGCGTTGTGTCATTGTATGTGATGAGGCTTCATGTGTACAGTTTTGGCTGTTTGGTTCATACAACAAATGTTTACTGTCCAGGAGAGTTAGTGGGCTGAGAGCCTTCTCTTGACCAGGAGAGCATAAATGATTGGGCTGAGAAAGTAGCAAACTGTTAGCAGTAAGGCTGGTGGCTGATCCGTCCAATCCGTGCTCTGAGGGGGAAGAGACACAGAGCTAATGGTGTGAGAACAAGTGGAATTGAGCATGGAAGTGAAAATTCTTCTAGCCACTAGGGGAAGGAGGAGAGTTAGAGAGTGATTTTCTATGAGAGCCATTGGGTTTTAAAACCAGAACTATTTTGGAGACTGAATTTAATCAGTTTATTGCAGAGTTTGTGTGCCATGTCTGTGTAGGAGAGTAGGGGATTGCACCCCCAGTCCTGCCTCCAAGAGCCTTGTTGGATTCCTGCTCAGTTAGGTGAGTTACTTTTGTGTATTCTGCTCCTCTGCTTTTCCAGATGGGCCTTGAGAAGCTGTGCTGTATGGACAAGTGTTGTAGTAAGCTGTGGCTCAGGTAGCAACCTTTGATTTTGTTTATGGTTAACTGTAAGGCAGCAAACTGGGATGGTGATACACGTGTACATGTGAAATTGTATAATTTACAAATGTCATGACTTTCTTAAAAAATAAAAGGTACCTCCATTTGCATGTCTTCAAATTTTTCAACAGACATCTATCTATTTGCTTGTATATGTATTGGTTTTCAGTGCGCCCTTCTCCTTCTGTGCTGATGTTCAATTAAAATGCAGATAATGTGTCCTAGCTTGTAAGATGGATTACTGCTGAAGTAGTGTCATGTCTAGGCTAGCTTATCTCTTGATAAATACCTCTGCTGTCCACGGAGAGATTAAACTTCATGACTACTGAGGTCTGTTTGGGGGTCCTACAGGCAGATAACTGGCTTTTAATAAAATATATCAATTTGCATTTGCTAGAGGACCTTTGGATGGCATTTGCTATTGAGAAGGTGGCAGTGGCATAATCAAAAGATAATACTTGCATGTGAAACTGGCTCTTCTGTTTCATAAGTATTATAATTTATTGACAGAAATGCTTTATTGAACCCTCTTGTGTCTAGAGCATGGAGGTGAGGAGCTTGAGCTGCTGTTCTAAGACCTTTAGTTGTCTAGCAGGAAAGATGTTTTCCCCTGAGTGTAATCCAGCAGGAGCCATGAAAGGATATTATCAACTAGGCACAGAAATCTCCAGTGGTTTGGGTGTGTGGGATGTGCACAGATATGTGGTCTGGGGTCTGTCTCATAGTGAGAGCAGTGTAATCAAGGTTCCCACCACGGAGAACACTCTTCCCCTCAAGGGGATTGAGTATGGGCAGTGCTGAAATTGTTTAACAGAAGTGGAGAGCAGACATCTTCTCTAACCAGACAACTATCTGAAAAATTTGCTCTCTCTTTAGTGTATGGAGGGAGTGGAAAACAGTTTTGTCATGAGCAGTGTTCTGAATAACAAACCACTCAGTGCCACTGAAGAGGTTCATGAGGGAGAGGGTTCTGTGCAAGACTGGGACCTTGCTTATGCTACTATAAAGTTTGGTGTAAAAAGGGCATTTGGGTATATATTTCTGTGCCCACTCGTTGTTCATGAGCTCCAAACACTGGTCTTAGCCTTAATCTTTATTTTCTAGTTTTTGTTTTTTTGAAGTTACAGGAAGGTTTAATTTGCCTTAAATTGCACTTTTAAGAGATGGATCTAAAGACTGCAGGCCGTGTTTTTCCAGAAGTAACAAGTAGTTTGTTCAGCTATAGATATCTCAATGAATGATTTTTCTAGAATGCAGAAAATGTGCAGCCCTTTGCTCTGAAGATTAGGCCTATTCCACATATCCTAGCTTGTGCATCTGGACATCTGTCATTCTTAAAGTCTGGGCTGAGTTCTGGATCCCAGTCCTTCCTGCCCTGTCATCTTGGCCTTTTCAAGGGCTCATTAAATAGATCTTCTAGTTGGAGGAGAGTCCAAAATGTACCCATTGCTTTTATTTTCAATCCAGAAATTCAAATTCTTCAGGACACACATTCTGTGCTATTTTTGGCCATGTAATACTCAGCTGTATCTGATTCATTTAATATTTATGGGAGGTATTTTCTCTTAGAGGAAGATTAGGAAGAATCCCCATGCCCTTGTCCTTGCAAAAGCCCGGCTGTCATTGTTATTGGGATTATTATTATTTTATCTCACAGTGTGCTCAGGGGTTTCTTGCAAGCAGCTCTGTTCAATTGTTCAGGTGGTGGAAGTGTAAGGACCACGTTCAGTCATCTTTATTGTCCTTTTTGTCTTGCAGATCGAGGGATTTTAATGGCTTTCAGGTAGAAGAAAGTGGAGACAATCAAAATGAATTCTATGGACAGGCACATACAGCAGACCAATGACCGGCTGCAGTGCATAAAACAGGTAAGCTGGAGCTGGAGGCCATTGCTGCTAAATGAGGGTTGGGTGTTGTGTGGCAGGTGCTGCATATTACAGTTACCTGTTGCTTAATGAGTGACCTTGCCCTTCAGAGGGAAGGGATGAGAGAGACATTCTAATCTCATTGAAGAGAGTAGCTGCTGTGAGAGTTGGTGTATTAACCTCAAAAGCCAAACTTTCCCTCACACCTTTCTAAGGAATCTTCAGCCTTGAGACTCTACAAATGTGTCTCAGCTGGAAGCAGAGTGGTGCCGTCCTGCCAGCTCAGCCCCAGAGGGTCACAGCGGGCGGCCATCATTCCAGTGCTCTGAGCACAGTAATCCACAATTCCAGCGGGCCAGTTTTGATTTTAATCCAGTAGCTGACCTGGGACCTGCACTGCCTGGAGACTCAGAACTTGGATGGTTGGCATGCCTCCAAGTGCTCAGAGTGCTGCTTAATCAGTTTGCATGGAGATTGTAAAAACTTCTGATTGCGAGGTAAAATTTTCAGAAGCATCTGTTTGTGAAGATGAAGGGCTCTTCACATGCCACTGCCTTTCAGTGAATTATGTCTCATTTACAGATTTCCCCACCATAACTGTGCTTGCAAATGCTTTTAGAACCGAGTGAAACTACAGCGGCAAGGATGCAGAGACCGTCTTTCACTGCTTTACCCTTCTCAGTGAGATTTGCTCTCTAGGGTTACAGGCAATGTGTATTCATGGACGTTCTTACCCACATGCAGCAATCTTAGCAGAATTTTCATAGCAATGGTCCTTTTAGAGGAGGTGAGCAAGAGAATGGTTTTTCATGTTGATATTTCCTGTGTTTATCTCTGAATCAATTCATGCATGCAGCAAAAGGGTAAACATAAATGTTCAAGTTGCACACAGGTATTTTGAAGATCCCATCTGGATCCAGAAGATGAGATCCAAAGTTCATCTCTTCAGACTGGTTGAAATTTTCTGAATTGCACTGGAAAAGCAGGAGCTTGTTATTCCATGAAGTAATGGTCCCAAATAATTTTTCACTCTTGTCTGAGCAGTTTTCTTTGTCAGATCAGGTCACAGCAGAGTCTTGCTGCTTTGTTTTTTGGTTTTTTGTTTTTTTTCTTGTATTAGCCAAGTTAAAAACCTGCCTGCCTACTTGTGCCCTGGGACAGATGCATTTTGCTTCTTGAGGCAGCAGAGCATTTCTCTGTTCATAGATTTGTGTTGTAGACACAAGCACCCTAAATCAAATGAACTGTTGAAAGATAAGCATGGGGATGGTACTGGATGAGTAGCTCTGGATTTTAAAATTTATTTCTGTGACTAGAATTTCCTTAAGAGAAGCAGCAAAGGGGAAGTGCTGATCTGGTGAGCAGCAATAGGACACAGGACACAGTGATGCTGTGTCAGGGGAAGTTCAGACTGGGAATTAGGAAAAGGTTCTTCATAGAGAGGATGGTCAGTCACTGGAACAGGCTACCTATGGAAGTGGTCACAACACCAAGCCTGTCAGAGTTCAAGGAATGTCCAGATGATGCTCTTAGTCATGTGATTTAATTTTAGGTAGTCCTGTGAGGAGCAGGAAGTTGGACTTGTTTATACTTAGAGGTCCCTTCCAACTTGATGTATTCTTTGATTCTATAAGAATATGTTTCTCTTCTCTTAGCTTCATCAGTCTCCATCATTATGTTACTATAGCTTTGCCTAGATATTAGTGGAAGTTTATATTTTCTAGAATGTGTTCTAATGCAGGAATATGTGGGTTTTTGCAAGTCTGGCCATGCTTTGGGTGATACAGAAAAAGATTTCAGCTCACACCTAAACCAGATGATTTTTTTTCTCCGTATTTCCTTTGTAAGAGAGGGTTTCATAATGGATCAAACAAAGCTAGTTCACAGGTCAAGGAGCAGAAATAGGAATCTTTTCCTGCAGAATTGCTGGTCGTAATCCAGCCTCACTCTGTGGTACCTCTCTCTTTCATCACTCTGCAGTGAAAGTTAATGTATCTAATGGCCCTTCAGAGGCTTGAGGAAAATATGAATTTGAGGATTTCATCCCAGTTTCTTACAAACAACTATCTGGTTCAGAAAAAAAAAATGCCCTTGACTGGTACAAATTGGTGTCCTTTTTGGCCATCCTAGCCCATAGGATGAAGAATGAAGGTTAAATTGCAGAACAATTTAACCTTCTAGCTGTAAGAACAGACCTTTACATCAAGAGGAGACAAATGGAGGATGCTGCTCAGCTCCTTTTTCTAGAGCTGTCGGTTTCTGTACATAATTTATATTATTTTAATTAGATAAGAGAATATCAAATTACACTTCTTAAAGTTTTAAAGAGATCATTTTGCCTATGTAATGGGTACTCTGTCAGTTAAACCACTATCTTCATTTCTATGTAGTGCTGTTTTGCATATGCAGCTTGGATATTTCTTTAGTGATGAAGGGCAGGGGCAAGGGAGGAAGGTCAGGCTGCTCAGAATTTGTGTAGCACTCTCTGTTTTCTTTGATCCTGGAAGAAAGCTTGAGGTTTTCTGATAGACCAGATGCATGCTTGTGTCAGAGCTCCTTTAAAGGATGCCTGAAAAGGAGCTATCCTGCTTGGGAATGCCTGTGAATTCATGGTTCCCCCATTCTGTTTAGACCCAAAAAAAAGAAGAGAAGAAAAAAACTCTTGTTATCAACTCATGACAAACTGTAGTTAGCAAAGACAATGGCTGAACACCAAAAATGTCTCAGAAAGCTTTTTTTCCCTTTTTTTTTTTTTTTTTTGTGGGAGTGTCACTACTCGTAGTTTTGTTGGAGAATAATGACTGATTTAAAAAAAAAAATTATGTTATTGAAGAAAGTAGCATCAAAACTGCTGTTTGCTTTTTCATAGTTCCAAAATCTTACGCTGTTATCTTTGCCACAGTGGACAAAGAGAAAGAAATTAACTGCCTTCTTGGAAGACACTCAACTCTCTGTCACAGGGTCATAAATTTCCAGCTTGAGGATATTTACCTTGTTTTTTCAGACAGGCCAT
Organism: Bombycilla garrulus; assembly: GCA_013400315.1. Lineage (NCBI taxonomy): Eukaryota > Metazoa > Chordata > Aves > Passeriformes > Bombycillidae > Bombycilla > Bombycilla garrulus. Next base: position 47,342 of record VXBU01011902.1, on the reverse strand, counting down.
TAGCTGGCAAATACTAGAAAGAGTAATTTCCAGTTCACTCACTGAGAACAGGACTGCACACTGCTCTGTGTATGTTGAGTTTGGGAGCAAATCACTGCCTTGCATGGCCATATAAATGTATCTTCACCTATTCTGGGGATCAACTGCAGGGTCAGGAAAAAAAGTGTCTTTTTTTTCTTCCTGGTCTCGTCTGTTATCCTCTTTTCCCAGACTGTGAACAAGCAGTGCTGCTGTTCTGAGCACACACATGCTTTTCGGGTGGTGAGCGCAGCAGTGGTGTGGAAGGTGCACTGCAGCGGGGAGGAAAGCCTTCCTTCCTTGGCGCCCAGCATCTGCGAGTTTTATAACCCTGCTGGCAGCCAGTGGCTCCTGCAGCCAGACTGAGAGCTGTCTGCCGCCCTCCTTGCCCCTCACTCCAGCCCCTGAGAAATGCTATAAATGGTAATCCATGTGCCTCTTTAACTAGATCAGGTTTCAGCACAGGGTCAGGACAGGCTTCTTTCTTCCCAGCTCTGTGACTTGTGAGACACCCACAATATCCTTGCTGACTTCTGTTCCAGGATCAAGGTTGTGTTTTACCTTCATCTTTTTTAGTGCTTTAAAGCTACAAACCCAAAACTTGTATATGATCAGCCAGTTAGGAAATGAAGTGTGCGTTAGGAAGTGTTTCAGAATGGATGAAAGGGCAAACTGAAGAGGTGGCTGTGTATTTATGCTTGAAAAAAGCCCAGACTTCTGTGGAAGGCTGGAACAACTTGTGTGGTCTCTTTGTAGCTGATTCCCTCAGTATTTGTAAGTGTGTGTGCTTTAAAATCAAACACAGCTTTTTTGATGTACAATGGAAAAAGCCAAAGTAACGGGCTTTCCCTAACATGCGCAATTAGTTTGTCATGACACAGGAGACTCTTCAGGGTACACTGGAGGAAGCTGGATGTTCAGGATGCAGGCCTTTTTTAAGTCTTTGTCCATACAAACAAAACCACAGAATTACTTTTTGAGCGGAACAAAGGTCTGATAGCCACTGAGAATTCCCTACCATATTTGAGGCTGCCATAATTATATGTTTATCTGCTGAGGGCTCGTGGCTCAGGTGGCTGTGACACAATGTCCATGAAGGTTTGGGGCAGCAGGAGCTGGCTCAGGTGGGCAGAGAGCTGAATTTGAGAGCTTCCTTGCTGCCTGCTGCCCAGGCATAGCCTTCTAAAGGAGGCAGTCTGGCTCCTGCTGCATAGAACATCCCGGTAAAGAATTGTCTGGGTTTCTTAGAGCAAGCTTCGTAGCAGTCCAGAGGTGTGGCTTTATCCAGACACTGCCCGTTGCTTTTGTTAGGTGATAGAAGCAATTGCCAGGGAAAATCAGTGGGTTGGCTAACATCTCTCTACTCTTACTCTAGTGGGTCTACTTGAAAAGCTTGGATCTATTATAAATCTAGGGACTTGTACCTTTTGTGTCCCTGTTTGCTGTCAGTTTTGTAAGGTTTCTGTATGTTTCTTCTGAAATTCTTGCAAGTAAGTAGATGGAAAAAACCCTTTCTATATTTAAATTAGAGGGAAGCTGCCCCTTTCAGCAAGGGTCTGTGATGTCTCCCCGCTGTGCTGAGTACAGGGGTTAGGCTCTGCAGTAAAGCTGTGCTGAAATGTTAGTAACAGGTTAAGCAGAAGTGTGAAAACGCTCTCTGGTGTCAAAAGTATTAGATCATGGTGGGAACTGAGAAAGTTGTTTCTGCTGCTTGTGTCATGGTACATCAGGGCACATAGAGCAGTATCATCAAACGATGCTGGATCACCACGTAATTGGAGACACACGTCACACAGCTGATTTCCAGAAACAAATTAGCATTTCTTCCTTCTTTCCTTCCAGAAGGCTTGGTGAATTGCTGCCTAGCAATGCTTTTTAGTGCCTACCCAGCCATTCAGAGAGATATGCTAAAAGTTGTAATTGCTGTGTGTTTGTGTTGATATTTTCTTGCTCAAATTGGAAACAAGCAAGCCCATTTCTTTCATCATTCAGTAGCTAGGTTTTTGGTTGCTTGCAATTCAGGGGAAAATAGAATTCTTTGTATATTTACATAACTGTTAGAAGTGCTGAAGTGTTTGAACTAATTCTTCCGCTCTTCAGTGTTATTGTTGCAGACTCATGTAAATGCTAAGCAGTCCTAAACATGTCATTTTTAGTATATTTTGGACTGGTTACCAAGGACTGATATGAAATTACAGCTGAAAAGATTTTAATAAAAGGAAAAATGCATCCTATACGTGTTTTTTATTTGCATGTGCTTACAAAACTGCCCACAGTAGTTTAATGAAAATTTCATTCTTGAAGAACTTTGAAAATTAGAAGTATTCTTCTATGCACTCTATGAAGAGTGCATTTATTTAGAATATACCTTTTTTTTTGTATTCTATGAAAGTGTTATAGGGGTTTTAGCAGCTAAATATAAAATAACAAGGCTAAAGAGGAAAAATACCTTTTCCTTAAAAAGGCTTTTTATGGGCCTCAAGTGGTAAAGTTTATTGGTTAAATGGTCCATCAGTGTTGTGTTAGTAGCTACATTTTTTTCATACCTTTTTTTTGAGGCCTATAGCCACAAGTTCTTTGTCTGCTTTTGTGCTCAGTCTGTTGGAATATTCCTCTGCTAGACTTAAGTATGTTTAGGAAAAACTGACAGCAGACCAGCTTTCCTGGCTCCTCTAGTCCATTTAGAGACTTATCAGTCAACATTCCTGCTCTGTTAGGTCCTGCATGCTGGTAGGGAAGCTGCAAGGGAAAGAGCAAAGAGGCAATTTGCTAGAAGCACTTCTGGTGGGGAGGGGAAAGAGAGCACCTTGTTGTTTGCAGTATTTGGCTGGTTTGTTTATCTGACAAGATTCCAGTGAATGGAATATAACCCATCATGTTGCGAGGCAGATTGGTGAAGTTCTGGTAGCTTCACTTTCTTTCCAGATTCCCAGTTCTGCTGCTTTACTGCAGCATTTGTCCTCGAGGCCTGAGGTGTTATTAGTCTTAATATTAGTCCTGTTAGGATCCTTAATGTTTCCATTTCAGAATGGAAAATGCACATTTTAAACTCACACGGAAGACCTCCAGTACCCATAGGATTTAGTAAAATTTCATTCTTTTCTGTGCAACAAATTAGTCTGGCCTGTTGTTTAAAATTGTCTTTCGGTAAATAAGGATGAATATTTGAAAATTCTAGAAATCTGTAAGTTGAGTCCATGATGTCACCTTGGTGTCAGGTGAGCATAGGAATTCCATTTTGTCAGCAGATGGGTCAAGCTCTGCAGTGAAAATGTGACACAGCTAGTGACATTTCTGACTTGTGTCCTGCCATTTCTGGATTTTCCTTCTTACACGTGCACTTGCTGCTCGAGTTGCTGCTATTGTGTGCAACAGCAAATCCACAGAGGTATGGCTTAGAGTCTGCACAGAAGGACCATGTACCATTTTTACCATTTGTAAAAGCAGGTGTTTTCAAAAAAGTTGTAGTGGCAAAAGTATTGTTAATACCAAGAGCCTTCAGCTGTGCAGACCTCTGCCATCATCTCCTGAAGGAAAAATCCCTTCACTGGTGGTGTTCACTCCTTACCTCCGTGTAGTAACACATTGTATGTGGGCACGTCACACAGCAGGTGCTGTGGGCAGTTTTGTAATTGAAAAGCCGTCTAGGGAAGCATTTTTACTTTTGATTTGCAAATATCTCAGTAATGCCTTGCTGGCTGGTAGAACCTGTGAGAATAGGTCATGTGACTTTTACATCTTCCACAGTGATATCAGTTTGTGTAGTCATCATTTTAAGCAGTCACATTGAGATTTTATCTCTGCATAGATTAAGAGATTAAAATAATAAAGATTAAATAAGTTGATTAAAACTACTATAAAAAGCTCAATAAATGAGTAAATTACTCAAATGAGTCAGAAAAATTAATTGCAAAACAAAATATGTCCAACAAATGTGCTGCTGTTCAACAGGATATACTGAAGACTATTGGTTATTTTTCAAAATCAGTGAATTTATTCTCCTGAAATTTAGAAAATTAATAAATGTATCTATTTAAATTAAAATTTTTAAGTTGACTCGGTACATATATCACAGGAGTTGATGGGCGTTTTTTTTCCCTCTTGCCATCAACTCACTTTATACTCTTAAGTCTTCTGCTGAAACACTTTATGAAAGTAGGGGGTTTTTTTGTCAAGACAGCAGGTAAGCAAGTCTAGAGCAAATAAGCCTATTTTTATCAACAAAATCCATTACGAATTTATGTAATACTATTGTAATAATGAAACATTATTCTAATAGTGCAGTGGTAATCTAACAGAAAGAGTATGGCCACTGCTTTGAGTAAATTAACTCCTTGATATGTTGAGATATTTAGGATGGAAACTGTTGCCTGAAAATCTCGAAGGCATTCAAGAAGAAAGCTCCTGTGTCATTGCAATGCCTGTTGGAATTGTAAGGCTGAAGAAGCCTCAGCATTGTTGCTGTAGTCACACAGACGCATCTCATGCTGGCATGCTTTAATAGGAAGATGCTAATGGAAGATGGGTTGTTTCACTTGCCAAGAAGAGCAAGTGAACTGGTTAGGCAAACTGATTTTGTAATTCTGTTGAGCTGTAATTGCAAATTTAAAGAGAGGCTGGAGCCTTGCATGACTGAGCATGGCCTTGGAGAAAGAGCAAACAGTTGTACCTTTGTCTTTTGACTTTTAGTCCATAAAATCAGTTTGTGAGTGCTTAAGGAAAAAGAATTCTGACCCATCTGATTATGTGGAGTCCTTGTAAGCCATACTGTTCCCACTCCTCTCAGCTGACATAATAGCAGTGCAGGTACTGGGGATAAGGAAGGTACAAAGCCTGCACCAACAATCAAGAGATGAACATAAAGACATACTGCCATTAGTCTGCCCCATTTCCACCTTCAGTCAGATCTGATCACAGCCGTCAGACCCCCAAATCACAGTTTCCTGCTGGGCAGGGCTGAGTGGGGTGGAACAGCAGGTTATGACTAAAGAAGTTTAATTTTCTGCGTGTTTGCTGCGTGTTCCCTTCCTTAACATAAGGTTTTATCAAAGTGCATTTTATACTGCAGTTATGTAGCTCAAAAGGAGTGGAGCAGGAAGACAATGTTGAAGTTGTGATCAGCAGCGTTAAGGAATGATTCGTGTTTTAGCTCTTCTGGCTCCTGTGTAGAGTTCTTGAGGATCAGATGTTAAATCCATTTCTTACACTTTTGTAAAACTAATGGACAAGCCAAGGTTGCAGTATCTTTCCTTTGCTCCAGCATATGCATGTAGGTGTGCAATCATCCTCACAAAACTCATGGTATAGGAGATCCAGGCAGCAGAACAAGGCTGCTCAATTAGCAGGGCTTCACCTTTTCTGAAATCAGTACTGAATTATACACACACTTTATACTAAAAATGTATGAGAGAAGCATCTATGAAAATCTGCATTAATATAGATTTTATTTCCTTACAGGTCATAACTGAACAACTTGTGGTTTTTTCAGTTCAGTTATGCTCATATTTTTTATTTGTTCTTTTTGTCATTTGTTGAGTATCTTGCTCATGCTGTGATCTTGCCCAGTATTATCTTGAGGTTAAAACATCCAATAAAGAGGTGCTGGTCATTGCTCAGTATTTGTTTTCTTTTGAAAAAGAAGCTGCAGTGGACAAAGGGGGCAAAGGTGACTCTGTTTGCTCTATTTTTCATAAGCAGGAATGGCTAACATGGTCTTAATATCTGTCTTAGTATATCTAGTGCCTCTCAAAATGTGCGCCTAATAAAATATTTATAAAGCCTGTGATGGAATGAGCCATGTAAGTGCAAGATAATTCTATTAATTAGGAATCTCACAATCTCACAAACACTAAATTGGGAGGGGGGATTATCTGAATACAAAGTGCACAGCTTGAGCCTTTTAATTTTTTGCTAAACAAACCAATCTTTGATATTGAAAGGCACTGTAGAGGGTTGAACTATTTATACCCATATCCAGATAAATGAAAATCACACTCCCAAAAGACAGAAGAGAGCTCAATACTCCCCTCTATCCTCATGAAAACTACCATTTGTTTTGAATATTGATTGCAGATGAGTTTTTAATATACTGAGTATGGCTGCTTGTGGATAGGGCGAGGTGTGCATAATCACAGTTGTCTGTAAAAAAAAAGATGGAGAAACCACCTATTTCAGGTTATGTCATTTTCTGTGTTTAAAGTGCATTCTTGGGTAGTGTTGTCCTGTATTTCTGTACCTGAGGTTTCTGGCAGACGGTGGTGGATGGGGATCTGAAGTAGAGGCCTTTGCACAGGAGGGGAGACAGGCTTGTGGTTGGGCTCACTCACAGAGCTTGCTCAGGGTTTACAGTAACAAAGGCTTTATCAATGTATTAGAGCAAATGGCTCTTGCTGATTTGCAGGTTTTATGACTCAGAATGAGCTACCAAATTTAGGTCTGATAGCAGTGTACCTGTGCAGTGAGTAACACACAGAGATGAGCTTTGTCTCCCTGTGCTTGTGCTCTGTCAAGGGTGTCTGACCAGGAATCCTATTTGCATTCTTAAGAAAGGTGATTAGTTTTCATTTGGGAGCTGCATGCCCTTTGCCCCACATGCAGGAGCACAGTGATGAGGGGTATGTAATCTCTGTCAGTTCTCTCTGCCCTTTCTGTGTCCAGGTCCCATTCTTCCCTACTCCCCTCTTTGCCTCCCTTCAGCACAATAGTGCATTTTCATTACACATGACTGCAGACGTGTCTGGATGAACGTTAAGGCTGACAAAAAATAGTCTGAACTGCCTGGCAGAATCTGCCAAAGCACCTGGCCACCAAATCCCATGTCAAGGGTTGGAGTGAGATACACGCCAGAGTTAGAAAAGTCCTGTAGGCATGGAGAAGTGGGTCAGCTCCTTCACCAGCCATTATCAATGAGTTTAGCTCCAAAGGAATTATGGTTTCTGCATTTATAGTTTCGAGTATACTTACTTTTATATATAAATTTTGATAGCTGCTTTTCGGTTTTTGATTTCATAGATTTTATACCCATAGGAGAATTTTAATTTCCATTGTTGTCAAGAAAGACTTGAAAACCTGCATGTTTGCAGCTGAAAATAGCAAGCAACCTCAGAGTTGTACACAGGCATTTCACGTGTCAGCACCTTACACAAAATTTATGTCATGCAGAGTATCTGGCTCATCATTTGGAAGAGATGGGCTTTGTACTGTGTTTTATATACCTTGAAAATCTGGACCTTTTGGAAAGTTTTGAGAGCATACAGATGAACCTGTTGTCTAAACTTGGCTGAAGCCTCAGGATTACCTCAAGGGTAAATATGTACAGTATCAGAACACTAAAATTCCATGTTTCCTCTTGGCACCTCTCTTTGTATGCATTATGTTTTATGTAGAATAATGAGGAGTATTAATAAAAATACTTATCTGGCTTGAAATAATTGAAAGTACAGTTATTTTTTAAAAAAGGGAGCTTGTTGTGAGGCAGGAGGAGTATTTATGCTGTGAACTTAACTTCGTCATCCTCTTAAATTGATGATACAGCTCCACCTTTGGGAGAAGTTTCGCGATGCGTTTAATCCAAAGCTGCTGCTGAGAGCAGAGTCCTGTTACCTTCCCAGCCCCACCTCTTCTTTGCTGCCACTTTCTTTGAGTCAGGTCTGATGATTGTGTGGTCACATAAGGGATCTCCCTGTGAGCAGTGACTGAAAGTCAGCATTTGGGAGGTTGGATCACAGTCAGAACAGCAAGTGTGGTCTGAGGCACTGAAAATGCTGGAAGTACATGTTTGGGCAAATAAGCTCACAGAGAAGCCTGCTGTAAAACGGAGCATTGTCAACAAAATGTATCTCGAGATTTAGGTCAGCTAGTGTTGGTATAGGAAACAATGTGCTGGAACACGTGCCCGTTCCCATGGGCTCCCAAAGAGCCTCCCCTGGTGTGGCTCCCGCTGCTGCTGTCTCCCCTGCTAGTGCTAGGGTTCAAGGACTGGACCTGTCTGCCATCCTGGAGGGCCAGTACTGTTGGTGCAGAATGGGGCTAATTTACCCACCATGCAGGCAGGTGTCCTCTTGTCCTGTGCAGGGGAGCAGGCAGGAGAAGACAGGGGGAGGCAGGAGCCTTCCAAGGCTGGCAGCCCCCAGTGCTTGTGGAACAGCAGCCCAGACTTTGTGTCCTACAGGAGAACAGCTGCCTCCTGGATTCCCTTTCCCCAACTGGTGAACCAGAATGTTTGCCAAGCATGCAGCCTTGCCACGTGGTGTGTAGGAAGGGGTTAATTGCAAAGCGAAGAAAAGGCTACCTACATCTCTGTGTTTTCTTTTTCTGTGCACTGAAAAGCTCCCTGTGTTGCCAGTGTTTTGTGTCGCTGATGTAAATTCCCAGACTCGTTGATTAGTGAAGCTAGACAGTAGACAGGGTCCAAGTGGCTAACCATGTGAGAAATTCAGTGACTGTAGGCTACTGTTAATTAACCTAGAATCTACAACATGGCATAATGTCTGCGTGATAAGTTATATTATCTTCAGCAGTTCAATTAAATCAAGGAGTGAGACACAGAGCAGACGTAACTCTGCAAAACAAACAGCCAACTTGAGTCAGCCTTCATAATTTGCTGCAACATCACGTAAATAAATGCAATAACTTGTTTAGCATAGTTAAGCAGTTTGCTGCTCAAAAACTTATTTGCATGACATCTCATTTTGAATAGGTTAAGTTGTGGCAAATTAGGTCTCTGCCTTCAGTCTGATGTATTCCACAGAAAAGAGGGAAAAAACCCTCCACCAGAGATGTCATTTGTAAATTGAAATTCAACATTTGTTTTCTTTTGCTGTTTCCAGCAGCAAACTGGAACATATGGATTTCATGTTTAAATTATTCACTTTCCATACCATTGCTGTCACGTTAGCATTTCTTGATGTGAGATAATATTAAACCTCTGTAATTGTTCTTCATTTTTACTGATATTCTTGCATTGCTTGCTGGACCGTTCTGTTTAAGGTATGCAAGTGTACAGACAGGTTGCAGGCTTCTGTATTTAGGCAAGATAAGGCCATGGTCCTTGCCATGTTTCAGTGTGGGTGATTGCTTTCAGTCTCCAAAATCATACTGAATCTTGGGTTGCAGGAAGTGGTTTTCACCCACTTGGTTTTGGTGTTGGTGAGATGACTGAGAGTACTCAATTGTGCTTTTGTATCCTTCTAAATAATAGTATCTTTGTTATATACACCTTTTCAACTCATAAGGGCCCAAATTCATGTGTGGAATGAAGCTTATGTTTTTGTGCCCATTGCAGAGCTTTTATTGTATATCAAGACTTTCTAATCACTGTTTGATTGGAAGTGAGTAACAATTTCAAGCGGTGGCTGTATTTTGAAATGTTGGGACCAAAAACTGCCGCATAGCAGCTGTTGTGTGTGACTCTCAATGCAATAGTTGTTGCTCTCGCTCCAGGGAATGACAGAGCAGTGAACCATGGAGTGGACACACAGACAGTTGCTGTGGAACCTGATGAACTTGGGTCCTAGTGTACTTGCATCGTCTGCCTATATGTCCACACAAACTTACAAAGGTGGTCTGTTCTTGAGGTAAATGGAGCGTTTAAGCCAGAGGTGGTCACGAGCAGCAGTAGATGGTCCTGTCTTCCCTGGAATCCCGCCCAAATGTCAGCAGTCCTCAGAAGAGGGCTTTGCTGGTACATTTCACTCTTCTTGGAGATAGTAAAATGGACAGGAAAGGCTTTTGCTGTCCTCTCTATTCCCCTGCACCAGGCTGTTAATTGAGTAGCTGCAAAGAACAAGAAATCCCTTCAAAGATCAAATGTAAACAACTCTGAGACTCAGACTCTCTCTTTGGAGCATCACCTGGTGATCCCCACAATAATGATATGCTTACATGCAACCAGTATTTCTGTGATTTCTGTTCCATTCAGGCTAAGGGAATATTAGATTTGGGGTGTTATAAGTGATTAGACTGAAAATTTTCCAAATTTTTTCAATTATAGAAATTGTTATGGTTTGCTAATAGTCTTCTGAAAAGCAAATGATACGGAAAGCAATCTGGTAAATAACTGCTTCATTCTGTTCATTGGCTTTGTTCATTTTTGCTTCAGATTTTATTCATACAAATCCTCTCCACTTGCTGTAAGCATGATTGCTTGCAAGTATGGTGCTGTTAGGTGGCCCTTCACTAGCAGCTTTGAAGATACACCAAGCTGTGTTGTAACCAGATCTGATTCATTGTCACTTTTTTCTAAACCAGCTACTAATGAGGTGGATTTTTTTCCCCTTGTTTACAAGAAGCACAGTTTCAGACAAGACTCTTCAGACACATGCCTTGCTTCTTCAAAATGCTGCCAATAATTTCAGCTGAAGAGGATAGAGCCATGCATGGAAAATGATTCACAACAAAGCTGATGGATGGATCTGGCATAAGCTTTGTTTTGTACTTCTGTTCTTGGATGGAGAACTGAGAATATCTCTTTAATTTTCTGTTTGATTGATATAGTAGATATAATATTCTTCTGAGGCAGGGTTTTTGTTGTGAGGATGTGAATGACATTGGGGCTTTTTGCTCCATGTACAGTGTTTAAATTTTCAATAAATAAGAGTCTCAGTAGGCATTTGGAATGTTTTCTTATGTAACTGAGGGAAGGCATTGCACCTACCTTCATGCTTTGGTTCATGCTGGATCCTCTGTTTGTTTTCCACAAAAGTAGCCTTGGCCTTTGTAATGCGAAAAACTGGAGGAGAACCGGAATTTAAAATTATTTAGAAAGTCAGAAAGCTGTGAGAAATATGTCCCAGACAGAACTGTGTGTGACATTGCCAGAAGTGTCCCCTCGGGACTAGGTTTTATTTCATCCCATAAATTACTCAAATCCACTCCGAAGAGGCAGGACCCACTGGTATTCTGACTTCTTCCTGTGTTTTGTTTGGGGTTTTTCAGTCTGTGATGGAACTAATAGAATTACCTATCTTTCCCAGTGAGTTTCTAAACAAGTTTCAGTAAGGCAGTTACATTCAAGAAGTCAGAATTTCAGTGTCCCCTCTGTATTTAAGCGGGTTCTTATAGTGTCCCTCAGGGGTCAGTCCTGATGCAGTGAAATAATTTGCTGGAGGGTTACAGAACAAACAGTTAAAACCAAGTCATTGAGGTCACCCCTATTTTGGCACAGGCAAGTAGAAGGAGCCTTTTCTTTCATAGGAAAATGCGTTTAATTCATGTTGAAACCATACCCTAGGAAAAAAAAATACTGCTTCTCAGTGGTGTTATGGTAAGTAGAAATCACCCTATGTGGTGCTAAACTGAAAATTAAGCATATGGATAAAGGTGTGCCCTGCCTTTTTATCTGTTAGCCTATTTCCATAAAAATTGTTCTCATTCAGGTATAGTGTCTGTTTCTCAATGGGCAAATTTCATTGTAAGCTTTAGTGGAAGGTGTGTGTAGCTGGCAGGCAACAACACTGGTGAGAATAAATACTGTGTGGCTCTTACTTAGACCTTTTGATTAGTGGATCTCAATTCATTTTCCTTCCCATAAGGAGGGAAGAGTTACTAAAAACTTTCACATACAGAATTACATAGCTTTCAGTGAATTCTTACTTATGTTGTTTCTGTGTGGGAGGGGTTTTGGGTTTGGGTTATTTTTTCCCTTCTGAGAGATCTGTGACCTAAGTCCTATCGGTACAGCAGGTATTCAGTATGGTGCAATTTGTTCATCCACTCATGTGCCTCTCTTGCCTTCTGGAAATAGTATATTTGATATTAGCAGGGCTTACATGTGCTGTTGTAGAGGGGTTTGAAGCAACTTATGTTTCCCCTGCAGATCAAAGTGGCCTGTGGAAGGAGCAGTATTCACTGAGAGATTTGGTGTCAGGCAGTCACTTCTCTGGAGATTTAAGTGAAGAGTTCAAAAAGGCATCCTCTTCCCTTTTACTTGGAAGATTCATAAACCCAAACTGCTGCCTGTATTCGTGGGATTTTTTTTTTTTTTTTCTACATGAAGCCTTAAAATATGGTTTCTTACATGTACTTACTTGGATTCTTGTCTTTAATCTGTATACACATTCATTTGACTCCTCTATCAATAATTATACAATCAGCCAGAGATATAATTCTGAAATGCAGCCTAGGTAAAGCTCTCACTGGTTGGTAGTGTGAGCTGTACCCATGTTGGTAGAGCAGAGGTAGAAACCCACTTTGCACAATGCCTGTCTGCTTTTTCAAATTCTGCTATTGTTTTAAAGTCCATGCCCTGCATGTCAGTCATCTCTTGTTGAAACAAGGCCTCTGACCAAGAGCATTCATTGAATAAGAGTTATTTAATGTAATGTGATCCAAAAGCTCACAGACTGGGAACTCCTGAAAACTTGGCATGGGAGGAATTTTTTTTCCCCCTTTTTTGTCATGAAGTTAATATGTGCAGCTACTCGGGCATGAGGTGATGAAGGGAGAAAAAATGGTTGGTGAACATTATAGTTCATCCAGATGCTTAGAAATGAGCAGACACGTTTTCCCAGATTATGCAACTGATTTAAAAGTAATGATATATTTTAAAAATTATGCCCCTGAGATTTGTGCCTCCCAGATAAAACACTCATATCATTTTCATATTTTTCTCAGCAATTGCAAGAATTATAAATCTGCTACTTAAACAAACCCCAGCAATTCCTAAATACTCTCTTTTCTTGTTCTTTTTTCTGGAGTTTTCACTGAAACATCTGCCTTCACCAGAACTGGAGAATTTAATAGCAATATCACTGATGTAAATTGAATTCTTCTTTCCTGTGCCATCCCTCTGCTCCAGCTAAAATGTTGGAATACTTTGGCAGTGTAGACAGTGAGGGATGACAGTGTGAACAATAGTATTAGGTAAGTTTGCTAACTGCCTCTAAAATCAGAACTTCCAGTTGTTCAGTGAAAAGGCAGAAATTAATGTGATAGTCACAAAAAAAAAAAAAAAATCCATTGTCCATGCAAATTTCAAAACAAAACCAGATTTTTTTCCCCTCTCAGAATCCTGCCACCCTCTTGAGGAGAGGTAGGGTTCCACTCTGAAATGTTCGCATGCCTTCTGTGCATGTGAAAGCATTTTCAGGTAAGAAATAACATTCCATTTTTCATGATCCTGAACCTGATCACTCTAATTGCTCATGATGATGTCATGGGCAACAGAAATCAATAAAGGATTGGTATAGTGGGTGTGCTTCTCCCTGTCACTGCCATTTTCTGAGTCTGTCACGTTTGCCTCATTGGTCAGCAGCAAAGATTGAAATCTTGATTATTGGAAGGTGCTGTGCTGACATGTCCCAAGAGTGAGGCATAAGCACACTTCACAGACATTGAACCTGAGACTAAAATTTCCCTTAATTTGGGCTCAGACAATTTTATTTCCAAGTAGAATCCATTATGATTTGCAGTTGGGAGAGGTGCTCTGGAGGAAAGAGTTTGGGGAGCTCTGGTATTTCAGCTGTAGCTTGTCTCTAACTAATGAAGTCATGTCAGAAGACCATGTAAGTACTAATAGGAATGAAGTAGGATTTTCTGCAATCACTGTGCAGTTTAAAGTCTTGCTTCTGAATGACATGCTGTTCCTGGTTGCCAGACTTTGCAATAATGTGATGTAGAACAGATTGTGTCAGCCCTTGTGTATGTTATTTACCATGTTGCTTTGCCTTTCCTTCCAGCACTTACAGAACCCAGCAAACTTCCACAATGCAGCAACAGAGCTCCTGGACTGGTGTGGGGACCCCAGAGCCTTCCAGAGACCGTTTGAGCAGAGCCTGATGGGTTGTTTGACGGTATGTCCATCCTGCACGACAGTGGCACCAGTTCTGCTTTAAACTGTGTTCACTCTCGTGTGACCAAGGGAACTTGATTTTCAGAATCTTCATGTTTTGTCATTTTACCTTAAGTACATATAGCCAAATCCTAAAACCTTTTTCTTTGACTCCATTGCTTAACAGGAAGCAAAATGCAGTCACAAGAAGTTAGAGCATAAGAGGGTTAAACAATTTTAGTTAGATTTCTTACAAATGCAAAGGTTAGATTATTTGTTGCACATATACATTATTATTTCTTGGATTGAAATTGCTGGACGAGCCATGTTCTTACAGAGTAATGAATTTTCCAGGTATTTGTTTTCCTTTGGCATTTTTGGTTGGGCTGAAGGACTGCTTGCCTTTTATTCTGAGTATGCTGTGCTTCCAGCTAAACAGTGTTTCTGACATGCCTGTTCAGCTTTCTTTGTTACATGTATTGACTGCAGGTCTAATCCTGACATACTAATTCCAACAGTTCCATTGATATCAGTGCTTTTCTTTCCATTCACTTTTCATTAAGACCACTGTAGTTCCTAAAGTGACTTCATTATAATGCATTAAAATACATACATTTTTGTGCATTTTTTGTTTTGAAAATTTTATTTTCCAGCAGCAGCAGTCTAGAGCTGTTATGTGGAGCCAAGACTTTAGATGAAGGAAAGTCTGACTGAGCAGGAGGGTTAAAAGCCTTACTTCAATTTGCCAAACAAGTTGATCTAGATAAATAGTCACAAAAGAAACAGAAATTCTGAAATGATTAATGAAGAGACTGTCATTTTATTTGTTGTGGGGCAGAAGTGCATGGATTATTTCCATGCACTGTGTAGCTTGTATATATGAAACAGACATTAAGACTGAGGTTTAGTGGCCAGAAATCCGAATGTTAAGGAATGGCTCCATCTTAGTGTGCTCTAGTGTATAGCATCCCTCAGATTTGTATGACAAAAAGTCAGAATAAATCCAGTTATAGTAGGAGATGCATATAATCTTCCAGTCAGAGAAAAAATAAAATAAAGGAACTTAAAAATTGTAAAGTCCAGAGACAGAATATTTAACAATTGTGTTTGAATTAAAAGTTGTTGGTAGCATCAATTATGAGAAAATGCACATAATGTCTGATGTGACCACAACTGTATTTTATTTATACTTTTTTAAAAACTTTGCTAGCATTTTTCAGGGTAGCTTTTGGGAGATGAGACATGCACCTCAAGTACAATTGGGCAGTCTGTGCACAGTATTTCTCTTCAGTCCCTACTAGAACATTGTGAGTCTGACCTACAACTTTCTTGCTGTTTAAATCTTTTCTTTCTACCTGAGCAGATCTTCAGCCCTACCCAAGTGGAGGGTCAAAATAAGGTCTGACTGCCACTGATTCAGTCTCCTCACAGAGTGTACAGAAAGTGGGCAGGAAATGTTCCATGAAAACTTGTGAGGTAAAACACAATACATGGTTTTCAGTGTGTTGAAATAAAAATACTGTTTTTCTTCTGAAAAGAATGAAAGAAAAAAATCTTACTATCTAAGTATGGTTAATATTTGAGCCACATGTATTGTTTTGATTCATACTACTCCATGAAATCTGAACAGGGTGGCATGGCCTCCTTTCCCAAGCTTGTAGGAGAGAACTGTCTGCAGTGTAGGACTGACTGACAGCAGCATCTTTATCACATGTTGTAATCTCATTATATTCCTGACAAGGAAATAACACAGGAACTTAACCAGGTGGCTTGTTCTGTGTATGATAAATATACAGGATTTGCAGAATGCCTATAAACTGCAATGAATATGTTTCTTGTTCTTAATTTTAAAATCCCACTAAGAACAATATTTTTTAATTTCTCATTGTGTACATCCCTCTTCCTCTTCCTGCTTCCCATTAAATATACCTAAGAGCATGGTTGTATCCCAGGAGGTTTGTACTTCCTGTATATTCTTAATACAGTGGGCAAGGTCTCTTTATTTTTTAATTTTTTTCTCCTTATACATATATTTTTCTGTTTAAGTTTACTCATACATAATTTCTTTTTAATTAATATGTTCTGATCCATAATTTAGCAAATGCGGATTTTGAGGCTTGTCATTTCCTTACAGGAAAAGGGGTTTATCTACTTTTGTTTAACAAATGTGATAGAACTTCAGTCTGTTTTCAGTGTAATTATTCAGAAAGTTGTAAATAAGTCAAAGGTAGCTGAAATACTGGAATATCATGAGTAAATTTAACATCAGTTTGTATAGCTGCATGTTCTGTACTATCAGGAGCCTATATTTCTTAATGCTGACAAGGTGTACCAGTGTCCTCCTTTGTGAGTATTATACTAAAGGAAAAATGAAAAATCAGTATGAAAGTCTATTCAACCACTGAAACAGGATTATTGTTTTATTTTGCCAGCCTTTAAAATGACCTTCAAAATCAAATTCCCTTACAATTTCCATATTTTTGGATATACTTTTTAAAGCAAGTAATCTCTACCATCATTACAGCATTTGAGCTGTGTGGTTCTTTAAGGCATTTAATTTGGAAATTCTACAAATATTAAAAACGCTTGCTAGCTCATGAAGCTTCCCCTCTGTAGTATTGAGAATGTTTTTTTTATTTTTATGACATTCTCGTCTGTTAACTCTCAGACCAGGGGAAAAGTGGTATGCTAAGCTGTTCTGGAACCATCAAGGGATATGAAATGATCATGTCCTAAAAGTGGTAACATGATACATACTAATCCAAATTGAAACTTATTAGGATGTCATGAATGTAGAAGGGCAGGCTCTCTCAGGAATGTGCAAACCATTCATTCACACACTGCAAAGTTGAAATGCATCAGATGTAATGACAGAGCATCAAAACAGACCTGTTGTGGTGTGAATAGCCAGTTTATAAATTATCACAATAGGCATAACATGGGTATAATAGGTATAACAGGTTCTTTGCATCATTTAAGTCTTATGTATAGTCTTTTGCAAAAATTAACCAATTAGATTTAATCTTATTAATAAAGGACAAATGTGCTCACAGTCTTGAAATAAGGCTTTCATTTAAGAAATGGTTCTTAGGAGTAGTTCTCTTTACCTGACACACCATCTTTGTGTTGGGACTATCAGTAATGTCTGGTAACTTTATAACCACCTGAATGTTTTTATTTCTGCTGCCCATCTTAGAATGGAGGCAGAAAAATGATCTTAGAAATATTCTGCCTGGGAATAGCAGAATAGCTTCCAGCTTCATTTATGGAATTACTGGTTTTGCTAATAATATATATAATAATATATAGAATAGGCTGATTTTCTTGAATCGTAATACCAGCACTTAGAGGACTCTTGGTGACTTGAAAATTTCATGAGTTCACTAGACAGCAATTGTTGAACAACAACATGTGTAACACATGTCTAGTGTTTCTTTCCTTGGTGTTCTGTTTTGGTTTGGGTTGTTTTTAGAAAAATGTGTGCACAGTATACATACTGGCTATTTTCAGTAGATAATTTTTCCATATCAGCAGTACTTTATAATCCTGGAGTTACTTTTGCTACTGTGGGCTCCAGTGACATTGTATACAACGTAATAGGAATGGTTTTCTTATCTCAAGAAGAAACTCAGGATTTGATACAACAACTAGATTTTAGCAGAGAGGTACCTAATAAGGTATGTCAACTTCATTTCAGTAGTCAAATACTTTGCATTTGTTAAGTAGGGTACTTTAAATGTTTATTCATTTAGAGTTTAAATAATTTCTTTTGTGATAAAGAAATTAGGCTAATGGTGTCAAGGCCTACTAATAAAATTGGGGTATCTCTGTGCAGTGCAAACAGTCAAAGAGAAAAGCATACATAGGTAAACCAATGGCTTGTGCTATAAATATAAAATGTTTTTTTCATTAACTAAGCCCAGAAGCTGTGCCTTTTCTGACCAAAATGTGATGCATGTACATTGTGTTGTGTTCAAACAGTTCTGACACACACTAATTCTGGAGCTTAACTTTTTGTGCTTACCCATTACAGAAAATCACTAAAGTCAGTAGGTAATAAAAACTTATAAAGAATATTCATTTCAACAGATAAATAATAAGTTGAGGATAAAGGTGTAAGCTTTGAATCTGTTTTATTTCTTGCAAGCTATAGGCTGTGGAAAGGTTCCCCTAAACAGCTTTAACAAAACTCATGCAAACAAATTACAGTCTTTCTCAGAGACAGTAAAATTTCTTCTAACTTGCCAAGAAAACCTGGTGCTATTTTTCAATAGTAGTTATTTTCAAATCAAATAGACAGTCTGTGGGCCAGAAATGGAATTATAATTGAAATAATTGATTGTATAAATTATTGAAAAGGCAATGGATATGGTGTGCTTTTGTATATAATACTACTTCCATGGTGTTATGGGGAGCTGATTAAAACAGCCTCTACTTTCCACAAACCAGACACAGCTGTGTTTTTATTAGGACTGAAAAAATTTCTTACTCTAGCACTAGATTATATTTTGGCAAGGCTGATAGTCTTGATATATTTAAGAATATGGTTCTCTAAAAGTATAATGTATATGGCATTACCTTACAGTCTTCTGAAATAAACAGCTTCAGTTACTAAACAGCATTTTAAAAAAATAACCCTAGTTTGGGCGAATCAGATCCAGTCCAAGCGAAGAAATCAAAGTACTTGAATCACTCACAGGTTAACTTTTCTCCTAACCATTTCCTTATCCATGTGGATACTAAAACTCATGTTTAACAGTAATGTTGAGCAAAAATTACACAGTAATTGAATTGTATCTCTGTGTATGGGAGACTAACGCAAAATACTGGTCAAAAGCTTTTAAGGAATGAATGCTTCAGAGTAGACTGCAATACAAATGACTTGCAGTCAGCATTTGGCCCAGGCTGTTACATTCATTTCTGCCTCTTCTCAGGTCCCGTGTAGTCTCATCCTGTGGGTCAGCTCTTGCCAAGCAGTTTAACATGTAGATGATCTTACTGAAAGCTTTGGATAACATTTGTGCTGGTGCTGCAGCAAAAATGGAAATGAGGAGACAGCTGAGAGTAAAATGGACAGATTTACAGACTTGTGTTCAGCAAAGGATCATAAAGGCACTGCCTTTTTCTCTTGCTGTGTTTCAGCTTTACAAGGCACCAAGTTTATCATTCTTTAGGGCTCTTCAGTGAGTCCGGTCAAGAAATAAAAGAGTGAGAGAAGCAAAGCTGTGTGCAGTTACTCTGTAGCTGTACCTAGGGGCTTCATCTAAAATATGAAAATGCATCACTACACTGGGTTTGGACAGTAGGAGGAATCCACGTAAGTGGGGTGTGCTTACCTAAGCTGACTCCCGGTCAAATCACTCCATGTAAGAGGGCTTCTGTAGTGGAAGCTGTTGTCTCTAACCACTGTGGTTGGGATCTGAGTCTCTCTTTGCATCAAAAGAGAGACTTCTTACCCCAGATAGTCCACAAAAAGCTATGCTGAAATAGTAGTTGAGATAGTAATTAAAAATGCTTTCCCTCCAAATCTTAATGTTCTAGATTTTCCTCTCCAAATACTGGGTCTGCCTCAGTCATCAGAGGTGGGAAACTTACCCGTGTTTGTGAAAGAAATATTTCTCTTTAAATTAAAACAAGCAAACAAACAAAAACAAAGCTGTAGTCCTAGCTGTACTTCATTTAAAGGCTATGGATTTAATTTAATTTTTTTGTTCTGCTTATAGTTCTTACTACATCTCTGTAGTGGTGATGAGAGTTGCTGAAATGGGAAGCATCAGTGATAAACTGATGGAAGTATCTGCTAAAAGTTCATGCTTTAATGATACTGATACAATAGTACAATAATCTTTTGAATTGCATTTCTTTTCAGAAATCAGGAATTGAGACCGTTGAGATGATTTTAGATAATTTTAAGGAGAAAAGACACTAACTGCTCTCAGTTTCATAATACAGGAATCTATTTTAGCTTGTCTGGTATGTTATGAAGAGCATAATTGGTTTAAAATGACATACATATTTAAAAAGAAAAAATATAAGAATGGCATATTTGAATAATGTGAGGTTTCCTAACAGGATGCCTCAGACTGCAAATGCCGGTGCTGCTGCATTGACTTCATGCTTGCCTGGATTAATTCTGTTTAATGCAGAAAATTACATAATCAAAAACCAACCTGTGACATTCCAAAAATCAGATTTCTTAATCAGATCAGGATTTGAATGTGATTAATTAGATGGAGCAGTTGTTGCAGCCTATCTGTACCAGAAAATGGGAGGTTGCAGCTGCCCATGAGAGCCCTAGAAATGGTACATTTACTCTTAGTATCCAAGACTTCCAGAGCAAAAAGTTCACGTGGAAGAAATTCTGCTCCCATCATCCTGTCCACGCATCTGTTAAACACACAGCTCTGTGTTTGCAGAGCAGCAGAGCACTCCAGGGCTGTGTACGTGCTGTACTGCCAGGGTACAGCCAGCAGGCACAGAACACTCTGCTTCAGAGCAGCTCTGAGCACTACCAAATAACTCAGTGTTACTGCTTGTCCTTTCACTTCCTGCTCTCCTAAAGCCCTTTTTACCTAAGCTCTGTTAGTCTTCTCATGGGTTTTTTAAAACTCTTCGAGGTCTGCTGCTCTGCAAAGTGAAGTGCTTTTGGAATTCCTTTGTCACTTTCTTCGTTTGACCGCTGCATGTTTCATGCAAATCACTGTTCCAATCGTGCAAGAACTCAGGTGGCAACAGTGCTGCAGTGACCCAGTGGTTTAATTACAGCACAATCCCTGCCACTTTCCCTCTGGGACAGTTTTCATTGGAGAGGGGCGAGTGTAGTGACCTTCTCTTCAATGTTTGTGGTTGTTAGAGACATGCAGAGAGGAAGAGGGTGTAAAGGAGGCGATGCCCTTACTCTGCATGATTTACGTCACCACTGCAGGAAGTGTCAAGAATTGCGTGGCATACTGGCTTGTTTTACTTTGAAAATATGGCCCTTATCCACCTTACAGAGTGGGATATAATGTTTAAGAAATCTCTAATTTGAATACAAGGATTCTGTAAAGTCTCTTATATTTGCAGAACCTACTTAATGTCTGTTTTCAAGCATCAGAGGCAAGAAACTACTCAATGATATATATAACTTCCCTGACTTACTTTGATTGTCTCTATTGTTGAGGCAGCCCTTCTGCAAGTGGAGTGTAAGAGTCTCATCAGATCAGGACTTCAGATCCCAGATTTCTTCCTCCTTTTCCTACCCTTTTTTTTTTTTTTTCCCCTCTCTGTTTGAGGCAGATCACAATTCATGTTGCAAAATTCGTCAATTTTCTTCCTGTTTATCTGATCTTTGTGTGTTACTGAGGAGGAAAAATTACCATCTACATTGCAGAATTCTAATTACAAAATTTCTGCTGTAGTCTTCAAACTGCATTCAGATAATTTCAAGTATGCACAAGTGGCTGAACACGGAGCCGTCTGAACTAGCAATCAGCTGGCATTTTTAGTTTTGAGCAACCAGCAAATTGAATTGGTAAAATTCATTCTGATGCCAGCAGGGGGGAGTGCTCTTGACTGCTGCTAGTTAAGAGTTTCATTGAAAGTGCAACATAATGGGAAGGGAGTTTAGAAATAAGCAGTCATGTAGCTCTCTTGATTAACAGGGCTGTTAGGTTGAGAGCTACATTGTTCCAGTACTTCGTGGGGTGATGACAAGCAGGGTAGGGAGTGAAGCTCCGTGGTGAAGCTCCTTAGCCTTGCAAAAGGAGAAAGGGGAGGGAGGGTGGAAGTGGGGAAAGCATTGCAGGTAAATTCAGCAAAGGAAAGATGCTGGTAGACATATTTATCTGCTATTCATGTAATTAAAAACCTCACTCTCATCATTTTCTCCTCACTGTCAATGACCCTGAGAGTTCAGACATCTGGAACTCTGCAGAGCTGAGTCACAGACAGTGAATGCAATGTCTCCTTTTTGAATGATGTTTATGTGAATTATTCAGATTAAAGTTTTCAGAGGTTTGGAGTGATTAGATTTTCTTACTGGCAGTTGATATTATAATAGTGTTTGTTTGCAGATAGGATAGATGTTCCTTTAAAGACAGCTTAAAATAGCTGTAAGTGTCATATCAAAATTTAAATAAAAGCTAGGTATTGCAAGTGTGTGTAGAAAATAGGTTACCTTTTATAAAGTTTAGCTGTCTGGAATGTTATTTTAAAATAACATAGAGAAGTATTGGGTGCTCAGCCTTGAGCTGGCCAAGCACCTCTCTCACTCATGATAAAGGATGATGATCTTAATTTTATGACTGTGGTACTGGCAACTGTCTGTTTGGGGTTTTTTTCAATGCACCACTTTTCAATAGAATGCTATGTTACGTATGGTTAGGTCAAGTAAGATAAGTTCTTACAGCATTGCAGAGTGAAGTAATGGTTGAACGTGGTACCAGCTACACATTGTCTGAATTTTTGCTGATATGCTGGATTTGAATTTGTAGTTAGAGAAAGAGTCCATTTGCAAATGGTATCATAATCACTTAGCCATAAGATTTAATGGATTGTTGAAATTGTTGCCTTGATCCCATCTGATCCGCACTGGTACCTAAATAAGACTGAGATCACGGGAGGTTTCTAATGTGGTGGAATTCCTGGGACAGGGTTCAGACTGAGCTGGATGTCTCCAGTTGGCAGCAGGTGTCTGGAATAACTGAGGTTTGGCTTGGGACAGACCTAAGGGACCATGCTGTCCACTCTTTTTCTCCAAGCCAGGATGTGATACAGTCTGATCTACAATAAATCCTCTTACCCTCCAAAATCCAGAGAATGATAGGTAGGTCTTTCCAGTGCCTGATGATTTTTAATACCTCAAACATTTTCCCAGTGAGTCACATATACACTGGGAAGATGAATGTCTGTTTCTAATTTTCTGTTTAGGCATTTAATTTTTCTTTCCAATCTGTAGTATTTCATGAGTGTCTTTGGTCTCATTTTTGCAACGTTTTTCCAGGTTATAATGATAATTTTAAACTCTTACCCTGTGCTGTTAAGTGTTTGCAGACTCTTTTGCCTGCAAAACCACATAGAGGTTTTGGAGTTTACTCTGTCATTGTCCAAGTCAGGACTAAATACATAGAAATTACCTGTAACAAGCAGGAGTTATGATTTGACAAAGGACTAGTAATTAATAATCTGAGTAAAATTTATGCTTCTATCATCTGGGCTATGTTTCTTTGTTACGATAGTGTTACATAAGGCAATGTCAAAAGACAGTTAGGATATGTTAACTTGTCAAAAAAGGAGATTCCACAGTGCTGATGGATTCATGATGATGTTCTGTATTGCTCACCTAGTACTTCTTTAATACTTTGTTTTGTTGCCTGTCTGGGTATCTGTACTTTCTGAAAGTCACCTTATACAGTCTTAAAACCAGATTTGGTATCTCTCCAAGTTCTCTGTCTTGAATGAATTTCTGAAGATAATCATTAGCAGTTACACTGTCTGTCCAGGCAAGTTCCTTTGAGGTACTCAAAGGTAAATTTCATCAGGATCTGCTGACCTGAATGTATTAAACTTACCAAATGTCTTGTAGGTATTTCTTTGTGTTTTGTGGATCATGATCCTATGACGTATTTGTCATGTTGTTTCTGGGAATTCTCAGTGTCTATTTAAAAAGCCAGGGGGTCCCTTGCATACAGAGGAAAGTTTGACAAGTATCAAGTCAGCAATTCTGACTTGAATTTTAGACAACCTGAAACAGGGTCTTGGGCAGGGGATGTATGATCTCTTCCATTGACCTTAATTTTGAAATAAAATTAAGTCTTTAACCTGTCACGGTTGACAGAAAAACTTGAAATACAGTCAACGCAAATATTTGCAAGTCTTGTTTAAAAACTCAGACAACATGCAGGTGGCACCGTGTGTTCAACCATGAGTTCATTCTGCAGTGCTGTAAGCACTTATCTTAGTGGACCTAACCACTCCTGGTAAGGGAGATGTGTACTGTCCTGCTCATATTGACCAAACTGAGGCAGAAGGGACCAGTGAAAGCCCTCTTGAGCACAAGTCCATCAGTTTGTTTAAGAGACCCTCTTCCTGCATTTAATGGAGTGCATACCAGAAAACTGTAGGTGGAAAATGACTCTTGGCAAAATAGAAATTTTATTAGAAATATCTGCTTTCTGTTAAGTTCCTGTGGTTTTTGTTGTTCTTTTGAGTGGAAGAAGGAACTTTTTGTGAAGTTTGTAAGTGGAAGCACTTTCTTTCAAAGTTAGATTATTAATTTTTAATTTTTTTGCTAAAACAAATTTCCAATTTGTTTTCCCTCACACTTTGGATGAAGAAGTAATAATTTGACTGTCTGACTTTTGCATACTGTGAAGTTCAGGTTCTGCCTTCTCATGCTCAGTCCTCGCGTGGTGGTTGCTGGGGCACTGCCTCAGCCCGCTGCGAGGTGGGTGCTCCCAGGCTGTTCTGTGCCCCTCAGGGGGTGGTCAGCCTTGGGCTGGCACCTTGGAAAGCTCTGCTTTCCACCCCTCTGAGCCTCATGGCACTGCTTCTCTGGCAGGGGAAATTTAGAACAGGAAACTGATGTGGTGTGGAATTTAGAAAGTTAGGCGTCAGCCTGTGGTTAGGACTGCACTGACCAAGGCTTTGCAGGGTATTCAGTGAAGGCAGTGCAAGCAGAGCTTGGCTATTGTGGGATTCACAGTTCTGTCTGTTTCCTGAGTTACTTTGTAGAATTTTCCATAATTAGCAAGGTGTCAGTTGAGAGTAGTGATTTGGCCTCTTGCTAGGAGAGTCTCAGGATTTGTAGCTTCATGTTTTAAAACAAATCGAGCATATAAGCAGCCAATGCATTTCCTGTTCACTGATGAGCAGGTGCAACTGACTTGGTTCCTGTTTTCTTCTCCCCCCCCCCCCCCATATCTACTTTTGGGTGGCTGAAGTACAGTGATAGTGGAAGTAGAAAAGGGAAACAGATTTCCAGGTATATAGGTGCTTTTTAGATGTCATGGCTGCCCACCATTCCTATTGCTAATTTAGCGTGAAACATGACGTATATATGACGTATATTCCACTCTTGTTTTTCTGTTTTTGAATGGTTTTGTGGGTGGGGTTTTACTGATTTTTTAAATTGTTATAATCAGTTTTGGTTTTTTCTTATTGTGCAAGTTTGGACCCTGAGTCTTAGCCAGGATGCTAACAACTGGGCTTTTAAGTGTAAAGGATTAAAGGCTGATCTACCGAGTTGGAAATGATTTTTTACCAAAAATAACTGCATCATTTCTTTTACTTTATTGCTTTTTACTTTTCCATCTAAAAGTTGTAATTGTAAAGAAGTGTGATAAAGCAGTAGGTGTGTATTATTGTACTGATTATCCTCAATTTTAATTTCTTTTCCCTGAAACTCTTTTCTCAGTTTTGAGGTTGGAAGGGTTAAATGTAGGGAGGGAACACTCCCACTGATAAAGTCTTATGAATGTCTAATTTTTAAATTAATAGGAGCAACATAACAAAAAATCTACCTGGGAACTTAATTCGTGTTAATTTTTTTAAGAAATTAATTTGGTTCTTAATTGTTCATTAAGAAAAGTGGATATATAGGAAAAAAGTATAGAATAATGTTTGTAAGTTATCACATATGTTAGTTCTTCTCTCTGTTCTACACTGCTGCTTTTTGCAGTGCTGGGCACAGATAATTGCAGTGTCATTCATTAAGAAAGAAGTTTCCAGATGAAGAAAGGGTGGGAAAAGGATATTTTCTTGTACTGTAAGCTATAAAAGATAGGGACTGTCTTTTGCCTCAGGAAATGGTGTTCTGTTTCTTGTGTGCAGTTCCTTCACCATTGTTTTAATGCAGAGAAGTAATGACACTGTTAAGAATAATCTGTTTTATCTGTGCCTCTGAGTCTGAAGTCATCATGTGCCACTGGAAGGCAATAGAAAAGCTGTGCTGTGTATAACTTCAGCATCTTTGGCAGAATGACTGTGGCATTGTGTTTGTACTATGCAGATTTTAAAGAGGATATGTTCTTGGCTGATAGCTGAGTCGTAGCTTGGAGAAACAGTTGACTGCTTTTCCTCCTTAACTACAGTCTTCAATTTGCCTGGTTTTGCTAGTTCTTCTAGATCAGTCAACAACAACAACAACAGTCTTTCCCTAATTTAATGCTTGGCAAATGCTCCTTGCACAGGCCTATTTATTCTAAAACTGCAGTAAATGTGCTTCCCAATACAGCATTGTTGAAATGCAGCAACTGTGACACTGAGCACAGTGTAGGACAGCCCTGCCCAGCAGTGTGCAGCGGGCATTTTAACCTAAAGGACCAGGGCTCTGCCCTCGGGAACCGGGCCAGGAGCTGTACAACAGAGAGAGAGACTGAGGATTTCTCATCCTTACATCTGAAATACAGTAAGGTGTGTTCTGTACAATCTTTATACATTGCTCTTCCCTTATTTCTTCTGTCTTCTGTCTCTCCAATTTTCATGGAACTGCTAGGCCTTTCTTCTGACAGGGTGGTCAAATAATTGGATAACCAGAATACTCCTATGTTCACTTTGCTGTGCTTGTGCTGGAAACTACTAGGGAGCACTGCCTCATGCCATGTTTGTACAGTGCTCTTGCAGAGCCCGGTATTCAGATGTCTAGCATTAGTGCTGATGAGCAGGTTAATGTCACTTTGTAAAGAGCTCAAGTAACCTCTAATGAAGCTTTCTCTCTTTCCCTCTGCAGGTGGTTAGTCGAGTGGCAGCTCAGCAGGGATTTGACTTGGATCTTGGATACAGGCTACTGGCAGTATGTGCAGCCAACAGGGACAAATTCACTCCAAAATCAGCTGGTAGGAAAAACCTTCTTTTGATGTATTGTTGTTTCTCAGATGATCATATTCTGTAAAAAATGCTACCTGTGACTGTCTAGCATTCTGTAAAAAAAGAAAACAAAAAGCAAACACGTATTTGGTGGTTATAATTCTGTTGCTTTTAGCATTTCAATGGCATGCTCCTGTGAGGAAATTTATATTTTCCCCAGCTAGTGCTGTTTGTTGCCCTGTTTGATCTCATGGATAAAATGCTGCTTCCAGAAGCACAGATGTTTAGTAATTTCATGGTGGGAATGAACATACTCAGACCCCTCCATCTTGGTAAACCATTGATTTTCTGTCATGTGTCAGCCTCTAAATATTTTGCATCCATTCTGCACTCCCTGGTACGTCCGTTGCAGAACTTGTACTCCTTGACTTCATATGCCTGTGCAAGTAAGTACCATGGTCTCTTGTACATATAGTCCTTAGCATTAGAATTTTGAGCCAAGAGTAGGTAGTAATTCAATTGCTGTAGTATGAAGTAGCCATTTTCCCAGTATTTTACAGCAATAATCTGTTACAGGTCTCTGATCAAGTAGCAGTATTTGATCATGATGTATTGCCATTGCTCCTTTTAGAGATGTAGAAAATGCACTGAAGGGTCTTTCTGCTTCTCACATGTTCGATTTAACTGGAGCATTTAATTCTGGTTCTTCTTTTCATAGCTGATGAATGTCAACATAATGTGCACTGGCTTGGAAAACAGGAAGATAATTGTTCTATTCCAGACTGAGCATGGATAACTTTTCTGCTTAGTACTAAACTGGAATGCAGTCCCCATTTTGGAACATCAGAAAAGGTTACCTTCTTCCTAAACAGTGACTTTTATCGCCAACTGATTAGGTGTTAATATTTCTTTTCCTGTTCCTTTTCAGTTTTTTTCAGCCCCAAACTTCTTTACTCATGGCTACCTTTTGTCCTAAGTGTTCTAAGCAGTTCCTCATGCAAAAGTGGCTTTCACATCAAAGCATATTCACTGGACTTACTGTTTTCTTTTTTTGTATGGGAAGGGACCATTAATCTTACTAAATGTTGAATAAACTGTCTGATTTTCATCCAGGAAAACTGTGTGGAGGATAAAACGTTCTGTTGACCAAGCACAATGTCTCTTTTTTCTGACTTCCTGTTAAGTTTGGCCATTAGTTAGCTATCACATCTCTTCTTGGTTGTTTGGGTTTTTTTCTCAAAAAAAAAAAAAAAAAGGCAAAAAGAAAGGCTTGTCAAGGGAGGCTTTCCAGCTATGACAGCATTAAATTTTCTTTTAAAATATAGCTGTTCCCCCCCCCTCTTACTAATTCTTCCTGACATGTGTCTCTATCAGTGTGTTACGGGAGGTGAGGCTGAGAGTCAGATGTTACAGTCCTTTTCCTTTAGGGCTCACTGAGGGAGTAGTCTTGAAAACTGCTGGTCAGTCATCATGGTCTAGAAAAGCCCAATGTCAGTGTTTGATTTCTACCAGTATTTACTTTTTTGAGGAATATATATGAGGGAGTTTTTTTATCTTAGTGCTTCATACAGAGTTCAGTCCTTCCCTTTTTAATTGATAGAATACTGGGAAAGCTGGTAAATCATGTGCTCTTCTCTCAGTATATTCTAAAATCCTTCTCAGTCCTTTGCTTTGCTTCCTATTTCTCACCTACATATACAAGTAATTTATTTGCAATGATCCTAATTACTTGGTTTCACAACTACTTTAGTTTTACTTTGTGTACAGTTGTTTTACCAGGACTTTGCTGGGTTTCATCATGCCCAACTACACTGTGCTTTCTGTGCTATTACTGTCTGTATTAAGTACTCGTATTTTGGGGCATACCATAACATATTTCATGAAATGTTGCATACAGCCCCTACTCTAAGGATATCACATTCTCATATGAGAACTACATCATTAAACAGGCAGCTTGAAAAATTGACAGACCAGGATTACAGTGTGAGGTCGTTTCAGAACATACAGACTTTTTTTAAAGGGTTATTTTCCACATCAGAGTACATTAACATTTGCTGATTTCTAATACAGCAGTGGCTCTGCTCCTTCATTCAGTTTTTGTAAAAATGTTGAGATTGTCCTTTGCTTTTCTCGTAGAGTGTGTGCATCACTGAAAGCTGCTTTTTGTGATTTGCTTAAGCTGTTGTCAGAGATGCTTGCAGGTTGTTTTGAGAAA
The DNA here is from genome assembly GCA_013400315.1 of Bombycilla garrulus. Taxonomy (NCBI): domain Eukaryota; kingdom Metazoa; phylum Chordata; class Aves; order Passeriformes; family Bombycillidae; genus Bombycilla; species Bombycilla garrulus. The sequence continues at coordinate 18,555 of VXBU01011902.1, read as the reverse complement.
CTCCTTCTGTTTTCTTTTGCATCTAATGAAAGACACCTTCAACACTTCCAGTCACATTCCTGCAGAAATCCCCTGATGTAGATATCAAGTGGCATTAATTTTAATGAATAAGAATTTGTTTTTCCTTTCCTCCAGGCTTAAGGGGAATTTACAATGGTTTGCATTCATTCCTCCAAGTATGAATTTAATGCTGCCAATGGGATCGCTCTGGAAACATTTTTAATCCATGTTGTTTAATGTCTGACATTCTTAAAAGCTAGAAGAAAAAAAAGACTTTCTAATTAAAACATATTTGAGTAAGTGAACATTGCGGAAAATAATTGCACCGAATCCTTTCAAGGGCCATCCACTGTTAGTACCTCCTTACAGCTTGGGACAAGGCTTGTCGTTGGCCGATGTCCTGCGGGCTGGGAGCCTGGAGTGGCCCGGCAGCGGTGGCTGGCAAGCTTTGCAGCGCAGGTGGAGCCCTCCAGCCCAGCGTCCCTCAGGTCTGCTGGTTTGCAGAGATGGCTGAACCAGTGCAATCAGTAATCCTGCTCCTGTTCTCCAGCAATTCCCACCCTAAGCTTGTTCAGGGATCTCTCTTTTGCTGGTCAGAAGAGCTTTTCCTGGTATGGCTTCTTTCCTGTTGGACTGTTCCCTGAGCTGTGTCTCTGCAGGGCCCCAGGAGAGTCAGGGTCCCCATGGCAGCGCCTGGGGATCTCACTTACCCCTGATGGAAGTGGGCAGAGCAGCCGGCTGCCAAATTGGTTCAACTCTATGAGAAAACCACCTCTTGGTTCTTGGAAATGGCCCAGCGATGTTTCATCCCAGCTGGTTTAAGCTGTTGTGGTGATGGTTCCCTGCTAAGCTGGAAAGGAGGTGCAGATGGCAGAACAGAGTCCAGGCAAACACAGGGGAAGTGGGGAGGGATAGGACGCTGCAGCGGGCGGGGCAGTTTTTCAGGTGGCAAAGCACCAGAACAAGAGCTGTCAGTTCCTTGGCTTCTCCCATAAGTATGTGTTTGGTGCTGCCGAGACAGTTTGATGTGCTTTTTGGTATTGTTTTACTAGGTCATTGGGATAGTTAGCAATTAACTAATAGAAATTGTTTTGGAGAATGCCTAAGGGGGAGGTTCGTGCAGCATGGAAAGTATTAGTAAGTTGCCATGTGTGTTTTTAAGTAGAAATGACGATTTAATGACTGTGCCTTTTGTCTCTGCTTTCTGGTGTTTGTACCTGGAATAATAGCTGCTGCCTTTTATTCTTCTAGCTCATGCTGCTGCAACAGGGCAGCTGCCTCAGCAGGAGGTCAAACACAGCATTTCCCACCCTGAAGACAAATGACAAAGCCTTTAAAAATATATGTGTCTCTTTTGGTGACAGCTGCTCCCCAGACCTTCCACTGCAAATTCCTTTCCCTTGTTGTGACACCTATAGGGAATGGCCCAGCAGGCTGGCTGCCTGCTCATTTGCTTCCAGACTGCAGTAACCTGAGTTGCTCTTAGTATGTGAGCGCATAGGTGTTTATACATTCTGGCTTTTCTTCCTTAAACCTGAAGCGCTTCTCTCTGAATAGTCTTTGCTTGGACTTTTTCTGAGCATATCTGATGCTTTTGTGCTTCCTGTGGAAGATTTTTAGTCATTTGATATCTTTATTTTAACTGTTCAAATAAAGTAGGGTTCACCAATTAAAGTATTTTTAAAAAAGGGGGGGAGGAGAAAGAGAGGGAACAATTTTCTGTTCTGAATTGTTTTTTTAAAAGATACTTTATTGAGCCACTGAACTTCATTGCTCTTGTAGCTACTTTTGCTTTTGTCAGGAGGCCAAGCTGAGGCCAGACAAGGGGACGACAGGATGAGATCATACAGGGAGCTTTGTCAGAAAAGGACAGTGTTCAGTATCTCTGTAAAGAGAGAGAGGAAGTAAGAAGCCTGAGGGCAGAACTGCAGAGAAAAGTTACTTTAGCAGTCACTGAGCAGCTACAGCAAACAAATGCTGTGATAGTTTGGATGGACAGCTAAGTGTTGGCTGTTTGACAGCAGCAATGGCAACCCTTTTTTGATATCATTTTGCTTTCAATCCCTTAGGCTGTGCTTGGTGTGCTTCTGATTTTACTTTTCAAGAGCAGTATTACTTAATAGTCTTGATTTTATATGAGGTATGGACTAAAACGTCATAGTATTTGAGGACTCTATAGTATGTTTTTTTAAATTTCTTTAGCTTTAGTCATTGTACTCAGACTGTGATATAATGTAATAGGTCTGTTCTTGTGAGGAGGATGCCAAAGCTGTAAGTAAATTGGACCCTGGGTTAACAAAGGTATTTGCAGTGAGAGTGCTGGCAAATGGAGGTGTTAAAACATTACTGGACAAGATACTGGCACCTAAGGTATGTCCTGATCAGGATACATTTTCAAAGCAATAGTAGAGATTGGGCAAAGAGTATTTTGGTGTATTATCAAATCAAACTTCCAGAAATTATATAAAGGGAGAGAAGAAATGATACCACAATATGAATGAATAAAAAGGTAGAAAGTAAGGATAACCTCTAGATTATGGGGGACCATAGGGCTAGATTAACACTTTTACTGAGTTTCCAATAATAATGCTCACATTATCTGTGGAGACAAGGCAAAGAGAGGTGGCTAAAAGGATTACAAGTGTAGAACAGAAATTACTCCAGCCAAGGCTAATGGCATCCCTCCAGCTTGAAGGGACCAAATGATTGACAGGCCTGTGTTAGGAAAGAAACAGCATATAAATTGTCAGTCTCATGCCTCACACCAGAGAGTTCTAGCAAGTCATGTCAAAATGGTCTTAGATGACTGGAGAAAAAATACAAATGCTGTACCTGCACTTAGGAAAGTGGCTGATAAGAATAAGTAAGCAGCTTTATGAGAGCAGAGTAAACGTTTGGGCTGTTTATGAAATGAAAGCTGAGCAGAGTTATGAAATGTATGTAAGTACTAACAAATGAATAACTCAGAATAAGAAGAGCTTGGACACTACAATACAGTATTTACACAAACATATTGCTGTAAATTGAATAAAACACTGATATAAGTGGGGAATTCAGAATTATTAGGGCACTTGCATTTAAAAAATATTTTCAGCTAGAATGACATGAGGGAGGGATGGAGCAGAGTAATGGAAAATGGAAAAGTGAAAGAGCCTTTTTAAAGATAATAGTCAGAGTATGAAATTGTGTAATATGGTTCTTGATGTAGCTGGAAGCTGCTGTTGTCCTGTGTTGTCCTAAATTTCTGCTACATTTCCATGCAGATATCTAATCCATTGGTAGTTAGAGTTGGTGTCCTAAAACCATGCACTTGACAGTCCTCATTAAAATGAAGGTATTATTTTATTTTAGCTGTTACCTTCTGAAACAGCCTTTGGTGCTGAAGACAGAGATCCCGTGAAATGTAGTCAAAGTTCACTTCCCTGCTCTTAGCACAGATTCTCACAGTGTGCCCTTCTCTGCTTTGCTCTCACTTTTGTAGTTCTATATTTTTGAAGCAAGGATAATAATACACCTTCCATCTCACTTTTATTTATCTCATTTGATTAAATTCAGTATCATGCACTACAGAATCTACCTCTTCCTCTGTAGGTAGTTATGCAGTGCAGCAGAGCCCTGGTTTCAGCTGGGATACTTTGTTTTCGTACAGATAAAATAATTCTGCTCTGGTACATATATTGGCAGGATACACCTTTGTTTCAACTAAGTCTTTCCTAATGATTTACAGTATGGATACTACAATAAATGAGTAATTCATTCTTAATTCATTTAGATAATGAGGTTAGTTTTATTAGCTTCTCAAATGAAGTAGGCAACTTCCCTTGACCAAAAGGAAGCAGTCAGTAGTGCTGCTCAGTGGCAAGCAGCATTAATTCATGTCGGTACTCTCTGAAGCCACGTTTATGTTGCCTGCAGAAAAGGCACAATGGACTTCACCCATTTGTCCCACCCTTGACTTCACTCAGAGCAAAACTCCGTAAGATCTGCAGTTTTGGCAATTATATCCTTTATCTTGAGCCTCTGTCAGGTTGGCTTGACATTTGGCGAAGTGTCAGTAGTCAGCTCTCAAACATCTTGAGGTTAAGAGCCTGCAGTATGAGAAGCTTTTCTCCACTGGGCCTTATTTGTTCAGGTTGTTCCTGTCCCCTTCCTCTGAGAGGTCTGCTCCTCATGCATTTGATCTGCCTTCTGCTCGTGGGAAACATGATCATACTTATGTCAGATTTTCATTTTCCTCAGCTGGGCAACTCCACTTTTACTGGGAGCTTGAGGACCTCATGACATACCAATGTAGATGGGTATTATTTTGGTAAAAAATTACTTCCGTTTTGGCATTCACTGTTCTGCTGTGCAGTTGAACGTTTATAAAGGAGATTGCATGGCTTAGCTGCTGCTTCTTTATTCTGACTAGCCAAAATACCAGGTGGTGTATCTGTCCTGTTCTTTTTGACATTTCACTGGTCCTTGTTACCATGGTACCAATTCTGACTTTGAGAGATGTCACAGTAAAACTGTTGCCAGGTTGGAACATTTTTGCTCTAATGCCTTTACTATAGCACTTAAAGAAATTGTGGACCCTCAACTACAGCAACAAGCTTGCTCTGCTGTTTTCTTAGTCTGTGCCTTGGATTTTTATGAGGCTGGTACTTACCTGAATGCTCTTTTTGCAGCAGATTTGAATGTGTAATGTATTAACTTGTCATGCAGTTCCTGGGAAGAATCTTTTCCTAAAGTGTGCAACATACTTTCACTTGGATTGGAACTGGCATTCCCCAGAGAAGATTTCTGTTGATCTCGCTCAGTATTTTCTGTCTTCTGCTTCAGGGATTCCATATGTTCTGAGAACAGCTGAAGATTTTCTGATAAGACAGCTTAGATCTTGGTCTGGGTGTGAATTTTGATTTTTTCATTTTATGTTGTTTTGAGTAACTTCCCTCTGAAGATGAGGTAAGTCACAAATGGCAAGTAAGAGGGGAGGCAGCTGTGAAAGCCTGCATAATATTCATGGGAGAGAAGAAAGCAAACTCTTAGAATGGCATTTGCCCTTTACAAGTTACCTTTTCTCAGCTTACAGCAAGCAGTCCTGAACTTGTTCCCTTTTGAGCTGCAGTGCATCCAAATGTACCTCACTGCCAGTGCTCTCTTATTAGCCTGTGTATCTTGGAGGCATTCAGAGAAGTTCGTGAGGAGACCAGCTATGAGAACAGTAATGTAGCAATTCCCATGGGGATTGGGAGCTTTTGTGCTGCTGGAGGGCTGAACCACGAAAGCATGAACTGTGTGAACAGATCAGATCATCAAGCTCCAAGAACAGCAAGTTCACTTCCTAAATACAACTGAGATTCCACTGCTCACTTTTTCAGATCCATCCTTAATTCCTCCAGGCTTGTCTGCAGCATGAAGTCAGCCTGTTAGAAAAGGTTCTTGCTTTGAATACTCTAGACATGACACACTGAGAAACACAATGATTAGTAGATAAGATGTTATATGTAGTATTTCTCTTTAAGAAGCGAGAGTTCCATACTAAGAAGTTTTGAAAAAAAGTTTTTATTTTGTCTTTTCTAATGCTCATATTTAAGCATACCTGTTAAAGTGTGCCAGTAGCATGGTATTTGCAAAAGTTCTTTTTGATGCAATACATTCATTCAAATGCCAGTGAAGAATAAACAAAAAATCGTAAGGATTCATCATCGTAGATAGTTCTAATTTGTATTAGTCTTTGTGCAACTTCATGTGAGGGGATTCAAGGAGAAAGACCACAGAATAAAGGAAAATTGATTTGAAGAGAACTCTTAAGCAGTATGTTCCCAAAAAATGCGTATTGTTCCTTATAACATAAGCTGTTTTTCTGAGAAGTTCAGTAGAAGTCAGTATGTTCATGCTTGATGATCCTTTTTATGGATTGTTTTTGCTTCTACCTACTTTTACTTCCAATAAAACATGTAAAGAAAACCATAAGATTTGCTTTCATCTGCAGATTTTCTGGATGCCAAGGTAAATAACTCCCTTTTTATTTTTTGGTCTTCTGATGAAAATGCAACAATACATGTCATTGTGAGACACTTCTGTGAATATCCCAATAAATCCAGACTTCATTTCTGACATTTCCATGTAAGGTAAATCATACTTCATAGCAGATACCAGTAACACCTGACTTGATGAATAAATGGAAGAAATAAGTTTTTCCTCATGAAGTTTAGTAGCTTAACAACAATAAACTCAAAAAGGTGTGAATCTGACTAGAAAATTAAGTTGGTTTGAATCTCATTTCTATGACCTAAACCAGGCTTTTAGGAAAGTCTGAATGTCAGGTCCAAGAAACAAATATATGATGGTGAGTGTGTCTCTACTAAAAGGCTTCCATATAGATGCAGTTATTTTTGGGGCTGAAGCTCATAGATGAGATTTCCTAATGGGCTGGAAGGATAAAATGATCAAGCACTGAGATGCCTGGATATTGTGCAGTCCTAAGGAAATCTCTTTGATTCTTACCTGTCTGTCTAGTAGGTATCTCAGCTGTATCTCTGCTTTGCTGCTGTATGTATTTTTTATGCACTTATTTCTCGGTGCACTGTTACAAAGAACCAGTGTTTCTTTGTGTTTTGTATGAAATGAGTATCTACTTAACTTCTGAGATTCACTCTCAGCAAAACTTAAAGCAGTATCATTTCATGCAGAATGTTGTCTCCTATGAAATATGTGATCAAACTAATGATTAATTCAGCTCTCTTCAATACATTCCTTATTTCTTTGAGAAATGCCTGCACTTACAGTGTGCTGGGGCTACTAATTTCAGTGGATAGAAGAAGTTACAGATTTTTAAATCCTGCCTGCCTGTGCTGTCGTTTCCCAAAACCCTGCTTTAGGGCTCTGTAGATTCAAACCTGGAGACACAGACGTTGATCCTTAGTTTCAGGTTCACAGAATGGTTTAAAATGTGCATCTTCTAAAGCAAGTTCTCAAGAGAATAATAAATTTAAACATTTTTAAAGGCAAGTATCACTGACTTGGCTCTGAACTCAATAATAGAAGGCTGAACAGGAGTTGCTCCTGAGGAAATAAATTGAAGAGTGAACATCTGTGTACAAAGCAGGGTATTTGTTTCATGTGTGATAGTTTTCCCTTATGACTGCCTGGTCAGACTCAAAAGACATTAATCTTGCTCACTCTGGAAGATGCTGTCTTTCCATCACAGAAAAAATAAAATGAAATTATTTAGTGTATTTACTACAGAAGCAATTTCAATTAAGGCAAAGAACCAGAGAGACCTCTATGTTTTCAGTGTGAAAAATGAAGCACTACTGGTCTAAAACAAGATTGTGAGAGGTTAATTGCCCGAAATTTATAACAGTTGCTGTCTCCCAGTAGGAATGTTGTAGTGGACATAGTGGTCCTTGAAAAGCTACATACCATTGCAGGCAGTAAGGGGATTCTGCTTTGGAGGTTTTCTAGTATTACAACCAAATGTGTTTGAAATAATAAGCAGTAGCTCCAGTAACTGTCTTGACCAAAGCAAAAGCAGCGAGGTACTGGAATTGTTTCAATGTTACGCTGTCTTGGGAGCAAAAGCAGAGACTTGGGTAGGTCTTTGTTTGTTAGAACCAAAATTGTGCAAGCCTTCTTTCTCTGTTGTGTTACAAAATCTAGCATGTCTTACAGGACAGCAAAGTGATTTTAAATTCTGATTTAAAATTTTATGCAGTTTAGCTAATTACACATTCTATACCTAAGATGAGCTGGAGAAGAGCTAGACTGACATTTTGATCTAGCAACTGTCAAAATGGAAGCAAAAAAAAAAAAGTTCCAAAAGAGAGAGATAATTTTTACTTCTTTCAGTGTGTGGAGAAATTAACAGGTAAAGACAGTGTCTTTGATTGGAGGAAATTCTGTGTTCATTTGATGCTTTGCAGCCAATTATTGCTCTCAGCTTGCAGTGATCAAGAAGGCAGAAGCTCCTCAGCCAGGGCAGTGGCAGCAAGAGTGACAGCTGTCACTCAAGGAGCTCCTGTCTCTGAGCCCCTGGCTGTACATCAAGAGCCTTGTGTGAAGCTGTGTGCTTGGTGTGGGGTCTGGATGCTGATCTGCCTTCTAGAGAATCTTGTTAGAAGGGTGGAAGGAAGTGTTGTGTTCCTGTTCTGTGTAAGCAGGATCAGCCCCATGCAGAGTCATTCACTGCCTGTAAAGGGACAGAAAGCTGGGATGAGAAACGAGTAATGTCTGAGAGCTAAGTTCTCAAGCCAGTGACACAAAGCTGGTGGATCATCATACCACTGCTGGAGGCTCAGTGGGATCCTTTGGTGATTAATTACCAATGATATTGTGAAGATATTTCTGACATGCACCAAAATTCAAACAGTTTGTGACTTTACTGCTAATATGAGAACCAAAGCCATGTGTCAGGACAAAGAAGTCAGCTGAGCAGAGTTCAGGAGCCAGTCTTCCTGTGGAATCCTTGCTGGGAGCTGTGTTTCAAACAGCCCTCAGTTCTTTTGAAGGGCAGCAGAGTTTTCAGCATCCCTTTGGAACAGCTACATGTGTAGAGGCATTTCAGCAAATTTTCCTTTCCTTTGATAGCAGTATGTGTTTTGGCAAACACTGGAGGTAATGTTAGAAAAGCAGAGGAGAAATCCTAACTACCATGTCTGGCTTGGCACAGTCCCTTTGGTTCAGTCTGCACTACAGACTGACAAGCTTCTGCAGTTGAAAGTATCTTCTGTGTTCCTCATATTTTCTTGTTCTGGTAGAATTCATGTGTTTGTGCATCAGTGACAAATGTATGCTTTCACTCAGATTGAGTGGAAAGAGCCAGAATTTCCAACCCTGGGATGGGTTATATGTTCAAATCTAGGGAGGAGGGGAAATGTTTTTTGCCTCACATTTATTTAAATATTAATTTTAACCAATCATATAATCCTGTAGTCTGTAGAAGGATTGTCTCTAAGCATTGTCTTCAAAAAGCTAACACTGATACATGGCTGACAAGTCTCAGTGTGATACAAATCATTCTGGAGGGCAGTTTTGTAGAGAAAAGAAGAAAACAAAATTAAACTGAGGATGTGGAAGGAGTATGAACATACATGTGTGTCTATTTTGAAGTAAATATATTTGGACTGTGGTTTGAAAACATACTGAAAACTCGGAATAGGCATATATGAATTAGATACATTGTCCCGTGAACTTTATTCTGCAGGTGCCATTTAGTCTACAAAGGTGAAAAAAAAAAAAAGTCTGTACTGGATCATTGTTCTATTGCTGTGTTTATTTGCAATGGGTGATGTTTTTATCTGGCTTTCATCTCTCTTATCTTACTTATCATGTGGTCAGTAAAGCTAAAAAGGTTGCAGAGAGATTGAAAAATAAAACTCTGCTTGAGAAGGCTCACGTGTGCAGAAATAGCTGTCTTACATAGCAATGCTGGAGTTACTTTTTAAAGTTCCGTGCCTTGAAAATTGTTTGTTAGTGTTGAACTCCATCATCATTTTCTTCCCTGGAGAAAGAGCTTCGATTGCTGTGTACAGGATGGTGAGACACTGTAGATTCAGTGTTTTCAGTGTGCCCAGACCAAACATCATCTGTCCCACACAATAAACAGTGCCCATTCTTTTGGCAGCTGTTTGTATGTTTTTAAAGCAGTAGAAGAGTAGAGATGACAGAGCTGAAATAGTTTTATTCGTCTTACTGATGCAGCAAAAAGAAACAGAGCAAAGAAGGGTGAGGTCACACTATGGGAGCAGAGGAAATGGACAGCAGATGCCTGTTCTGCCTGTAAAGCTGGCAAATTCTTGACAAATGAGTTACTGTGGGGGAGGCTGAACATTAGGATTAAAATATAAATTTTAGAATGAAAAAATAGTTGTGTCCAGTGAAACTCAATCATGTGCTAATTCAAAATCCAGAGTAATGGAGATGGGATAATGAAGTTTCAGAATATCTGCAGGTTCTCCTTATGGAATGTGTAAGTTAATAAGCAAGTAATACCCCCAAAACTATAATTACTAGCTAGACAGGGTTTTTCTGCTTCTCCTTCAATCCCAGTATGTCATCCTCTCTTAACAAACTAAATGGCTTTAAAGAAATTGATAGTAGATTTTAAAAGAGCTGACAGTTGTCACTTAGAGCATATTGCTTTAATAACCCAACTGGGGCATTCTTACTCTATTCTGGTGTCTCCAGATACACTCATGAAGCAGGTGCATTGTTGACTTCTTTATAATGTCAGCTTTCTCTTCAGTTTTAATTTGAGGCTGGACCTTTTTAAACTTTTTTTCCAGTGCTCTTTTGACAGCAGGATGAGCCATCTTGCTGCATGCACACATTTGTGGATAGGGTTTCTGAAAAATTATGAAATCAGTGTGATTTCAGATAGATGTTTTTCAAAGACCTGTTGGTATTTTAGCTGTGCAATTATCAGTACAATTAGTGCAAATCGCATAGCAAATCCTTTGCCCCTGCAGTTTCATGGTGCAGCTCAGGCGCCTGACAGTGGTTCTGTTGGTGGTGCAGCCCAGTCATCCCACCTTGTTTTGTGGTACAGAGGATCAGGGAACCCTGCAGGGAACTTTGCAGATCGGGACTGGGATGCTCGGCAGTGTCTTCAGCACAAGTACTCTCCGGGGTTCCTTGTTTGAGTAACTCTTCCTGTGATGTTTTTCATACTGAACTCAGTTCTTGGTTCTCCTTCTGTTTTCCTCTTCCCCCTGCACTACTGTATCCTTCTAAATCTACCTTTAATTGTAGAATGCCTGCAGTTAACAATGGCTGTCATGTATTCCAGGTTTTAAAAGGCCATAAACACAGAAGAATGGGCTGAAATAGCTGAGTTAAAAGGCTTGATAAAGATGCTATCTGTGTGCTGAATCCAATTCACGGACATGTTAAAAGACATCAGATTTTCCTCTAGAGATGTTTAGCAGAAATGCCTGGCGGGAGCTGAAGCTTTGGTCTTGCTGTTTTTCTCTAGTGGATGCTGCCGAGGTCCCTCATTGTCTTTTTACCTCGGGGACAAGAACTGTTATTTCTGATGACTGGATCATGGTGTTCATGTTCTTTTCAGTCTCCATGCAGTTTTGGTATTGGGATTTTATGTTTGCTTTGGTTTCATTTTGTTTATTTGTTTTGGTTTTTTTAAATTAATTTAATGCCTTACGATTTTGTTACTGTTTTTTACATTACCTCAAAATATCCCAGATTTTGGGACCTAAAGGCCATCATTCAAATGAACAAATAAGATATTTACAGCAGGCTTTTCCACACTGCAAGAACTAACAACATTGCAAAAAGATTCCTGTATGAGTTTAATTTCTCTCTGAAATAGCTGGTTACTTTTAAATTTTTGTTTATAGTGTGTGGAACACTACTTTTAGCTCTTTATGGAAATGGAAAAAAATTTCAGCCATGTAAAGAAAATCTGACTTACAAAAAGAAGGACTGGACCCCACCACATGTTCTTCAACCATGAAACTATCATTATTCTTGAAAGCACATAGGTCTATGCTTAATTTTTGAGACATGCTTAACTTCTTTTTGCATGTTATGAGTGAAGATGAGTTGTTCAAATGCATTCCTTAGCACTAACCAGAACCAGAACCTTAGCACTAATCCTTCAGTCACTGCAAAGAATAAATGAGGGGCAAAGACAAAGGGCCAAATTAAAATCAACGAGATTCTATTCAGATGGGCTCTGCTTCAGCAAGTACATATCTAATTATAAGCACAGAAGTAGACTCACTGACGTCAAAGTTAATTAAACTGCTTAAATTTAGGCAAATGCTTAAATTCTTTGCTGAATCAGTATTTTTGAGCCAGTGAATAATAGGACAGTGTTGCTGTCCCAAAACTTGATTTTTATGGGTGGGAAGGAGTTTGAACTCCCCCTTTGCTTCTTCAGTTCTACTGAGGTCTGCCTGTTGGCATTTCATTTGAGTCCCAGTCGTGAAAGAAGGTTGACAACAAGCTAAAGTTTCTTGGAGTGTTTGCTTATGATACCCAAACCCAACAGTTGGACCTCTAGAGTATTTTAAGGCATCTCTCCTCCATGTAGTGTATTCTGCAGTATGGCAGGACTATGCCCAGCACAGTAATCTTTCCAGCTTCTTTTTTTCTGATGCCACTTCCATGAAATTAATCCCTTTGTCCAGTTTCAGAAAGGCAAATTATTAACTGATATTAATAACAAAAAAATGAAGAAAATGTCCAGACAGAAGTGTTAAATGAAGAGTGCCTGTCATACAGGAGAAGTTTTGATTCTGTTGATTTCATGGATTATTTTAGTTTATGATGTCATAAATAAATAAGCTATTATTTGTTGGTCTTGGATCATTAAGGGCCTAATAAGAATTTCCCCTGTAGGAATATGAAGGATAACATGATACTTCTTACACTGAAGCACACATGGGAATTTCTTCCACGTTGTGTAAATGAGCTGGGGCTGGTGTGAGCTTTTAACTATGGTCCCTGCCTAAGTAACACAGTAGAGTTACCCTGATGTAGTAGCAAGGGATTAATCAAGGAGGTGCACTGCAAAAGATCAGATTCCTTCTACTTGGTAAAACTCACACCATGGGGACTTAGGGTCTGCAAAGGAAGCTAATTGAGCTATCAACAGGAGTAAGTTCAAAAAAGAAGAGCAGGTAAGAGAGCTAAATAAATTTGAACTTGTGTTTTAAAGCTATTCAACATTTTATTCATGTGTACATTGCCTACTAGTCACTTTTACCTGGTGCATGAGTCTAAAGCGTCAATTTTATCGTCTTTATTTAGATACCAGAAAAGTAGATGTATTCATTTATGCATTCATGTCTTCAGGGTTTAAAAAAATAATTAAAAACCACCTTCCTTCCTAGTGACACCTTGATCAAATTTGCCAGTAGTGACTGAAAGCTGTTGCATTTGTAAAAGTGCTCCAGTAACTGTGCAGGCAGTGCTGATGGAGAATGGGTAACTTTGTAGTCAATATTTGTCTGTATCATGTAATTTACTTCATGCCAGTTGGCAGCTATGTTCACAGTCTAGAGCACTGGGCTCACAAGTGTCTTGAGTCAAGTCAAAGCTTCAGTTTGACTCGGTTCCCCTTGCTAGTTGGGGTAAAGTCAGGAGAGAGAGAGCAGCTGTGAGTGAGAGAGCTGGGCTATTGTCAGTGACACAGTATCAGCTTTCCTCTGTTGGGTCTCCCACATTATCCTTTTCTCTCGCCCAGCAGCTCATCATCCTGCCACAGGCCAGGAGAGTATAAACTGTAAGGAGCTGGAGCAGCTGCTGCAGCTGCTGACGATGTGAGTGTGGAGCTAGAGGAAGGAAGCAGCCCATCAGGCAAGCATCACTGATGTAGTATAAATTGTCTTTCTTGCTGGACATCATCTTTGCCAGCAAAGTAGATGGAAAGCTCAAGCCTGAATGGTGGATTTTTTTTGACTGTTCTTTGATTGCATCTAATGTGGCTCTCTAAGATGATGATTTAATTAATTTAAACCAGTATATTTCTTAATTGATTTTCTTAGTTTCATGCCTCCATATTTGCATACAAGCATGATGAAAGTGTCAAACAATGTCTATGCATCGTGATACAAGGATCAAAGGCAGGACATGGTCATTTTATACATAGAAGTTTGTTTAAATGCATAACAGGTTACAGTAGAACATGTAATAAAATCACCTAAGTGGGCAGATTTAATTATGATTAGATCATGTTACTGGAGGTCTTGAGTCGCAGCTGGGGCTTCGCTAAAGACTTTTCTCTCTTCTTTACACAGCCCTCTATCTGGATTTCCATTCTCAGTTTCCCTAGGTGCTTCAGAGGGTTATAGCAGGAGGCTGTTACAGCCACCCTGCAGTCTCTTGAAACATGAGGGCTTTGAAATCTTTGTTTGGAAGTGTCTCAAATATCATTATTTGAGATTGTTTAAAAACAATCAGTTGAAGAGAGAAAGCACTCATTTGCCAGCCATAAGGAAGAGTTCTTTGAGGAGTATTTGCCATATTTCATTGTTTTCCTTCTATCTCTCTGTTTCTGGGGTGGCAGTTAGGGGACAGTACAGTCTGTCTTTCTTAGTTGTGTTGCAGAGAGCCAGAGCAGGAAGCATCCTATGGGCTCTAAGAAAGACTCCTGTCGTAAGGGGAAACAGCTGTCCAAAGGGCACATGTGTGCAGGGCGTGAGCACTTTGGAGTCTTACCACCATGGGTAAATAACGTTTGGATTCAAAAGGCAAATCTCACATTCTTATTGGAGAAGCTGGAATGGGGTATCTCCAGAAAGCATTGCTTTCTGACCTTTAAAGCTGTTACCTCCAGGGCAGAGTGAAGCAGGATATGTGCCTCACTATTGACTGTGACATTTCTGTCCTAATAATAGAACACTACAATCCCTTTCTGGTTCAGACCGGCACCCTCTGTGGGTATATGATATTCACAGAGGTCTCGATTTTTACAGGATTTTGTAGCTGGATATCCAGATGGAATAAATGCTAAAGGCCTCAAATTGGGAAAACAAGGTGAAAAAAGAGGAAGGAAATACCTCACTGTGTTTTTGTTTGCTGTAGTATAGAAAATGTTTCCTGTGGAAACCTACAGCTTAATCTGAGTCTGCTGAGATCAGAGATGACTAATCCACCTGGAGGATCCTTCAGCAATGGAGAGTGGCTGCACAAATCTATGTAAACCAGGAGATCTTTTCTATCTCCTTGATTTACATAGTTAAGAGTTATTATAATCTTAACTTCAAGCATAGGGGTGTACTGTGCACCATAATAAATGCTTTATCTTTTATACTCAAGGTAAACTGTTGATTCTATTTTTATTTTTGAGCATGTTTTATCTATACGTAGAAATCAAGTATTTTTATGAACACATTCAGTTTCTTGCTAGTTTTGATGACTGTAAAAGGCAGTAAATGTGAATTTGCACTGGACTGGTTGAAACCTGGTAAGGAAATTAAAAATTGCATAATGCATTTATTTATTTTCCTACCAACACTGTCTATCATCTAAGGCCATGCAAAACAAATGTACCAGTCCTGTTCAGCTGAATTCATGCTGACCTTCATGTAGTTGAGTTGCAGTATAAAATGGTAACATGTGGGAGTTACAAATCATGGAAATACTAAGAATTAATTTTTACAACAGAAGAAACTTTTTCAGTAGGACACTGAGCTCGAGCAAGCTAACATGTTGGGTGGAGTTCAAGTTCCCTCTTACTAAATCTGTTTGCCTACTTACATCTTAATCAAATGACAGACTAAATTATTTTAGGTCTGGGTAAGTCTTTTTGATGTTTTCAAGAAGACCACATTAGCTTTGGATACTGGGGAGGACCCCTTCAGTGCCCTGAGAAGGAGCTGACATGCCATTTCAACTGCAGCACAAAGAGTTGTGTCAGATCCCCTTCAAACTACTAGACAGCACAGTGGAAGCAGAAACTGGAACACTGCAGTTCCTTGGGGAAGATGCAAATGGTACCAGAGAATAGTCATTTGTACAGTTTGGGCAGGTAAATGCAAGCGCTCGTGTTAATCCACCAGTCATCTGCACAGAGGAGAATTATAGCTGAAGATCTGTTTGAATGAATTGTGAGACCAGACTTCTGTGTTTGCTTGTCATCTTGGAGAACTGTTTGCTCCTTTCTCAGGGATGGGGAGAGGGGACAAGAAATCGCTGTATTACAGAGAAGATAGGCTCATCCCCTCTAAGCCACCTACTGCTTCTACCCTACTGAACTTCTGGTGTTACAAGGAGGTCATTGTAAGCTTGTAACTTCTAAGCTGAGGAAACACATTCCTCACATTAATAAGCAGTTTCCCACAACAAATAGCAATGTGAACTTTTGGGTTCTTCATTGGAAAGAATGATACTAGTTGTTTTGCCATAATGAAGTGGCTAACAGGAGCATCTTCCCCACATCCCCCTTTTTTCAGGTCAGTGTGGCACATTCCAATTTGTGTTTGCTTGGAAGCACAGGAGGAATCCTACATGGAGGGGGAGGGTGGTTTTATCACACTCAAACGTGCAGCCCAGTAAACCTTTTACATTCTTCATAAACCCCAGTTTCAGAGTTGTTGGGAGGATTCTGGATTTTCCCCCCACATGCTAAAAAAATGCAGCATTCTTTGTTTTTCCATCACAAATGAACTGAAACCCGTAATCTCTGTACTGAGCAGAAGTGATTAAAATAGTGTGGAACAGATGGTTTAAAAGCTGCCAAAGACTGAATCTTTTGCTATTTTGTTTCTTGAAACAACTACATTAATTCCTGAGTCAGCTTTGAGGGTACCATCATAACTTATCTGAGATGAGAGAGCATAGCATGCTTGTTTCTCTGACTGCAAATTAATAGCAACTAATTAATTTAATTTTTTTAATTAAAAAAAAATACATACCAAAAGCTAAGGTAACATAGTTTCTTGCATGAGAAAAATGGAAGTTTTTCATGGAGCTTTTACCAGTATTTTTTTCTTGGAAATTTTGCTACTTGTGTTAGGGTTCATTCTGTGGAGGGGAAAACCGTGTTCCAGTTCTACTGGAATGAAGACGCTGCAGTATTTAGAAACTATATTTGGTTTTGGTACTTGGAGTGTGTGAGTTTGGTGATTTGAATACATTGATTTTTACACAGAAATTTCAGGCAACCTTGGGATCCAGAAACTCCTCACAAAGCTGTCAGTGTCAGGTGTGCATTTCTTGCTGTATCCTCCCCAGTGCATGTTGTGAAACAGCATCTTGCTCTTTTGAGCTGCATTATTTTCCCATAAAGCCATAGTCTGTATCTTAAATTAAAGAAAGATTTTTTTACTGTCACGCCAAAGCATGTCAGCTATATGAGTGAATGTGTGGTGGCACAACACACCATACTGGCCTCTTCCGAGACTTTTTACTTCTGCCATGGAGCTACTCCAGCAGTTTTATGGGCTAGAAATTATGGCAAGGTTTTTCAATATTCCTAGACACCATTGGTTTACTAATGCTACTTAGAGTGATTTTTATGTAGCAGTTCTCTACTGTCAGGTCTGGCATCTGCTGATCACATAATTTTGGTGAAACCTTGTGATTTTCCTCTTGTTTTATAAACTGTGCATGAGCTGAGCCATTACTATTCTGTTAACTTGATCCTAGTTAAATTCAAAGTTTTCAATCAGTAATCTTCCTAGCAAAGTAACATTTATTTTTACATATTTGATAGTGCAAAATCCCAGCCTGTGTACAGTACAATAGTAAATGACTTCTAGAAAGGAGTGGTAGCAAAATCAGTCTGAATCTGTATTTTTATTTAAACATGTTTTTAATTTTGTTAAGGTTTGCAGTTTTAAATTAAAATTTCAGAGATGTATTAACTGTCTGATTTCTGTAGATGATGCTGTGTATAAGCAAAGCGGTTTTGAAAAAATGGACGTCTTGCTGAATGTTTGCTGAAACTGAATTTTGTGGCCACCTCCACTCACAGAGATGGAAACTGGTCTGTTTGCCCCCCGTCACGTTTTCCCAGTGTATCATCTCCCCAGGCAGAAAAACCTTGGCTGGATGTTCTTTTTTATCTGGGCTCTTCTGTGAAGTAAAGAACGTGTCTTCTGAAAGGTATAACTAGAAATGAGGAAGCAGGCAGTTGCTCAGGTCTGGGAGTCATCCCCAGCAATGCCATTGCAGGTTGGAGACTTGGATTCTGGGGAATCTGTCCCCTGGCTCTTCTCACTGGAAGACTTTGCCGCTGTTTATGCTGCAGGTGTAGCTGCTGAACCTGGGCTGTTGCAGTACACCTGGGACCCATGGAAGCAGAGTAATGTTTTACATTTTAAATATTTACTCTGTTTTGCTTTATTTTCTGTGAGGGTTTAAAGACTTGGTAATAAATGAGAGGGGTTTTCCCTGTTTTTTTTTCCTACAAGGAATGCAGTATCTCTTATTGGTCAAACCTTGCTTAATGGACTTTATATCTCCTCAGTTACCAATTATTTTCTAAGGCACAGGAAGGCAAGTGAGAATACAGGAAGGATTTTGAAGGTTCTCTATTGAAACTTCTGGTGTTGTTTATTTTTTAAATTCTCCTAAATACTCATACTAGGAAGTGACATAATTGCATAGACTTTTAATTTCCTCAAGGCTCTGTGTGGTCTTCATCCACCTTCTGAGATGTTGGCTACAGATGTTTAAAATCACTTCCTCCCAATTAAACATCTGCTCCCAAGTGACAAAGTGTAAGACCACATGTGTCTGAAAGGCCAATGCATGCACCAACAGTTCTTGTTAGTAGATACGATGGAAACATTTCCCTTGCCTCAGCTTTTAATGCACAGACAGTGAGAAATTGCTCTGCTCATTGTATCCATGGGGGAGAGTGGATGCTGGTTTTAAGTACACATTTTAAAATGCCCTGCATCTTCTGTGTGAGTATTTTGCATGTCTCTTGTTCAAGGTTGTCACTTGCTCTACTATCTAAGGGTTATTTGCTATCCACTTAGGGTCTTTTAAGATCAAAAGTGGTGATGTGAGCTGATACAATGACTTTACTATTTAGTTAGAGGGAATATTTAAAAAACCTCTATTTTCATAATATAAAAACCTGTATTTTATTTC